>OZ012738.1:36327097-36877345 GCA_963859935.3 Lathyrus sativus
ATTCCTTACCATGTTGTTGTGTGGATGTTTACAATAAAAGTGGGGTTGTAGTTGTTGTGATATTGTGTCATTGCATGATTAATTGTCATGCATCATATGTTGTTGTTGTTGTTGTGAAAAAGGCATGTTCACTAGTTCAAAGTGGGGACTAGTGGCTTGTCGTAAGCTAAGAGTGGGAGCTTGGAGATCATAGTTGATTGAAGCTCGGGATTCACAATCGATTGGAACCCAGTTCATACGAAGAACCAAATGTTGAGTCAGTACCGCATGCATATAAAGTCTAATTGTGAGTCTGATTTAAAGTGGGGATCATGGTGAGCATGAGTCGAGTCATTAGTTTATTATATTGCATGATGAGGAGATGTTTGTATAATGATGAATACAATTGCATGATTATGTGTGTGTTATTATGATATGGATGAAATGTGAATACATGATATTGATGTGCATTTTTAATTATGTGAACTTATCCTGATAGTATATGCACGTTTTATTATTTGAATGTATTCTCCCTTTTTTGTATTGTTGCGTTTGTGCTCCTTTGGAGTACAAATAATTTGGTACCTGAGTAGGAGCTTGAGACTGATGACGGTGTTGTGTCGCTTTAGTTGCTTGTCATTCGAGTTTATAGTTGGAGCCGCTCTGATATGTAACATGAGGGGACAAGTTGTTTTGTCATTTATATTATGTTGTATATCTTCATTTAATTTTAGCATTGAACCACTTTTCAAACCCTTGGTTGTTGAGTAGGAGTTTATATATGGAAGTGATTATAATGCCCACTAATGAAGCTACTAAGATGTGAGAAAATTATCGATGTAAAAAGGAACCATATACTTGGTAAGAAAAATGAGTAATTGATTCAATCATAAACTGATTGTGATAATATCATGTATCAAGAATGCACCTTCAGGATTAAAGAGAATCACATTTTCTGCATTGCATTATTTAGAAAAAATATTCAAATAATGTAATTCTAATAATCCATGAGATTCAGTAACCTCTATTATTAATGAAGTAATCATGTATTAGCAATTAAACAACAGAGGCATATTGGATTTCTAAATCACTAAGGATATTGCTTACATCAAACATCTTAATTGGCTATCAACTGCCATACACCATTAATAATATTTGCTCATTCAAATCTTTTAGCTTCAGATTTCACACTACTACAGAAAATTTTAATGACAAATAAAACCATTTATCTCATTAAAAGTTATTTCAAGCTTTGATTAAGAGATAATAAAATACCCCTCATGATTTCATTACTTCACATCAATTTTTCAGATTTCTAACACAACAATAATTTATCAAAACAAAATCATACATCCTTAATGAAAGTAAGAACCTCTCTTGTCTACCTTATCATGCACTACACCCATAGTGGAAGCCCTTTCTCCCCCTTACCTTAGATTTTCCAACAATAATAAATAAAGCAAACAACTCCTATAAAATCTCTCTCTTAAACCCTAACTTTTGTTATTCTCCCTTTTTTCCAATTCTTATTTTCACGTATTGTAAAAACTCTCTCAATTCCTAGACCTCTCTATTTATAAAATAGGTTTAATTCTCCCATCAGGCATTTCCCTTACTTGATCTCTAAATCTCCTCATTACCCTTTGTTTCTCTACTAACTCCTATTTTCTCTATTATTTGATTAATTCAATAATTTACATAAAAAGCCAAACTTTTCTATATTATTTTCTAATATTAATTAAAATCACTAATTATTTTAATTATTTTCTAAATTATTCTACCAAGCTCCTATATTTTCACCACACCTTACCAATACTCTTACACCCTAACACCACATACAATCACCAATTTATTTAAAGGCACGCCCATACACCAAATATCAAATAAAAAGTCTAAATAATTTAATTAAATTAATTAATCAAAATTGGGGTGTTATAACTCTTCCACACTTAGAAAATTTTCGCCCTAAAAGATTACCTGAAAGAAATATAGTCGGATATGACTCTCTCATCTGGTTCTCCAACTCCAAAGTTATGCTTCCACCAGCTGGTTCTCCGCACACTACCTTCACCAAAGAAATTTTCTTACCACGCAACTATTTCACTTCTCGATTCTCTATCTGTATGGGACATGCCTCCATAGTCAGGTTCTCTCTCACATGTACCTTATCTACTTGGATCACATGAGACAGATCTGGAATGTATCTCCTCAGCTAAGACACATGAAACATATTACAAACATTATCAAGCGGCGGTGACAAAGTAATATGATAGGACACCTCTCCTATCCTCTATAAGATCTGGTATGGACCAAAAAAACGTGGCGTGAGCTTTCGAGACTTCAAAGCTTGACCAATACTGGTTACTAAAGTAACTCTCAAAAACACATGCTCCCCCTTTTGGAACTCAAGTGATTTTCTCCTATTATCATGGTAACTCTTCTGATGACTCTGTGAAGCTTTCATCTTCTCTTGGATCATCTTGATCTTCTCAAAAGTTTGTTGCACAATTTCAGGTCCAATAACCGCACTCTCTCCAGATTCATACAAACACAGAGGTGTCATACACCTCCCACCATATAACACCTCAAATTGGGCCATCCCAATACTCAAATTGAATATGTTATTGTAAGTGAACTCAAACAAAGACAAGTAGCTATCTCAAGCACATCCTTATTCTAACACACAAGTAGTTATCTCATGCATATTCAGCGAAGCTTTCATCTTCTCTTGGATCATCTTGATCTTCTCAAAAGTTAGTTGCACAATTTTATGTCTAATCATCGTACTCTCACCAGATTCATACCAGCACAAAGGTGTCCTACACCTCCTACCATACAATGCCTCAAATAGGGTCATCTCAATACTCAGATTGGATATGTTATTGTAAGTGAACTCAATCAATGACAATTGGCTATCTCAAGCACCTCTTTATTTTAGCACACAAGCCCTTAACAAATCCTCCAAGGATTGGATTGTCCTCTCTGTTTGACCATCAGTTTGTGGGTGGTAAGCGGAACTTAAATTTAGTTTAATACCCAATGCTTCTTGCAAACTCTTCTAAAACCTTGATGTGAACCTCAAATCTCTATCTGACACAATGCTCCATGGAAAACCATGCAGACTAACAATCCTATCAACATACAACTCAGCCAACTTTTGCAATAGATAACTGATCTTAATCGGGATGAAATGATCTGATTTAGCCATCCTATCAATAATCACCCAGATGGAATCACATCCCTTCGTCATTGTTGAATGTCAAATATGACTTAAAATTAACTATTTTTCTTGGCATTTTTCAATACTATTTTTGTGTTTAAGATGTTTAAGTTCATAATTTTATATAAATTGCCATTAGAATTGCAAAGAGCTTTGGATTCCCTTATTTGTGTGTTAGTGAGCACCATTAATGCATATAAATCAAAGAAAGAGACATAAAAGCAAGATAAGTAAGCCAAAGCAAAGAAACCAAAAATCAGCATGCTCGCTGGGCGAGCTTAGGCGAAGGGAAAGCGAGCCTCGCCAAACGAGCATAGGTAAATTAAAGCCGAGGCAATGTACTATAGAGGCAGTAGATAAATTGCATCATGGTCTCCCGACGAGGTTTAGCAACTTGTGGTCGTCGGGCGAGGTGTTAGTCGTTGGGAGAGGGAAGATATTTTCCCTAAGGCAGTTTAATGATCTGAGGCACTTGAAGTTCCAAAAAGGTGACCCCGCCAGGCGAGATCTAGCTCATTGGGCGAGCATGCACATATGTTGTTAGATACTTATGTACTTTTGTTCACTTTTGGGGACATAATCTTTCTCTATTAACATTTCCTAAGACACAAAAACCCTAGAACTTCATCTTTTGATCAAAAGAGGTGATCTTTATTAAATAGGAGCTGGATACACATCCTTTGTCGATTCTTCAACTTGGATGCACATTCATCTCCTTCCATTTCTTTTGAAGCAACCTACCATGGTTATGGGTAGCTAAATCCGTTGTATCAAGATTAGATGTAATCCACTTTAACTTGTATGTATTTCTCTTTATTTTTTGTATGTGAGCAACTTGATAATCAGTGTAGATGATAACTTTTGCTTTTATTGAATATTTGTGGTTTAAATGATTATGATACATCTTTTAAGTCTTGATCTAAAATTATCATATATCAAAGGCCGAGTCTAGACATAGAAATGGGTTTTGATATCCACTTTGTATCAGATCATAAATGTTATTTGTATTGTTTAATAGGTTGAGACATCTTCGATTAAACAATACGATAAAAATTGAAATACCATCTTAGACATAAGCAGTATAGATGAGCGATACGTGGTTGTATTGATTTTAAAGGAAGTTCACATGCTTGATTAATCAAATAGATGCAAAATAGGTTGATGAAATCTAGTCTTGATATGTCTTTTAAAACAACATATCTTTCTACACTCTTACTCATTGCTACAAAATCTTATGAATGTTAATGTTACCAAACAAACACCAATCGAAACCCTCACTTAAGACAATATAAATTGTAGAACATCGACAATATCACTTCAATCCCGATAGATACGATACAACAAATACCCACCTAAAATACTTTCAACAGTCGTCTTCGGAAAACTTGTCACGAAATCCATGGAAATGTTGTCCCACTTCCATTCTGGAATACCCAACGATTTCTGATGTTCGATATTCGACTTCTAACAAGTTAAACAAGTGTGCACAAACTCCGCTACTTTGATCTTCATTCTTGGCCACCAAAAGAATTTCTTCAAGTCTTGATACATCTTAGTGGCACCAAGATGAATACTCAAACCACTTATATGACCTTCCTCAAGAATACTCTTATTAAGTTCTTGTACATCTGGTACACAAATCCTGTCTCTGAACTTCATCACACCATTCTTGTCAATTCTGAAGTCACCACCTTTACCTTGATGGATTAAAATAAGTCGACCAACCAATCCCACATTGATCTTCTGACCTTCTTTGATCTCTTCAACAATACCACTAGTCAACTTCAACATACACAACTTCACACTATTAGGAGTTTCTTCACATACCAAACTTATGTATCTGAATTGCTCAATCAATTCTAACTCTCTGACCATCGATATCGACATATGCAACAACATTCTACTCAATGCATTAGCTACAACATTAACTTCACCCGGATGGTAACTTAAGCCAAAATCATAGTCCTTTCAAAATTCGAGTCATCTTTGTTGCCTCATATTCAACTCCTTTTCATCAAATAAATACTTAAAACTTTTGTGATTGCTGAACACTTAAAAACTGGAGCCAAACTGATAATGTCTCCAAATCTTTAGCATGAATACCACTGCTGTCAATTCTAGGTCATGCGTAGGATAATTCCTTTCATGAAACCTCAGTTGTATAAAAGCGTAAGCCACAACCTGAACATTATGCATTAGCATACATCCAAACCCATCTTTGAAGCATCGTAATGCACAACAAAGCACTCACTCGGATTCGAAAAAATTAAAACTGGAGCAGATGTCAACTTCTTCTTGAGTTCTCGGAAACTCCCTTCAATGCACATCCCAAACATATGCTTGAACCTTTTGAGTCAACTAAGTCAAAAGCAATGTTATATATGAAAAGTGAATAATCACATTTTGACTAAGTCAAAGGCAACACATACATTGTGACTTGTTAATGATTGTATATGAAAAGTGAATTATCACATTTACTTGAGAAAAAAACCAAAGAGAAGTAATACTTAGTGCAATTTTTCATACCGAGCACGTGGTGTCTATTTCAACCCATAAATGGCTTTCTTCAGTTTACACATCAAGTTGAAGTTTGTGTAAAAAAAACCCGATGGTGGTTGCATATAGGAAGATCTCCATTAAAAAAATGACCAAATGAGAGTGATTTTAAATGAGAGATGAGAGTAACAAACAACAACCATTAGATCAAATGGATAAGAGGGATGAAATTCAAGTTAATAAGAGAGAGAAATTAATAGTCATATTAATGAATAAGTTTAATCATGATCTAATGATTATTGTTTGTTCCTCTCATCTCTCATTTTAAAATCCCTCTCACTTGATATGCCTCCTATATATATATATATATATATATATATATATATATATATATATATATATATATATATATATATATATATATATATATATATATATATATATATATATATATATATATATATATATATATATATATATATATATATATATATATATATATATATATATATATATATATATATATATATATATATATATATATATATATATATATATATATATATATTTGTTGCACCTCCGTTTTATCCTTTGGCATTGAGGCATGTGCTATCAATGTCGGTCCCTTCTATACAATTTGTCTATTCTTATTCTTATGTAGGATGCTTTGATCATTAAGAAACGGTGTAAAGGTTTAAAACTACCCTCCAAAATCAAATTGAATGAACTTGATATTTGCATTGGATTGTGTAGCTACATAATTCTGGAACAACTAGATTGCAACCATATCATCACTTTTATGCTTTAGCAAGTAGATCCATGCGTGCCTGGAACAAGCATATATAAATGCAATATAATATAAGTATCCACTGCTAGAAAGAACAAGTGATTGTTCCCATAAATTAGTATGCACAAGATCAAATAAAGTTGTTTGCTTAGTGTTGGAAAATGGGGCATAAAGTTTATGTGCTTTTCCAAGACAACATGAATTGCAGAAAACATGAGGATCTTTATTATTTACTAAAACATTACACGGTTATAGAATTTTATAAATTGCTCAAAGATGAGCATGACCTAATCTAACATGCGATGTAGCCATCTTATTTTTTAGTTATTGCAACTACTTGATCACTAGGGGCTTTCTTATTTGAAACAACTACATTATTGACTATAGAACTTAAGACATTTAACCTAAGATTCGATTTACATCTTGAATATTTGATGGTTAAATTATTGAAGCAGTATAGTCCACTTTCATCTAGGAATCCTTCAAGCAACACCTTATTAGACGTCTAAGACTTCATAAAACACATGTTAGGGTGAAATTCGAAATACACATGGTTATCTTTGACAAACATGAACACAAATATGAGATTTCTATTAATATTTGGAACCTGCAATAGGTCAACTAATTTTAACAAGGATGACGACCCAAGATTGACATGAAAATGAGAATTTATAATAGATTGAACTTTTAAATTATGCACATTACCAACAACTACTTTATTTGGACCTGTACAAGACTAAATATATTGCAAATTTGAATTGTTAGAGGTAGTACGGTGAGATGCACCTGAGTCAGCAAACCATGCTTGAGATTCAAGCCCTTGAGGTATTTTTATGTGATTTTGATGAGCCAGATATGCAGTTGCTAGAGCAGGATTTCCTTCTTGATTCTTGGCTCCTTCAAGTGCAATATTGGTGGTATTTGAAGTTGATGCTTGAGCTTGTGGCTTATAAGGCGATGGTTCAAATAACTCATTAAATCTATGCCAAAAATCCACTACAACATGACCATACTTGTTTCATAATTGACAAAATGGACGATTTCTTGTGGTGTATTGTTTTCTGCCACACCCTCTTCCTCGATTTGTTTTGCCTCTTCCACAAAAATACTGGTGTGAACCACCAGCACTTCTATTTCGACCAAAATTAGTTGTACCAACCACTTGAGCAACATTAACTATGGCTAGGTGTTGTTAATTGACTCCCGACTACATTCATCCATTTGAGCTTCTTGCACATACAATAGAGCTTCCAGATCACACACAGTCACACACACGCACACACACACACATACACACATGTTCAGTTTGGCCATATACCATCATTATGAATGGATTATATTCTTCATGTAATCCCTGAAGTATGACATCAATTTGGTCACTTTTAAAGATTATATCACCAATGGCCATGAGTAAATCAACAATTGCATGAAACCTAAGCACATACTCAAAGATTGTTTTTGTTTCTTTCTTATTCTTCTTTAATTGTGCTATAAGCTAATAAACACGAGCTTTCATATGCGAATTTAAATGTTTATGCACTTTATCACATACCTCATATGAATGCTTGTATGAGAGTACACAAGGTAATACAAAGTATGAAATTTTGGATAAAAACCATGTGAATAAGGTTTGGTCTTGCACTATCCAAGACTCATACCCTTCAGAGATTATGTTAGCAATGTGACCACTCTGAGTTTTGAACATTGGTGGAATTTGAGGGTTAACAACCAACTTGTGGAGTTTGTGTGACAGAATTACGCCATCTACTTGTTGATTCCACAACAAAAAATTGGTTTTTATGAAGTTTAATCGATAATTTATGGTCAAAAGTATTGGAAGTACCTAAAAACGTCATGAGATTTGACGTTATTTGTAAGCCATGAACTTCATGGTGCACTTCTTGTGATAAAGGTTCAAGATCCTCCATGAATGTTCTCTGAACTCTGATGAGGATCCACCATGTATCTCAAGTAAAGTAAATACAATATGAACTTCACTTATGTGAATTTCGAGATGGTGTCATCTCAAAGTGAAAGTTGGAGTTTCTCTCACAATAAATTCACGAGACAGAAAAAACACATCGTTATAAATTGTGCTAGGTGAGAGATGTAGGCGAAGAACCATTAAAAAGTGTGTGTGTAAGGTAACACTATTCTAATCGCAAGGAATAACAGGTTCAAAGCTTTGCTACTTGAAATTTTGACTAGATTTTGTGTTGTCTCTACAAGGGTTAAGTTCAAATTGAAAAATACTTAACTATATTAGCATTCTTTGTTTCCTTGTCTAGAATTAGTCTTTTCATTATTAAAACGAGTGGATGATTGTTGTAATTAATATATTAATTAAATCCATAACAATTGGTGTGTTCCAATAATAACAAGAAAACATGCAAGTGAGTAAATGAACATTCAATGTATAGGAAATAGTCTCACATTAAAAGTTTAACTCGCTTTAATGATCCTTATGTAGAGTTGCATTCATTAACTTATCAAGGAGCTAAAGAGGAGAGAATGTCACATGGATGGGTGTTATGGTATTGAGTCTTTTGTCACTTGTCACCTTCACACGTTGGCGACATTGGCCCTGCCATCATAACTAGGGGTGTGGGCACATAGGCGTTAGTGGTAGTTTGTAGGTGACACTTGAACACTTTGGCCATAAATATATGCACAATTATCCCCAAAATTTAATGAATCAAGACCTTAGACCCTTGAACTAGGTTATCTCTCCCTTCTTTAGGGTAAGGACAAATACCTTGTATTTATTTATTTCTTTTGCATCCCATAACGTGAGGATGGTGTTCATGATTTTAACGTGATAGTTGGGGTAGTTCATTTCATCAGATGTTCCTATTCTTTAGGTTTCTATATGTCTTTGGGAATATGATAATTATTAATTCTTTAGGTGAATTTATTTCTTCTTGGGAACTCTTCTTCATAACAGGGCATATCAAAAAGTATTAGTGGCAGTCATGGTGGGACAAAGAGATATCGTTTGAGATGTTTCTTGTGCTCTTTAGCAAGGGTGAAGTTAAACTCTTCTGTCATTCGTTATGGTGAAGATGTTACTTGTAGGGCCTGGGAGATGAATGACTTCTCCTCAAAGGAGAGCTAGATACACGTCTATTGTTAATGAGTATGGGGGCGCAGTTGTCGGGCCTCTTGGGCGAAGAAAGTAATCCACTCAATAAATGTTGTCACGCACCACCCATGTATGAGGTCTAGTTGACATAGTTTGGGGGTGGCTCCCTGCTATTTCGACTCAAATTAATTGTTTCTTTTATTGTTGAATGACCTTTATCTGTCTTTGAATGCTAAATAGAAGATAATTGGTCTCCCTAGATTCTCAAGAATCTCCGCGTCTTAAGGAAAGACTATTGCTTCATAGTTTTAGATGAGTGATTCTTTAGATGAAGAAGAAGCAGTCAGATCATCATGAGATTCTTTAGATACTCTCATGACGTTATTAGCAAGAAACAAGAATAAGACGTAGTTGGAGATTTCTGATGGCTACAGTCACTACTCGTATCTGTCTAAGATTCACAATCAAACCTAAAGTTAAATTGAAACACATATATTTAATAAAATAATAATCTTAAATTGTTCCAAAAATAAATAAAAATCTTATATCTATTTTTATATAAAAAAAATTGTAAATTTAGAATAGCATCTGAATTATTGGTAGCTTTAATATTGAACATGGTTATTGAAATTAAAATAATACATTGAAGTTGGAAGTTAAAGTGATAATTTAATAATGTTTTAATAGCAAATATGTCTTGTTCTAGCCACTTGGTCCAATAGCATGGAGTTGGACCAAAGTTGTCCCCCAAGTGACTGAATAGAATGCTCATATCATTTTGGCAGGTGGGTGGGAGGAATAAAACAGACTATTTTGGTTGGTGGATAGGTTCTTTTGTAAATGCGCATGAATATGAATAGCTTTAAAAAATTAGTGAAATTAAAAGTTACCTCAATGTAGAATTAGTTTATTTTTTCAATTGTTTCTTTTAATTATATTTATAATGAAAACATATCAATAATAAATAATAGTAGTTTATAAAAAAATGTATGCTTTTAATAGTATTTATTAATTTGTGTGTAAGCAATATGAACTTAAAAGTTACTTTTATAAGAAAAAGTTCAACAACAAAACAAGTGCGAGTGTGTGGAAAACGGGGATGTGGAATTCCACATACAAGAAAAGAAAAGTATAAAATTAGATTATTTAGTTCCAAGATTTTTCAATTTAAAAATGTTAATTTAAAAAAGAAAAGTAGGTTGTTGTTGGAACTGATATTTGTTTGGTTAGTGATTGCATTTAATTAAGAGTTGCTTCACATCATTTAAACTAAAATGGGAATGTCTTGGAACGAAAATGCTAATTAACTTAATAGTTATATCATAATTTAGTTAATTATATTTTAGTTTGTCTTTTTATTATATTATTAGCGTCTAAACGGATACGGCTCGTTTGTCCCTTTTTTTATTGTGATTATGCGCTAATAAATCGGTATTTTTTTTTATAAATTTTATGATATGTACTCATGTGCCTATTTGTCCATTTTTAGCGCGCACACTTGTAAAATAATAAGCAGTATTTTTTAATTTAATTTAATTTAAAATATTTATGTGATTCATACATATTTTTCGAGTATGTTTTATTATGAGATTACTTATACACAATTATTAGAATTAGAATTTAAATTAAGTTCATGTACGCTCTCTCTAAAAAAATATATAATGTTTTCTTAATTAAACATCTCTCTATTTACCGTTATATTATAGTCAACAATATAAGTTGAAGTTTTCTTTTAACTATATAGTATTTATAAAACGTAAAATTAAACTAAAAATAGATCATATCACTTATGTAGTTATATAGATTATATAAATGAAAAGTTATTTTAGCATAATTAATACACTAGCGTCCAGACGGGCACGCTATCCACTTTTTTAATATTCAGGCATTTAAAAATATAAACGGTATTTTTTGTGTGCTTATTTTTTATTTTAATTTAAATTTTATATAAAAAAATTGAATGAAATAGTTGTGCAAACCACCATATAACACTTAATAAAAGAGAAGGTAGTAAAAGAGAAGTTGAATTTTAAAATAAAAAATAAAAGGGTATAATTGGAATAAAAATAGGCTACACCAAAACAATATGTTTTGCCTTTATATATGTTATAGATTAAGATGTTTTAAGTTAAAATTATTTTATTTGGTTTTAAATTTATGTAAGACGAAATATTTTGGTCAAGTCTAGAGAAAAGTCAACATCATGTTGCTATTATGGGTGGATAAATGGTCGGTACAATTGAATTCGGGTCAATACATTTAAATTAGGTCAAATTGTGGGTGTTAAAAGAGAATTTCTTAATGCATCATTTATCTTTTTTATCCACCATGCAAAAATATTTAAATGTTCATAGATTTCGGAGATGTATCTCCGGACACACCAAATTCTGATTGAAAGTTAGAATATTTCAAAGATGCATCTCTGTTTATTTTAAGTAAATGTATCTTCATAACTTATTAGAATATTACTCCTCATGTTATGTTTTGTTTACATGTATTTAGATGCAGATTTAAACCATATAATCGAAATGCAAAAAATGACGCACATAAATCCAAATGGTCCAAAAATGTCATATATAAATAAAAGACAATAATTGTAAAATAAAGAGTTGAGAACAATGATAAAGTAACATGATTTTAAAATATATTATAATCCATACTACTACTACTATATACTAATGCACTACTGTGTATGTCAGATTACATCTCCATTGCCTCCTCTGTCTTCTCTACGTCCTCGGGCTCCTCGGCTATCAATCTCTTCCGTCCTCTGGTGTTGTCACTGATACATCAATGCCCCCGTGCCTCCACCATGATGGCATCTAGGACTTGCCTCACATTAGACCCATTAGAGGAGATATCTTTGTAAATGCATGCCTGTGCAATCTCCACTATGCGAGGACATCTAGCAAGTCATTCTCAACATGATCTAATTGTGCATGCTCCTCCTCTAGTATCTCCTGATGAGCTGGCCTCGATGGATCTTCTAGAGCAGCATGTGCCATGTCCGGATTGTTAGAACACAGATTGGTGTTTCTTATATCTCTATGTTTTGATGATAACTTTTATGGAAATTTTGTATTAAGAAAATATACACTCTAAAATTTGTTCAAGTATTATTGTTTCAGGTATAAAATTGAAAACTCTTAAAGAAGCAAAATACATAAGTACAAGAAACTATGCAAGGCTCTGAAGCATCAGATGCAAGACTATCAGAAGATTCTGAAGCGCTGCCAGAAGGATCTGAAGCAGAAGCTACAGAATGATCTGAAGCGTTAATGAAAGAGGTGTACAAAAGTTGAAAGCTTTGATCTAATTAGACTCTGAAGTTCTTTTCACTGCAAGAACAGAGGTTTTGATTATCAGACTCTTACCATTAATATTCACGCTCAAGCACATACTGCTGCATACTCTGCAGATGGAGATGTCATTCTCACAGAATCTGAGAAACCAGTAGTAGAGAAAGCTCAAGAAAAAGCTACGCCAGATGCAACTCCATTGGCTGCTCGGATGAATAACATGAATATTTATGAAGAACCAACAGTTAAAGGATCATCTAGAATCAAAGCTTCCCATCCAGAAGAAATGATTATTGGGAAGAAAGATGACTCTATAAGAACAAGGTCGTTTATCAGATCATCTGGAACATCACTTCTTGGGTTGGTGTCTATTATTGAACCAACATCTGTGGATGAGGCTCTGAGTGATAATGATTGGATACTTGCAATGCAAGATAAGCTAAATCAATTTACAAGAAATGATGTGTGGGATCTGGTTCCAAGACCAAAAGGTTTCAACATTATTGGAACAAAGTGGGTATTCAGAAATAAACTAAATGAGCAAGGAGAAGTTGTAAGGAACAAAGAAAGGTTAGTAGCTCAAGGTTACAGTCAACAAGAAGGAATTGATTACACTGAAACCTATGCTCTAGTAGCAAGGTTAGAATCTATACGCCTTCTTATTTCATTTGCTGCACAACATAACATCACTCTATATCAGATGAATGTTAAAAGTGCCTTCTTAAATGTTATTATAGAAGAAGAAGTTTATGTCCATCAACCTCCTGGTTTTGAAAGTGATAAATTTCCAGATCATGTTTTCAAACTCAAAAAATCTCTTTATGGTTTGAAACAAGCTCCCAGAGCTTGGTATGAAAGATTAAGTAATTTTCTTATGGAAAAGAACTTTATCAGAGGCAAAGTGGACACAACTCTTTTTTGTAAAACCTTTAAGAAAGACTTACTAGTTTGTCAAATTTATGTGGATGATATTATTTTTGGATCTACCAATATTATGCTGGGAAAGGAGTTCGCTTTGTCTATGCAGGCTGAATTTGAAATGAGCATGATGGGAGAACTTAGATTCTTTCTGGGAATCCAAGTAAATCAGACTCCAGAATGCACATGTATTCACCAGACTAAATATGTCAAAGAGCTTCTGAAGAAATACAATCTGACTGAAAGCAAATTGGCAAAGACTCCAATGCATCCTACAAGCACACTTGGTAAGGAAGAGGTAAGTAAGAAAGTTGATCAAAAAATTTATAGAGGTATGATTGGATCTCTCTTATATTTGACTGCTTCAAGACCTGATATTTTATTCAGTGTTTGTCTGTGTGCTAGATTCCAATAAGATCCTAGAGAATTTCACTTAACAACTGTTAAGAGGATTCTAAGGTATCTGAAAGGTACTACTAATGTGGGTCTGTGTTACAGAAGATCTGATGAGTATAAATTAGTTGGATTCTGTGATGCTGATTATGCTGGAGACAGAGTAAAACGTAAAAGTACTTCTGGAAGCTGTCAATTTCTTGGAAGTCATCTGATCTCCTGGTTCATCAAGAAGCAACCCACAATTGCACTTTCAACAACAGAGGCAGAATATATTGTTGCTGCTAGTTGTAGCACCCAGATGCTCTAGATGAAAAGTCAACTGGAAGATTATCAGATTTTTGAGAGTAACATTTCTATCTTCTATGATAATACTTCTGTTATATGCTTATCTAAAAACCCCATTTTACACTCTAAAGCTAAGCATATAGAGATTAAACATCATTTCATCAGAGACTATGTTCAGAAGGGAATTATCAATTTAAACTTTGTGGATACAGATCATCAGTGGGCTGATATCTTTACAAAACCCCTTGCTGAAGATAGATTTAAATTTATTCTAAAAAATATTAGTATGGACTTCTGTCCAGAATAAAATATTCATCAGATGAAATTTTTTTTCAGATGATAAATTTCTAAACTCTAAAGTATGTCTTCTTTTCAACTATGTGTTTATTTATTTGTGTGTAAATCTGAACTAACAAGGCTCAGAGGATCTGAACGTTGCCTAACGTTTCATTTCTCAAGAAGTTTCAGAGGCACATGCAAGCAAACACGTGTAGCTCAGAATCTGGAAAGGTAGAGTGCACCATACTGAATTGACGTTTGAGGTATTGCTTTGAAAATCCAAAATCTCTTGATTTCCCCCCTTTTGTCAGAATCTTAAATGCTTGATATGATTTTATTCCTTGCATTAATTGCTTGATATGATTATGTTTCACTTCATTCAATGCTTGTGCACGCGTGAGATTGTTTGTGACCTTTGCATGCCCTAAATTGCTCTATAAATTCTCACAATACTTCACAAATCACACTTTACACTCTTTTCACTTCTCATATGCATTTCTGTCTTCTCTATTGCTTCCATCTCATTTCAAAACCCAAAACCTCTCGTAAATCCAGACGTATCTCAAGAACATCAATGGCATCACCTTCTTCAACATCTGCTCAGATGCAAACCTCAACTGATGCTGCATCATCTCCAAATGCTGCTGCTTTATTTCAAACTGCTGGTGTGTACAAGGCACCTGTGAGAACTCTTCTCACTCCAATCAAAGATCTTGAGGTTCTGTGTGAAAACTTTGTGGATTTTGAATCCATTAAAGAAAATGGTTTTGATCTCTACTCAACCATCAAAACTCAGAACTGGGAAAAATATTTTGACAGGATGATGGGTCCTGTTTATCCAACATTGGTGAAGGAATTCTGGATACACGCTCAAGTTTTCCCTAAGTTCATTCATTCTTCTGTTCTTGGGAAGGAAATTATTATCACTGAGAAGCTAATCAAACAACTGCTTGAGTATAAGGAAACTGGTGGAATCACAAGTATGGCTACTGCTCGTGTGGACTTGGCTGACATTTTTCAAGAAGTTTGTGTTTCTGGGGAACCATCCAACAAGGCCAGAGATCTGAAGCCTGTTTACAGAATCTGGGCTAAGATTTTCATGAGTTCTATCTTTCATAGAAAATCTTCAAACTCACCAGATTATGTCAACTCAGAACAAATGTACTTCATGTTCTGTATGAGTAAAGGCAAGAAGGTGGATCTGCCTTATCTTCTGTTCAGTCATCTTCTGAACCATAAAGGAAACAAGAGAAGAAGTAAGGGTTAAAGCTGGAAAGATCAGAAATTGGATCCCTATGGGAAGACTGATATCAGACATTCTAACAGAGAATGGTCTTGTGAAGCATCTAACTGATGCTGGAGTGACAGATGATTTGTCTTATGTTGTAGGATCTGTCATCAATAGGAATACTCTGAAAAGAATGAAGGTCATTTCAGAGCTTGCTGGAAAACCCAAGAAATTAAACTCTGAAGACGTCAGCAGAAGGAGAATTCCTTTAGCAGATTTTCCCATGTTCAGTGCAGATGAACCTAGGGAAATCATTCTGACATACATTGCTGAATGTTTAAGAGACAGTATTCCTCTGCCTGCTAACATAGTACAAAAGGAAGGAGAAGTATTGCCAAATCTTCTGAGAGAAAGGCGCAGAAAGAGAAAAGCTGAGGAAGGATCTGTTACACAGCCTAAGAGGAAAGCCTCTGATGCTGCTGACAAACCTGAGAAGGACAAGAAGCAGAAGGAAAATCCTCCAGAAGCTAGCTTGGAGGAAATAAGAGAAACTATTCAACAGGTATTAACATCTGATCCCAAACCTTTTGTCCCTTCACCCTCACCTTCACCTCCACCGTCTCCTCCTCAACCATCTGTTCCACAATCATATGAAGACATTATGGATGTGCAACCTATTGCAACCATGTATGTCCTCTCTTCCACTTCATGTCATTCAACTGAATCATCTGATTTTGATGAATCTGAAGTCCCCTCACCAACTAGCTTACAAATTCCTGATCCTTATAAACCACTATCACCTGACCTACCTGCTTCTGACCACCCTCTTCGCTTCAAATTTAACTTCACAGATTTTATTCCACCCTCATCTGATGTTGTTACATCAACATCATGTGATGGTGAAACCTCTACTCCTCAACTCACCATACCACAAACATCAATACCACAACCATTTGAACCACAACCATCTGAACAACCACCATCTGAACAACCATCATATGATCACCCACCTCCTGAACAAAATCAAACACCTCCTGAACCATCACACAAAGTCACCATAGAAAACTTTCTGAACCCCAAACCCAGATTAGATGTTTCTACTCTGTTCAAGAATTTCAAGAAGGAAATATGTATGGGGATTGCTTCTGTGGAGAAAGAGTGCATGGCTAGTATGGATCCTGCTGAATCTGAAGCTTCTTGGAACAGATTCATCTCAAAGTTCAACTCTGCTGCATCTGATCTCAAAACACTTTGTGCTGATGATGCAAAGGCAAAGTTTGCTAAAATGGTCAGACAGACTCTGCTGAGCATTATCACAACCCCAGTGCTTCTTCTGGAAGATGCTCCTGCTGAAGATTCTGCAATGATAGAAGATACCGCTGCATCTGACATGGAGATTGATCATCCAATGGCAACTGCATCTGCTTCTGAACCCTCTGCATCTGAGATGAAGACTGAAACTACAGATGGTGTCCAAGAAGTCAAGGAAATCAGATCATGGATGATAAAACAGGAACAGACTACTGAAGAAATCAAGACTTGGATGGCCAAGCAAGAAGAGTCCACTGCTAAGATTACTGATCTTCTGACCTTGATTGCTTCTCGCCAGCCCTAGTTTTCTTTTCCATGTTGTTTGCATTCCTGTTTTGCACTTATTTTCTGTTGTTCTATTTTCTGTCATGTGTTGTATGAACATCTTATCTTTTTGTGCTATTTTGATCTGAATGAATCTGGATGTTATGCTTTTCATTTATGTGTTGTGTCTTTTCTCTTCTTCTGTTATCTTTTCTGTCTTTACATTTTTTTTATTATGACAAAAAGGGGGAGAAAGAGAATTTGATTGTTCAATCCATAAGCAATACTAAAATGAAATTCAGACATAGTATTAATCTAACTTTGTATCTTAAGACTTTCAGATCTTAGTATTTCATTTGACAAAAACTATTTGAAGTTACCCTGAGAATTACCCAACCAGGCTCTGATCCTTGAAAGCATATTTGACTCTGATTCTGGAAGATACACCAGACTCTTCATTTTGAAAGAAATCATCAGACTCTAATTCTAGAAAGCATCCAAGCTCTAATTCTTTCTCTCAACAAGGATTTCTACCAGGCTCTGAAATATACTCAAGCAAAAAGGGAAGTGTTCTCTTCTATTAGAGTATTCATTTCAGGGGGGGATTCTTAATCTCAGGGGGAGTTATATATTTTATTTCTCTTTATTGAACAAAATTCCCTATGTTTTGTCATCATCAAAAAGGGGGAGATTGTTAGAACACAGATTGGTGTTTCTTATATCTCTATGTTTTGATGATAACTTTTATGGAAATTTTGTATTAAGAAAATATACACTCTAAAATTTGTTCAAGTATTATTGTTTCAGGCATAAAATTGAAAACTCTTAAAGAAGCAAAATACATAAGTACAAGAAACTATGCAAGGCTCTGAAGCATCAGATGCAAGACTATCAGAAGATTATGAAGCGCTGCCAGAAGGATCTAAAGCAGAAGCTACAGAATGATCTGAAGCGTTAATGAAAGAGGTGTACAAAAGTTGAAAGCTTTGATCTAATCAGACTCTGAAGTTATTTTCACTGCAAGAACAGAGGCTTTGATTATCAGACTCTTACCATTAATATTCACGCTCAAGCACATACTGCTGCATACTCTGATGAAGACTCTAATCAAGATTGAGACTCTGATATATTAAGATCTGATCGTCTATCAAGGCTCTGAACATCTCAATCATATTAGCTCTGATCATCTTAAAGTATTTCATACCTTTGAGCTTGCTACAAGTTCTGAAGTGCAGATTATGAAGACTTCATCCTGAAGGAAGCTTGTTGAAGAAGCTGTAAACTTGATTGGACGTGGTGCTACTTCCAAAGTAACCAACGACTACTTTGTCCAAAGAAGTGACGTGGTGCAAATCCCAAGGCTTCTACAACCATACTTTTCCTGTAGAAAGCATATCTCTGCCCATACTTTTTGGTAATGAAAAGTCTTATTCTAATATAATATTGAGCTGCACATCACTCAAAGCATTTGGAAAAGCTATAAAAGGAGAACTTCTACAACATTTTGACGCTGCTAATTTCCTGCTCATCACTTACTCATTGCTAGTTCACTCAGAGAGAAATATTCTTACACGCTTAATTCATCAAAGTGAAAATCTCACAAAGATCTTATTCATTTGATCTTTCATAAAACTGTATAGTTTTTGTTGTACTTAATCTTAAGTGTAAATATCATAGTTGTGATACAGCTTATTAGAAGCAATCAAACACTTGTTAGTTTACATTAATTTGTAAGAAGTTCCTTAAGAAGACCAAGGTGTGGTCAGTAGTTCTTGAGAAGACTAAGACAGTTGTTCTTAGTGCTTACTATTGTAATCAGTTGATTAATAGTGGATTAAGTCCTTGTTGAGAAAGGCAAATCATCTTTGATAAGGTAGACTGAAGTAGTTGAGTTCAACGAACCAGGATAAAAATCTTGAGTTGTTTTTATTGCCATATTTCTTAAAACTCTTATTCAACCCTCCCTTCTAAGTGTTTTAGGCAAATCATCTTTGTTGTGCGGGAAGTATTGGAGGATCCAAGGCTGAAATAAAAAGTTTGGAACACACGAATCATCAGTAATAGATTTGCAAAGATGAAATAAAAACAACAAAGAAACATTAAAAGTCCAATAAATATTATCGTCGGTAGTGTGATGCTGCCTGTGACCTACCTCGTCTTCCACTTACAGCCCTCAGAAGACTTCGAGTACATGTAGACCAAAGAAGCGGCCCCCAAATTGTACTCATGGATTTGCTCGAAATCCTCGAAGTACCGTAGGTAGGCGACATCTGTATAAGTGACACTCTTATTTATAAAAATCGCAGTGCCAACCAAATATAACATGTATGCTCTCATAGCATGCGATTTGTGGAGTGCCACCTACTCATTATCACATGTAGCCTGATGTGCTCTCAGGATCTCAATTGTATATATATTTTTCATACACTAATACAAATAACATATCTAACGTCGACCACGAAATGCAATTAACCTCATCTACACAGACGAGGTAACGAAGGGAGACATGAGAACCAATCACTTGTCACCTCAGTGATTCTAAAACCGAGGTTAGAGATGAAAAGGTAATGGGTTCGATCCCCTGCATAAGCTTTTTTAATATTTCAGAACTGGATGGCGCGTCCAATATTAATACTCAGTGTTTTGTAGAACCGGGGTAATATCTCAATGTAATTACCTTGGTTTCATTTTTAGCACTGATGGGATACGTTTTTTTGTACTGTAGTTTGCACCTGTTTTATAGAACCATTTACAAAACCATATTCCTGAATATAGAACCGTATTTTACAGATTCCTAAAACAGAAACATTGTACATTTTACCAGTTTCTCAATCTGAAATATAGTACCATAAATATTCATTGATTAAACCAATTACAAACCCAAAATGGCACACACTTTATAATTTTACATCAAAAGTAAAACATTTGAAACTAATTAGGTCAATCAACAACAACTTTAAATATATAGTACAATGATTAAAAAGAAGTAAAATGATGAATTATAAATTTCAAAGGGAAAACATTTACTCATTAGTTTTCCCTATCCCTTCTTCATAATCACTATGAATAACATGTGCATCATATGAATCATTTTTTTCCAGATGCTTGACATACATGTGTTGCTAAACAAGGCTTCTCATAGTTAAAATCTTGATTTTCATCAGTACTATTGAGAAGATGTTTACCTTTGAAGAAAAATTGACCATCTAGTGTTAGAAGGATCAGTGACATAAAAAAATTAGGCATACGTGACAAACACTTGCAAAGATCTAATGCACTACTATCTTTGCAAATGAAAAATATGAGGGAAAAATTAAATTCTAAAAAAAAAAAAAGAATAACCTTTGCTCTTCCCAAAAAAGAGAAACGACTATAATGATTGAAATTTTTATTCATTTCTCAAGAGGGTCACACGTCATTCAGTAATGTCAACCATCAAAAGTAATCATCGCAAGCATTAATTTACCAGATGTTTCATTTTCTATGAGTGGCGCTTTTGTCACTCAACCTCTTCTATAAATGCATATTTTCATATACTGGATTTCCTCATCTTCATCCTACTATTCTTAACTTCATAGCAACATGAGTCCTCCATCCGAGAAGTCTAAAAGCATTATCTTAACAAATGTTACTATTGAAAACAAAATCATCACCACTTTACAATACAATCAGCAGTCAACTGAGGAGGCCCAACCATCTCGGTCGACTGTTGTCAGGGATGCAATGAGGGTGAGAAAGGCCAAGAAGAAGAAGAAGATGTTGAAGAAGAAGAAGAGAAAAGTGTCGAGGAAGATTGTTTACTATGACTCAGATGTGGGCAGTGAGGAGCGAGTCATAGATTGAGAAGATTCATGTTGTGTTAGAGGATATTGTTCATTTGGATGCGTATTTTGAGAGATAACATTTGGATAAGATGAAGATGATGAAGGTGATTGCCATGGCGCCATATTTCAAAATAAACTGAATTTTTATGATTATATATTTTGATGAAAACAAATCAACAGATGTATTATCACCTCAATGGTTGAAAGCGCATGTTTAAGGCTTTTATTACCCTTAGGTATAGGGTTCAAATCCCCCTCTCCCTAGACCTTTTGGGTTTTATTTTTAAAACATTTTAAAAATGAATTTTTCATATATTATTATCATCATCCATCCTTTATTAAACACACACAAGTAGCCCAGATAGTATAGTTTTAAACTCCCCCCCCCCCCCCCCCCCCCCCCCGAGGGCGTAAGTTCGAACCTTTGCGGGAGCAAAACCTTATTTTTTACCACTATTTTTATTCACAACTTTACACATTTATTTCACATAGCAAAATTCATTATTATTTTTTTGCATATTTCTTATTAATATGTCCTATTTTGTGCATATATTAAAAGAATGTCAAAAATAATTTTTATTTAACACATTTTTTAGGTTGAAAAGTGGTCCATTTTTAAAGTATTTTCATACTTTTAATGACCTTCTTTTGATTTTTCTTCTTAACCTAATTGATCACATGAACTTGCATGATCATGATGTACATAACGTGATTGTCTTGACTTAAACACCATTCATAACTTGTTTAATTGATTTTCCTTTTTTTTTAAAATCTTTTTTGATTAAATGTTTAATTAAAGTTTTCCCTTTGATTAAATTTCCAAAATTCTTTGTACATAGTTAGGGCTTCCACTTGAGTTTGGATTCCCAAAAGCCCTTGATTCATACATGTTTGAATGCTTGGCTCCTGTACTTCTCCTCATAAGCTTCCATTAGGGTTTTATTTACCCTTAATATATTCATTTGATCCTTGATTCATCTTGTACACATGCTTGCTTTAATTCTCTTATGATTGCTTCCATTGATTAAACCTTTGCTCACATATTCAAGTATTTCCTTCATAAACTCTTACCATGATGTGTATGTATATATATACATCTGATTGATGAACATTCACATATTGTTACACATACTTACTCATATCACACTCATGCCATCCTTCCATTGATTAAACCTTTGCTCACATATTCAAGTATTTCCTTCATAAACTCTTACCATGATGTGTGTGTATATATATATACATCTCATTGATGAACATTCACATATTGTTACACATACTTACTCATATCACACTCATGTCATCCTTCCGTTGATTAAACCTTTGCTCACATATTCAAGTATTTCCTTCATAAACTCTTACCATGATGTGTGTGTATATATATATATACATCTCATTGATGAACATTCACATATTGTTACACATACTTACTCATATCACACTCATGTCATCCTTGATGACCACACTTGTATAGAAGCTTAAACAAACTTATCTTATTAAGTTTCTCTTGACATTTTACACTTCGGGCTACGCCCGAACTACAATTGCTCTGATTTCCTCTTAAGGATATGTAGGCATAGGATTGCAAAATCCTAGCGAGCAAACTCTTAGCTTTTTCCTTTATGTTTAAAACACAAAAACATTAGGATTCCCTTCAATTACAACCTAGCTCAAACATTAAGTCTCTCCTGTTGAAGTTCCAACCTCATCAACCTAGCATCCTCTTGGGCTTTATACTAGATGACTTCACAATCAACCTAGCCTCTCTTAGGCTTTATATAAGGAAGTCAGACTTCAAACTTAAAACTCTTCAACAAAGAGATGAGAACTCCCCTTTGAAGTCATAAAGTCAAAAACCCATCCCCTTGTGGTTTAAAACCTTCAAATCAAGCCCTAGCCAACCTTTGGCTTCAAACTCAAAACACTTCCTCAGAGATGAGACATGAGTCATCTCTATGGAAGAGATGTCTCTTCTATTTTTCACAACATAAATCAAACTTTTTTCCATTTTAAGTGATGTAAGTGGCACATCGTTGATTCAAAATCCAAGCTGGAATCCCTCTCTTATTATGGTACAAAAACACTTATTTTATTTAAGTGATGTAAGTGGCACACTTGTTAATTTTATATCCAAGTAAAGGTCCATATTTTAATATGCAAAGACTCATTTAAAGGAAGATGTGGCATTACTCTGGATTTTGTACATCCAAGTTTAAAGATTTTTCCCTTACTACTTTCTCAAAGTGTTTGTGGTGAATAGGTGAGATATCTCCCTTAAGATGATGATTTGTATCTTATCTCAAACCCAACAAACCCAAATCCACCCATTAGGAGGTGGAACTACGAACACTCTGATTTCTCGTTTTCCTTTTGAGAATACGTAGGCATAAGATTGTGAAATCTTAGCGAGCATAATAATAAATAAAACCCTTAGGTTCCTATACCTTTATTTTGAACCATTTCAACTTACACCATAAAAAACTTCCTATTACTCACTCAAAACAGTCAACTAATCCCCAATACACAACAAATGACTTTATCAACAATAAGCACAAATATACGCAAGAGGTTCCTATAGAATACTATAGATACTTAGGGTGTTAATACCTTCCCTTAGTATAACCAATTATGATTCCCAAATCTCTTAGTGCATTGCATTGCATGCACTCACGAGTTTATTTAGATTTTTTCCCATTCCCTTTCCTTGGATAAATTAAAAGTTCACATGTAGACAAAAATGGGCGACCTCACTTTGAAAGAAGGAACCAAATCTCGCATCCACAATTGGGGATTTAGATTTTGTGTGAAAATATATCTAAATATGAATTGTAATTTACAATGATGAGTTTCATGCTTAATCTTATTATATCATGGTTGTTTAAGTTTTGTTTGATCATATGGTGTAGAGTTTTGATCATGGGTACTTCCGAATTGCGTTATGCAGAATCTGAGTTCTGCTTGAGTCACTATGTAAGCTCAAGGTGACATGTTCTTCTTGAGTCGTTGTGCGAGCTCAAGGTGAGCTGCTCGCTGGTTGGTTGCAATGCGAGCATACCCCAATTTTGCTTCTGCCTCTTCTTTGTCGTGGGTTTGTTGTGCAAACTAAAAGCGAACAACCTCGCTTTAGGGTCGTTGTGTGAATATAGCAGAATCCCATTTTTATCGTTTTTGTTTCCTTCATAACTTTTGATTCGTAACTCGGATCGAGGCACAATCAGAATAATATGTATTGGATTGATATAGAGGTGGAATAATATGTGAATGGAAGAAGATGAACACCTAGTATTGTGATGAGCACCATATGAAATGGTTTGATAATTGGTGAGGGACCTTTATTTCGAAAGTCCTATTTTGGTGAGGGATTTGGCTCCAAAAGTCCTATTTATTATGATGATCATATGCCTTGTGTGAATTATTTATACTTGACTTGTTATGTCACTATACATGTCTTATGTGTGATATATGTGTATGTTCATGTGTTTGGTTATGTGATAACATGCTTAAAACAATGTGAAGATAAGTGAGGAAACTTATGCTTAAAACTAGGAAATGGATTTAAAATAGAAATAGGTTGCAAGTATGACTTATATGACACTATAGGGTGACATTCATGCTATGATACCTTGGTTTGTGTCAAGGATGAATGTTTGTCATAATTGTGAATGAGATGCATTGTATGGAACATGTATTGTTATTGTATTACTCTCTGATTAAGGTGAATGTGTTCACCTTGTGATTGTCGAATACAATCATGTTTTATGTATCTGATCACGTAGTCAGAAATAACCCTTGAGATGTATCGTCCCAAGAGTTGATGCTTATGTAGAGCTCCTTTAGGATGTACGCATTATAACTTTGGCAGGAGTTCCCTTAAATGAATGAAGCCTATTGGTAAGATACTTGAGATGAGAAGGGTCCCATGGGAAGTGACGATTCATGTGGGAAGCACCTTGAATCTGAACCCATTCATTTGAGTCCCGTGTATACGGATGGAGCCTACGGGTAAAAGGCTTGAGATGAGAAGGGTCTCATGGGAAGCGACAATTCATGTGGAAAGTACCTTGATTCTGAATCCTCGTGACCCACGCTAAAAGTCCTAGACGTGTGTGAGGCGGCGGGGAAGTTTACATTGGTATGGTTTTCAATTAAGTAATTTTTTGAGCTGATGAACTCAAGTGACATGTTTCCATACATTGAAAGTTGTGTGAACTCAAGTCTTATCCCTTTCCCTTTTGCCTTGAGGTAGAATTTGATTAGAACCCTGTAGATCCGAGTGAACCCATAAGATAGGAGAACTTACTGAGAGTATTATCTCACCCTATTATTGTTGTTGTTTTTCAGGTATTGTTTGCAGGTTTAATTTACAAGTGGAGCTATGCATGGATGTTTCAAGAGAAGCTTAGATTATGTTTTTCACTGTTTATTATGTATCTTGTACAATGATGGATATTGTACTCAAATCTTAGATTTTATTGTTTGGCTCTTTCCATATCTTGTACCATTGTTGTTAATTTATGTTTTGTAAAATGGTCAAGTATGTAAATTATGCCAATAGGCACTTATGATGGTGTCAGTACCAAATAATAACACTTGTATGATATTATTCTCTCTCTCTCTCTCTCTCTCTCTCTCTCTCTCTCTCTGTATGTGTATATATATATATATATATATATATATATATATATATATATATATATATATATATATATATATATATATATATATATATATATATATATATATATATATATATATATATATATATTAATTATACACGGTGTTACAGTAAACATGATACAAATCATATTCAGTGCTACAATTGTCAAAAGTATGACCATTATGCAAGTCAATGTCGAGGAGGCAAGATAGATAAAAAAAAGTGATGCAAAGCTTGTAGAAGAAAACAAAGCGATGCTAATGGTCACAACAAAACAAGAAGAAAGATTCAAAGATCAGCGGTATCTTGACCCAGGTTATTCGTCACACATGGCTGGAAGAAAATATTGGTTATCAACATGAGTCCCTCATTGAAAAAAAAGGTAAAATTTATAACCGAAAATACCATATCTGTTGAAGGTATTGGTGATATTCTGGTCAGGAGAAATGATGGTAAACAATAAGTAATTTCCAATGTGTTGTACATACCTGGCATGAAGAGTAATATGCTAAGTATAGGTCAACTAAATGAGAGGAATTGCAAAATATTGATCAAATATAGAATGATGAGAGTGATCAGCTCGAGTAACAGATTAATCTTGAAGGCTCCTATGTCTCATAATAAAAACTTTAGGATTGGACTTGATGTATTGGAACACAAGTTCCTAGAGACTACATATAGCATAGAAGAATGGTTATGGGATTACATACTTGGTCACTTGAATTTTAATGACATTAGTAATCTAAAGAGGAAGAATATGGTTTCAGTCATACCAGAAATCCATATTCTAAAAGAAGTGTTTAAAGACTGTGTTCACGCAAAGCAACACAAGAATAAATATAGCAAGGATTCAAGAAGTAAGTCGAAAGCCACTCTCGAGATAATCTACTTAGACGTGTGTGGCCCTCTCTGAGAAGATTCACTTGGAGGTGACAAGTACTTTGTTACATTTGTTGATGATTACAACATAAAGTTGCAAACTTACTTAATCAATAAGAAAAGTGATGTGATTGATGTTTTCACCAAGTTCAAAGCAATGGTGGAAAGACAGAGTGGTCACAAGATTAAGATTCTGAGGATAAATGGAGGTAGAGAGTATGTGTCGAAAGGTTTCGACATGTTATGTACAAAAGAAGAAATTGTGCATGAGGCAATGTTTTAAAAACCAGACTGGTCATCGAACCGGTGAAAGTATTGGGTCACTGGTTTATCGGTTGAATCACTGGGTCACTCATCGAACCGCATGACTAAACCGGATTAAACCGGATAACTCGGTTGAATAGACCTATCATTATAACAAAATCATATAGGTATAAAACCGGTTGAACCAGATAATACAGTCTCTAAAAAATATAACTAGCACTTAATTTTTTTGAAAATATCATATCATAAATTCTTAAGTTCATAATGTAAATTCAAATTTTAAAGTCTAATTGCAAATAAAGTCTAATTGCAAAATAATATGATTGAATAATTTATAACAAAATAACTCCAATGTCTACTTAAGTTTAGTTCCAAGGAGGTAAAATTATTTCAAAACAATGATAACAAAAAAATTATTATTTTTTTATAATTTTTGTAACTCAAAATTACATTGTTTGCATTTAAATTTTAATTAAAAAATAAAAAAAAACATTAGAACCGTCGGTTTTCCGATTTTTCCCGGTCCAACCCGATTTACACCGGTTTTGACGAGTTTGATGATAAAGGGGATCCAATTATTGAACCAGACCGGTTACTAGCCCGATTCCCGGTTCAACCGATCCGACCGGCCGGTCCGGTCCGGTTTTTACAACTATGGCATG
This sequence comes from Lathyrus sativus, assembly GCA_963859935.3. Taxonomy (NCBI): domain Eukaryota; kingdom Viridiplantae; phylum Streptophyta; class Magnoliopsida; order Fabales; family Fabaceae; genus Lathyrus; species Lathyrus sativus. The sequence goes on from OZ012738.1 coordinate 36,354,925, forward strand.
AGGTGGGGCCACCCTTAGGGATGACAATGGGCAGAGTTTGGGCAGGAAACTATAGTACCCATCCCCATACCCGTAGTTTAAAAAAATCCTCGTACTCGAGGCCATATCCACTTGGGCATCACGGTTTGTACCCATACCCGTATCCTATGGGTACCTAAGTACCCGTACTCATACACGTATACTTATGTTTCTAATAAAAAAATAATATATCATTTATAATTTATCATGTCATTTTAAATTTGTAACAACATTAAAAAAAATCAAGGATAATTTTGTTGAGTTAAGAAATAAACGAACATTCATATTAAAATGTGTACCAGATTAATAGTGATGCATTTAATAAAATTGATAAATTAACATGTATACATGATAATAAAAGTAAAAATATATAAATATATATTGTGTAGGTATTGAATTATTGACATATCACACAAGTAGTGTGATTTTATAATATCAACACTTAATTAGTGGATTGTACAACCATAGTTTATTGTTTAATCGACAACAAGACAAAATCGAAGTGTTGATTCTATCAAAATCTACACCTTTACAATTAACCTCTACCAAAAGAAATCCTAATGGAATATAATTTCTAGAATGCAATAAATAAAAATATAATTCTTGCAATTAACTACAAAAACTAAAAGGGGAGAGAGAGAGAGAGAGAGAGAGAGAGAGAGAGAGAGAGAGAGAGAGAGAGAGAGAGAGAGAGAGAGAGAGAGAGAGAGAGAGAGAGAGAGAGAGAGAGAGAGAGAGAGAGAGAGAGAGTACACTGATATTTATAGTGTTTCAGCATGTTTATCCTTGCTTTGTGCCTAATCTACTCTCAAATAGTTTCCCATTGAAATTTGTTTGTCTTCCACTATGATTTGTAACAAAAGTATAAGAGTTCGTACAATCACAATATCTGAAATAACACTGGAAAACAAATTCTTCTTTTTGGATCTTTGACTTATCCATAGTCTACAAACTGAACTCTTTGCTAAATCGTTACTCGAATTAGCTTCTTGAATCTTCAAGCACCAACAACGTGCTCTTAAGCCTCTGTTCTACAAAAATCTTCACTCAATTCCACTGGTATCTTGAGCATTGGCTTGTCTTAAGACTAAGAAGAACACCTACCATGTCTGTAGGCTTCCACACATCACTAATAAGGTTAACCTGGAGAGAAGAACCTCCTTCTTTTTCACTTGAATTTCCATAACCAATCATGACACCACACATCATTGCAAACCTCTGAAATCTTAACCAAATATTCAATGAAATGTAAAATTTAACAACGAATCTCCTCAATAATCATGAACCTATAAAGATAAGATTCATATCTATGCAACAATGGAAAAAATTAGGTAGAAGATGAAATAAATCATTTGCAAGTGTTCACAAAAGATCCAAAACTCTTAAGAAAAATGAAAGAATAAGTGGCTTGTGAGTTTTCAAATCATAAATTAAAGTGTGCGTTTTTTAAAATTATGAAATATTTTGAAAGATAAATGATTTATAGGTGTTGAAGATCTAGCATAAAAAGAGTGAGAAAATCATGCTTGATTCGAGTCATGAACATTTATGTGATTTTAGTAAAGTGGCAAAGTAGTTTGCATCAAGATTTGTACATATAAGAAACTAATTTTGCCCATGATTCAAGGCAAGGAATAATTTTGATTCGACTCATGAACAATTTGATTCGAGTCAAGTACAACATATGATTCAACTCAAGTAAGGTAGAGGCAAATTACAATTTCATGATTCGACTTAGGAACAACTTGTGATTCGAGTTACAAGTTTCCAGGATTCAAATCATGTACAACTTGTGATTCGACTCACAGAATTCATGATTCCCCTTTATTCCTGCTGATTCGACTAAGAGGGTGTGTGATTCTAATTACGCGCCTAAAATCTCAATTTTTTTGGTAATTTTAAATATGTTGTGATATTTCACTGATGTCTTGACTTAAACCATTCTCAAATATAGTTGTTGATCTAAAAACTCGACTAATTAAGTTAAATCACATTTGTTCACACTCAAAGACAAATAGTTTGAATTATGCTTACTAAAATATATGGATCTAAAACTCGATCCATAAATGTGAAATTGAAGAAGAGAAAAAATCATGCTTAATTCGAGTCATAGACACTTGTGTGATTTGAGTTAAGTGGAAAAGTAGTTTGCATCAAGATTTGTACATATAAGAAAGCCATTTCACCCATGATTCGATTTAATGAATACTTTTTAATCGACTCATGAACAATTTGATTCGATTCAAGTACATCATATGATTCAACTTAGGTAAGGTAGGGGCAAATCACAATTTCATGATTCGGCTTGGGAACAACTTATGATTCAAGTCACAAGTTTCCAGGATTCAAATCATGTACAACCTGTGATTTGACTCACATAATTCATGATTCACCTCTGTTCCTTCTGATTCTACTAAGAGGGTGTGTGATTCAAATTACACACCTAAAATCTCAATTTTTTTGGCAGTTTTAAAGATGTTTTAAGATTTCACTTATATCTTGACTTAAACCAATCTCAAATACAATTTTTGATCTTAAAACTCGACTAATTGACTTAAATTACATTTTCTCACACTCAAAGACAAAGAGTTTGAATTATGCTTGCTAAAATATATAGATCTAAAACTCGATCTAGAAATGTGCAATTGAAGAAGAGACTCAATGATATAAAACTAACACCAAAACAAAGCTTAAAGGAGAAGCAACAAAATCACATATTAGAGACATGCATAACCTCTTTATTGTAATAGATACATTAAACTTCATCTAAGTCTATAAAGGATTCAAGTTTTTCATTACAAAATGCACTAGTAAAAAAATACTTCAAGCCTATATTTGACTTTTTTTTTATACTCCTGTTATAAAGTATTGTGAGGTGTAGTTAAACATTTGCATTAAGGGTGTAGGTGTATCCTACCTGAGGGTGGTTGAGAGTAAATTTTGGATTGTAATAATTTTTAAATAGTGTTATTCTTTGGTTTTATTTTGACAACGGTTGTGGGGTTTTCTCTAATTTTGGGGTTTCCATGTTATGTTATTGTGTTCTTTTATTTTCTTTGTCGATTTTTCCCAACAATCGATATTCGAGCTTTTGATTTGATCTAAGAATAGGAGTTCTTAATATGCTTTATGGTTGCAACTTTGTCTCATTTTCCACATCAGAAAAGAAGGGTCCTGCTGTGAAAGAGTTATTGAGCTGCAGCAAGAAGTTTTGCTATGTAGTTTAGGCTAAAGAAAATTGATTAAAGAATTGTTTTTGACCTATAGAAATTTCAAGTTAAATATGTTTTGATATAATCAATATTAACAAGGTGTTGGTTAGTCGTTAGTACATGATCATTAATTGACATTGATGTATGGTGTACTATGGTATTATGTTAGTGGTTGAAGAGCTTCATGCTAACATGGAAGTTGCACCATAAGTTTTTAGTCTGATTTTCAACATGAGAAATTCTTATAGTGGTTTATCTTTGAGTGAAATATATTATTCATGATAGATAGTGATGACAAAGTGAAATTCTTGGAGTGATTTAGCTTTAACTGAAATATACTCTTCATGGATGAGCATGGTATTCTTTTGAAATATAATTGTCAGTGAAGGCAGTGTGAAATTTTTTGAAGTGGTGTAACTTCAAGTTATTATTCTCTTTATGGTGGAGTATGGTAGTTCTTTTGAACTATTATTTTTGATGGAAACAACAAAAGTTGATGTATTATTTCAATTAAGGTGGAAATTGTTGGGGTTGGTTGAAAATATACATGCTAAGAAGTCCCACAATATTTAGTTTTATACAAGAATGGGGAGTTGAAGGCTATATAAACGATTCAAGTTATTCATTAAAAAGTGCACAAATAAAAATCACTTTAGGCTTGTATTTAAATTTTTTGTTCCTTATACTCTTGTGTTAGAGTGTTGTGAGATGTAGTAAAATATTTTCTATGGGGGATGTGGGTGTACTAGAGGCCTGAAGGTGGTTGAGGGTAAATTATGTGTTGTAACAACTTTCACATAGTGTTATTCCATGTTATGTCATTATGTTGTGATTGTTTTGTTTTATTTTCTCTTTGCCTGTTTTTCCCAACGTGATATTCCTGACATGTTTCCCTATCTTTAGAACTTGAGTCGATTTTTAATTGTTTTGACGTGTGATATTTGTATACATTGTGCTACATTGTTTGGAACCTGGAACTTTTCATATCACCCTTGAATGAATATGTTCCATTTTCTAGCCACTTAGAACCTCAGCCCTCTTATTTGTATGAATATGCATTACAAGCCCTTAGCCTAAAGAAAAATTTAACTCACCCTACTTTAAGAGTTCGGTTGTGTAAAGTTTCATTTAGTACAAGTAAACTTTTTAAGTTTAGGTTGTTCATGAGATATAAGATGAATAAGGTGCATTGTTGTTATTATATTCCTATTTTATTTCAATAATTATTTTTTAATTTGTCTAAATTTGTTAGAGTTGTAACTTATGTTTTCACATCCAACTACACCAATAAATTTTGAGTTATGTTAGGATTTTGTATGAGTTGAGAACTAAGATAAATCGTTATATTAAAATAATTGGATGTTGCAATTTGCAACTTTACTCAAAACTTTAAAATATTATATGTACGTGTCTTCTCATTTATACGGAGGTGATCAACATTTCTTATTTTATCTTAAGTGATTTTTTTTACGTTGGAGGGTCAAAGTTGTAGCACCCCAAAATTTGCCCTTTCATTTTAACCGTAGCTGACTTATGTTTCTTTTCATTTTGCATTTCTGCGTATCATAGCATTGATTCTTGAGTCATGGAATCAAGGTATTTTTATGGCTCAAGGTTCTCTTTTATTGGAAGAGTTTAAATAGCGAGCGTCAGAGGCTCTGACATTTATTTTTCCCAGCGATCGAGCGATCAATTTTATTTTATTCAGCAGGTTATTTTCAGCTCAGGAGATGGTATACAGGCTATCTCAGGAATTCTCACAGTTATAATAGCCAAGGGCAAGTTTCAGAGGCTTAACGGAGCTCAGAATAGGTGGTAACAGATGATTATACAAGTTTCCCTTCATTTGGCGTCAAAATTGGCATTTTTTGAATGTGGTAACCGGTTACCACATATGGGTAATCGGTTACCTCAAGCGAAATTTGCCAAAATATTCAAGTTTTCAGCATTGCAAATTTCCAATCATTCTCAACCATTGATTTCACATGATCATTATTGGAAGGATCTAGAATTGTTTCAATTTTCACCATTTCCCTCCAAAATTCAAATAATCCATTCCTAATTTCACTTCTAATTTCCATTCCAAACACTAATCCATAATCCAAACCACATTTTTGTTCCTAACCTAGAGCTTATTTAAGTGGATTTGCTCCAAACCACACTCATTCATATCAATTCACTCTCATTCTTCATCTCAATTTCAGAATTTGCTCTCAAATTCTATCAACTTTCTCTCAATTTTTTCACTCCTAAAACCTCCATTAAAGCTCTTTCCAGTCGAGTTCAATGATTCTACATTGGAATATTTGAATTCTAGAGCTAAACCTCCTTCATTCATCTCCATTATTTTCAATTTATCACTCAATTTTCATTTGGATCTGATTACGGAAGCAAGATTTGAAGTGCTTTTTGGATCAATTTTGGCTTGATCTTGCTTGTTCTTCACTTCTACGATAAGGAAACTCTTGGATCTTGAAGATTCTTTGGGTTTCTAACTTGGATCTGTTAGTTTCAAGTAAATCAACACTTACCAAAGCAAATATCAACTTTGAAGGTTGGAAGTTTGTTAGGGACCAATTGATACTAATTTTTATATATTTTTATCGGTCCCTTTTACCAATTTCTTATTAAAATCACACAATTTTTATCACAATTTTTGTAAACATTTAATTTAAGTTATTTTATTTTGTTCGATTGGATATTTCAGTTTTTCTCTAGTTTTTGTAGAATGTATGTCAAGAAAAGAATGATCTCCAGAGCAACTCTTGAGGATAAAAGCTTGAAAAAGGAATTGATGATAAAACACAAACAAAACAAAGCAATTCTGTTTTTGACTGTTCGCGCCGCGACCACCCTTCGCGCCGCAAACTGAGTGAAATTCAGCACATGCAAATTTGTGACACATGTCATGTCTTGGGAAGAAAAACCACTTTTGTGTAGGGTGGCGCCCCATAGCTTATTTATGACATTTTTCCCTTGCATGAGAGACATAATCATTACACTTGAGAGTCTTAGTATCTCTTAGGTTTGTAAGAAGATTTGAGAGAGATTTTCTTGTTTTCTTTGAAGAAGCTTCATGCAAGAAGAGATTCTTGAAGAATTTTCCATGGAATCAATGAAGATGATGAGTATCTAAATTCCTTCTTGGCAAGGTTGAGGTAGTAGTTATCTTTTGTTGTTTATCTAACATTTGTATCCTTGCATGTAACAAACTTCACCTTTGATAAGGAATAATATTTTTTCTCTTTACATTACAAAATTAGAATTGAATTATTGTTGAGAAAGGTAGTTTGATTCTTGAACTAAAATATTTTTTCCAAGTAGAGAATAAATTGTAGAGATAGATTTATTCACTACTTTTTCTATTGTGTTAAGCATTCAAGATTATTATATCAATAGTTAGATGGAGAGATCGTCTAAGGATTTATATAGTAACTATCACAATTTTATTTAGACATAAATATTATTGAGAGAACACTTGAATATTATCAATGGAGTTTGAATGCATGCATGTGATATTAAGAATACATAAATAACAAAGATAATGAAACTCAATCTTGACAAGGTTTCTAAACTTTATTCTAAAACCATTTTTATGATCTCATTTATTCTTACAAGTGACAAGAACAATTTATTCATCAACAAACAATTTGAATACCTTTGAACTTACAACAATCAAAATTATAGAACGGCGGTAATAACACCAATCTCTGTGGATACGATATTAAAAATATTTGCCGAAAATATACCTTTCAACAAATTGGCGCCGTTGCCGGGGATTGGTGTCGATATTACATGCATTGCAATAATTCATTGTTCTAAGTTCTTGTTTTTATTTTTTTCTATCACTCTTTTGTTTCACTTGGTTTGTTAGTTTTGTAGATTCTAATGCATGCGAGAAAAAGCCACCGAGGAGCAATTTCAATTTGACCCCAAAATTGAAAGAACGATCCGAATGCTTAATAGCAAGACACGAAGAAGAAAGAAACTAGCCGACGAGAGGAACCGAAGAAAAGAAGCAACAAATTCTGCACTTACTCAAATTGAAGAGGAAGTTGTAGAAACCGTTGAAGGAAGTATGGGTGACGACGCTCGTACCGAAATGTCTGCTAATAGTCCAAGGCGGACAACTCAATTTGCTCGAGGCGGAAGGAATAGGGAGATGAAGACCAGAATCCTTCAACTTCTTTATGCAAATCCGTTCACCGGAATGGATCATGAAGATCCGTACAACCATCTCATCAAAATTTATGAGATTGCAGGTTCTACGGGAGTAGATGAAGTAGGTGAAGAAAACTTATTCAAGAGAATGTTTCCAGACTCATTGGTGGGAAAAGCAAAATAATGGTACCTTGATCAACCAACAAGAGTGATGAAGGATTGGAATTTGTTAGAAGAAAGATTTCTAGAGAGGTACTATCCTCAATCCCGATTCATGGAAGCCAAAACGGCTATTTCGGTGTTCACACAAGGAAACAACGAGTCTCTAAACGAGGCTTGGGAAAGATTCAAATCCATGTTGAGGAAATGCAAAGGTCACGGTTTTGATGATCTCACACAAATTCACATTTTTCTCAACGGACTTCAAACATCACAAAAGACACTCTTGGATGCTACCGCGGGTGGTTCTCTCATGTCAAAGAATGCGGAGGAAGCAAAAACCATTATTGATCAAATGGAACTCAATGATCGACAAAGTCAACACGACCGTAGTCCTTCACAAAGAAAAGCAGGGGTTCTTGAGTTGAATACCAACGATGCCATACTTGCTCAAAACAAGCTACTCTCTCAACAAGTGGAGCTGCTCACTCAACAAATGTCCAAACTCCCACAACAATTGAAGGAGATTCATGGAACACAAGTTAGACATCAAGTAGCAAGTTGTGAACTTTGTCAAGGAGATCATCCAACCGGATTTTGTCCCCCGATTCAAGAGGAAGTAAGTTATGTCAATAATCAAGGGCAAGGTTACCAAAGATATCCTCCACAACACAACAACACTTTTCAAAGGAACAACCAAAGCTACCAACAATCAAGGTTCAACAATCAAAGTTTTCAGCAACAAAGTCCCTATCAAAGTTCAAACACACAAGTTCAAAAATCACAAGGCGGAAGTTCCAAGTTAGAAGATACGCTTGCACAATTCATACAAGCTTCCATGGCAAGTCAAAAAAGCAATGAAGCAGCAATAAAAAACTTGGAGACTCAAGTAGGCCAACTTGCAAAACAATTGGTAGAACAACATGCAAGTCCATTGTTCTCCGCCAACACTCAAACTAATCCAAGGGAGCATTGTAAAGCAATATTTACAAGAAGCAGTATAGTGGAGGATGATACAAATATCATAGCTAGAAACCAAGAGGAGAAAGTGTTGGAAGCTCAAAATGATGAGGAGAAAATTTTATCTCAGGTCGCGCCGCGAACTGTACAAAAACAGAATCATGAGGGTAATGTTCAGAAAGAGTCAAAGTTGAAGAACAAAAGAGGGGAAAAAGGTGTGAGTCATGTTCCAGCCCAACACTTACCTTACCCGCACGCACCATCAAGGAAGGACAATGCAAGGCACTATGCACGGTTTAGGGATATACTCAAGCAACTTCAAATTAGTATTCCATTCACCGAAGCATTAGAACAAATGCCAAAATACACAAAGTTCTTGAAAGATAGTCTCACAAAAAAGAAGAGGTATACTGAAGATGAAACAGTTTTACTTGATGCACGGTGCAGCGCTATAATTCAAAAAAAACATCCCAAGGAAGGAGTCTGATCTGGGCCGAGTAGTTTTACCGGTGACCATTGGAGATACGTACACTAGCAATGGTTTGGTTGATCTAGGATCCAGCATCAATCTAATTCCCTTATCTATTATCAAAAGGTTAGGGAACATTGAGATGAAGTCTACAAGAATGACTCTCCAACTAGCCGACAAGTCCACCACTTCACCATACGGAGTTGCTCAAGATATGCTAGTCAAGGTAGACAAGTTCTTCTTTTCGGTGGATTTTGTGGTAGTAGACATGGATGAAGATCGTGATGTTCCTTTAATTCTCGGAAGGCCATTCATGAAGACAGCCCGGATGGTGATTAACATTGATGATGGTCTCATGAAAGTGAGAGTGCAAGATGAAGAAGTAACTTTTAATCTTTTTGAAGCCATGAAGCATCCTAAAGACAAGCACGATTCCTTCTGAATCGATGTAATCAAGGAGGAAATCATTGAAGTTGTAAATCAAGTCCATCTTTCTAGTCCCTTGGAGAGATCTCTTATAGGAGCTTACAACGTCTCAACCGAAAAGGAGGAAAAAGAAATTACGGATATTTTGTGTAAATTAGGGTCTTGTGGAGAGATCACCTCTCATGAAGAAAAAATTGAGGAGTTGGATGAGAAGAAGAAAGTGGAAGAATCAAAGTTGAAATCGAAAATGCTACCCCCACATTTGAAGTATGTTTTATCCACCCAAGAGGAGCAGACATTGACACAAGTGCTGAAAAAGGATGAAGGGGCAATTGGATGGGTGTTATCGGATTCAAAAAATTTTCAAAATCCTGACCAGTTCGCGCCGCGACCACCCTTCGCTCCGCGAACTGAGAAAAGTGTGCATTCTGTTTTTGACAGTTCACGCCGCGACCACCCTTCGAGCCGTGAACTGAAGCAAAAAAAAAAAATTTCCCCTATTTCTTTTTACTCACTCTCCTCTCACACCAACCATCCTCAAACCCCATTTATCACTCTTTTCTTATGCAAATTGGCCTGAGGGAAGGCCATCTTTTATGGGGAGGGCAGGAAGCAGTAGCCACGCTCCAGGCACAGACCAAGATGCACAGATGGAAGATGTTTTAGGAACTGCGGGAGATGGTGAAGATGATGAAGAAGAGTGAAGATCTTATGTGGTAGTAGTTATATATTTTTTTTAATGTTATTTTAGTTTTGTTATTTTAATTTCGTTTTTGCATTATGTGCATTGGTGGCTCTAGTTTCACCACTAGACTTGTTGTTGGATGCATTTCTATTTTGTGACTTTTAAATTGTGTGTTTTTTAAAAAACCTTTGTGGTATACCCCATTTTTTTTAAAAAAAACTTTTTGTTTAATTGTCTTTGTGCTTGAGTGAGTTGAAGGAACCAAGAGGATTGCGACGAACAAGTTGGGAAAATTTGAGTGGTGATGATAAGAACTAGCTGTCGACACTTCAAGGTACACCTTATTTTTATTTTTAGACTTTGTATGAATAATTTAATGGTGTGTTACAAATTTGTTATCATAAAATTCCTTGAGCTACATGTTTATTTTGAATCAAATTAGGACCTAACCAATTGTGAGGTAACCTTTCATTATACACTAAAATGCGGGAGACCGACAATTTCTTTTCAACTCATTCTTATCATGCTAAATTATACATTAATCTAATTTTTGAGAAATTTTTTTTTGAAAAGGATAGAGGCGATCTTTGTTTTTGAGAAAAACCACTTGGCCAAAGAAAGTAAAAACTTTGTGAGGAGTGATCCGTAGTAAAACCCCTTTTGAGCCTATAGTAGGATCCGTCCAAAGTATAAATTTAAATACCATTGATAATATGGTAAATAAATGGATCCTAAATTCTTTCGTTTCAAGTGAACCTAAACCCAAGTTGGTCGCAATGTGATTTTTGTGCCTATGTCTAAGTAGAGAGCTTGATTGCATCAACTATGGTCAAAATGATAAAGTTGGGGAGAAAACATAATACATCACCTTGAAAACATTAGAGCTAACAAAAAAAAAGAAAAGAAAAATGAAAAGAAAAAGCTCATGGTGGTGTGTTATCAAAAAATAAAAAAATAAAATAAAAATAAAATAAAAATATGAAAATGAAGATTGGTGAATAAAAGGAAATGCTCTCTTAGAATATGAAATCTTTAATTGAGTCATTGTGATCATGTCCTTTCTCTTTAACCCGAACCACATTATAACCCTTAAAAGACCTCTTGATTCTCAAATTTTTTCATGATTTAGTGTATGTTGTGATGAACGCATGATTCGAGTTGATGTTGATTTAATTGTTTGGATGAGTGTAAGAAAACCCTTATGATTATTCATCATCACTATGATGTGTGTGTAGTTTTGATTCAATTTTGACATGTATTACTTGGAATTTCTTGGTATAATTTTTGTAGCCAACCATTATTTTTATTCATGTTTTGTCTAATTTTAAAATTAGGTGTATCATAAGAGTGTTGTATGCTTTTGAACCATTTGAATATCATCCTCTAACACTTGTTCATTCCTTGCTTTCGTAAATTGGTTTGCTTTATGAATGACTTTTGTTTAGGGACAAACAAAATGATAAGTTGGGGAGAGTTGTTAGGGACCAATTGATACTAATTTTTATATATTTTTATCGGTCCCTTTTACCAATTTCTTATTAAAATCACACAATTTTTATCACAATTTTTGTAAACATTTAATTTAAGTTATTTTATTTTGTTCGATTGGATATTTCACTTTTTCTCTAGTTTTTGTAGAATGTATGTCAAGAAAAGAATGATCTCCAGAGAAACTCTTGAGGATAAAAGCTTGGAAAAGGAATTGATGAGAAAACACAAACAAAACAAAGCAATTCTGTTTTTGACTGTTCGCGCCGCGACTACCCTTCGCGCCGCGAACTGAGTGAAATTCAGCACATGCAAATTTGTGACACATGTCATGTCTTGGGAAGAAAAACCACTTTTGTGTAGGGTGGCGCCCCATAGCTTATTTATGACATTTTTCCCTTGCATGGGAGACATAATCATTACACTTGAGAGTCTTAGTATCTCTTAGGTTTGTAAGAAGATTTGAGAGAGATTTTCTTGTTTTCTTTGAAGAAGCTTCATGCAAGAAGAGATTCTTGAAGAATTTTCCATGGAATCAATGAAGATGATGAGTAGCTAAATTCCTTCTTGGCAAGGTTGAGGCAATAGTTATCTTTTGTTGTTTATGTAACATTTGTATCCTTGCATGTAACAAACTTCACCTTTGATAAGGAATAATATTTTTTCTCTTTACATTACAAAATTAGAATTGAATTATTGTTGAGAAAGGTAGTTTGATTCTTGAACTAAAATATTTTTCCAAGTAGAGAATAAATTGTAGAGATAGATTTATTCACTACTTTTTCTATTGTGTTAAGCATTCAAGATTATTATATCAATAGTTAGATGGAGAGATCGTCTAAGGATTTATATAGTAACTATCACAATTTTATTTAGACATAAATATTATTGAGAGAACACTTGAATATTATCAATGGAGTTTGAATGCATGCATGTGATATTAAGAATACATAAATAACAAAGATAATGAAACTCAATCTTGACAAGGTTTCTAAACTTTATTCTAAAACCATTTTTATGATCTCATTTATTCTTACAAGTGACAAGAACAATTTATTCATCAACAAACAATTTGAATACCTTTGAACTTACAACAATCGAAATTATAGAACGGCGGTAATAACACCAATCTCTGTGGATACGATATTAAAAATATTTGCCGGAAATATACCTTTCAACATAGTTCTAGATTCAATTCTTGTTTTGAACTTATTTGAATAATCACAATGTAGATCCATGGCTTTTGATGCATTTTGATGCATTTTGATCCATTTTGATAATTTTGATCTTAGTGATTTGTGATTTCAATGCTTGATCAAGTTTAATTGATGTTTAATCACTGAGTTTTGGTGTTAAATTCATGCTTAATTGATTACATGTTCATATGAGTGATTGAATAAGTTGTTTGTTGTTGAAAATAGATTTTGGAAACTGATTTTTGGCTTCTGTCTCAGTGGTAACCAGTTACCTCACGCTGCCTAATTTTCACGTTTCTGGACTTTTTTTCAACAGGTAATCGGTTACCTGATTTTGGTAACCCGTTACCACTGGGACAATTTGCCTTTTTTTAATAGGTAACCGGTTACCTGATTCTGGTAACCCGTTACCACTGAGGAAGTTTTCCTTTTTTCAAAGAGGTAACCCGTTACCTGATTCTGGTAACCCATTACCACTAGGATAGATTTCCTATTTTTTGCATTTTTTTGCTTGTTTGAGTTCCTTTCCACCTCTAAACTTCATGGATTTATATAGTGCATTTATGTGGACTCTTTTTAACATATTTCATCATTCTTGAATGTTTGATCTCGATTCTTCGACACGTAACTTCTAGTTTCCGTTTGAATGCTTAACATGTTCATATTGCTTGATTGATGAACGATCACATGCCTTTCTTTCTTAGATCATGTTAATTGATTATCATGAATGTTTGCCTTGCTGGATTTGTGATGCATGTGTGTGTTTGCTTCCGAGTCCATTTGTTGCATGTTTGTTTGATCGTTCAATCATTCGATTTGAATTGAAAAGCATGATGAACTTGTTGATTTCTTGTTGATGCCATGTTGTTGATCAATCGTGTTTGATTGTTGAGGCATGTTCATACTTGCAGGATGTTTGTTCATGATTGGTGCTTGCTCTTGATTAATTGCATTCACACATGCTTGTTACCCTGTTTTTCACAGCTGTTTTTATTCTGAATTTATGCATGCTGTCTTTGCTTGCTTGCTTGCTGCCTGCCTTTTTACACTTACTTTTATGCTGAAACATATGTTGTTATAGGCTGTCTTGCTTGTGTGCTGGATTTTATTATTGTCTTATGCAAGAGGCGCTACTGTAGATGCTATTTTTACTTTGTTTCTTTGCTTTTTACTTTGTCTTTGCATGCTCCCTTAGGATTCCTAGTACAATTTAATTTCTAATTAAATTTGGGGTAGTATAGACATTAGGATTTTAATCCATGCATGATAACATTAGGTTAGTCCCTTTTAACCTCAACCTTAGGTCCATCTTTTTCATGCTAACATTAGGATATAAATCTCCTTTCGCATCTCGACCTTAGGACCACTATGCATGACAATGTTAGGGTCGAGTTTCCCTTAGGCCTTCCGTGCGTCTCTCTTTTCATCTCAAAACACATTCTAACTCATCTAATAAATACGATGAACTTTATATGCTACGAGTCTTAAGCACATGGGAAATAATGAGTGAGGGGTCTCCTCTCGCTCATCTAGAGTGTTTAGCGTACGTCTCGTATGGGGGCGATATGCGACGCATTCGTTTCTATGTCATAGTCTTTAGTGCAACGTGAATCACAAAGCAAACTCAATTCACTTCACTAAAACTCACAAACAAAACTCAAATCTTGTTATCCTTTGGGATTTGTGTTTCAAACTCACTTTCAAAAAAGAGTACGTTACTTTTCCGTTCTACTATAAACAGACATCATCCCTAACTGCTGGAATGAGAACTTAACGTCGCTCATAAAAAAACACTTAACTAACCTTTGCTCTGATTTCTCATACTAGATGAGGATACGTAGGCACAAGACGACGATGTCTTGGCAAGCAACCTTCCTCCCATCACCCGTAGTTTTCCGAACTACGTTGACTCTGACTTTCCCATTGCACGAGGGAATACGTAGGCATGGGGCGGCAATGTCCTATCGAGTCTCTTTCTTTTTCTTTTATTCTCGTTTTCATTTAGAAATAGCTTATAGATAAACACACCCTTTGATTAGACAACAAGTGTGGATCATGTTGAGTACAACAGACGCGAGGGGTGTTAATACCTTTCCCTTGCGTAACCGACTCCCGAACCCAAGATTTGGTTGCGGTGACCTTGTCTTTTCCCGTTCTTCATGTTTTCTTCGATCGTTTCCTTTCTCTCTCTTTAGGATAAATAACGTTTGATGGCGACTCTTCTGTGTTTCCGCCGGGTGTTTTTCGTAGTTGCGACAAAAGCCCAGAAAAAAGATTACAAAATGATACTCCTCATAGATTGGGAACCTGATTAATCTCCTATGAAGTTTTAGTACACTTCCCTAAGAGACAACTCATATAAAATATAATTACTCCTCAAGTTGACCTCGAGTTTTGCAAGACCATCAACATATTTGTTGGCCTCTCGATAGAGATGACTACCGTGATCTCCCAATTTTGAGTCATTTTGCTCCTGATCTTTCTAAAAATGCTCATTCCTTCTCTTAAGATTGGAGTGTGATTCCTAATAGCATGATGGATTGTTATGTTATCCACTTGTAATACAATCTTGTTGAAGCCCATACTCTGAACAAGCTGAATTCATTCTCAAGCACCCCAAAGTTTTTCCACTTGGACTGAGCAATTTTCGAGTTTCTTGGCAATATCTCCCAGTCATCTACCATTACTATCTCAAAACACTCTGCCACAACCTACACCTTTAGAGGAAGACACAACTCCATCATTATTCAAAGATATCTACAATTCTTTAAGAGGAGTCCAATCAATTTATTAAGGAATTATATATTGGTTGGTGAATTTAAGATGCAGGTTTAGACTTCTTTTGTACTTCTGTACCTGCATAAGAATTTGAGGAACCAGACTATAAGGTATGATAAAATCAGGATTATGCATCCTTTGATTCCTCCAGAGCTAAATGGTGATAAATAATGGCCTAAATAGACTATCAGTCCCCATTATTATCTTCTCTATTTAGCTTCTAAGTTGTATTGAGCTCTAGACATTCCTATATTTCTATGTTAAAGAAAACATCTCAGTCATTTTTCCTTATAAGTTGCTTTCATATGTTTCTCGCCATTGAGCATTTCCTTAACACATGAAGATTTGTCTCTTCCACCTCTGGACAATCTCCGCATAATAGATCACAAATATTTATATGATGGAAGAAATGTTTCGTCTTCAAATCATCATGATAAATTAACAAAACAAAAGAATTAATCCATTCAGACACATTAATCATCCAAATCTTAGTCCAATGCTTAATATTGTGAGTGTTGTTATACTCATTGAACCTGTTAAAAGCATTTAAAATTGTGAATTATCAATTTTCATTTCCTTCCAAATATAATTTTTAACTCACGCTATACAATATTCTCTCTAATGTATGAATTTCTTCATTAAAGTAAATTTTTTAACTCACACTTCACAATATTCTCTCTAGTGTGAGAATTTCTTCATTATTAATTCAATATCATAAATGACTCATGCTCTCCTAATAAATCAACCTGAATTTTGACACCACTATTGAAATTTTTAGCAAAGGTTACAACATTAAATGAACAAAAAAAAACAATAAGATAAGAGCAATCACACAATTTGAGCAAAACATCTTCACCTAAAATTTCAAAGAACTAGATTTATAAAACTTTTTGCTTATTTGATGCTTATTATCTGACTCTCCATGTAAATTTTTTATCTCACACTTAATATCTCAACATATTTGTCACTCTTTATCATCAAATGATATTTTTAATTAGGATAATACTAACTTTGTTTTAGAATAAATAAAAAAAATGTTATATACATTAACACTAAAAAAAAATTATACCATTAAATTTTTTTATCACTTTTTTCTTTTTAACTTGTGTCTTAGAGGCACAAATTAACATTACTCTTTTAATTATTATTTACTTCACTACTAAGACCATCTCCAGCGGTAGAATTTCTACCTAGTTCGCCAGCTGTAATCCACTTTTGTTTATCCATTGTCATTGGAGTTCTTCAGGTGGCAACACCGTTGCTTCACAATGCAACGTACGACAATATTAAAATATATTAAATATAATAAAACAATGTATTAAAATATATTAAATATAATAGAAACTAGCCGTTCAAGTTTCAACGACTACTTTTCTTTTTAATTTTTTAAACTTATTTTTTATTATAAATATAATTTTGGTTTTCAAAAATTTACCAACACAAATTTCTCTCACTTTTATTTTCTCTTTAAATTGAAATTTCTCTCTCACAATTTCATCATTTTATTCCTATACTTTTAATTTTTTTTCAACAATTTTTTCTCATTAGCATTTTTTTTTACAAAATATTTAACTCAAAATTTCATCTTTTTACTTCAAATTACAATTGTTTAGGCCAAATGGATCCTAATCATTTTCATTATCAACAAGCTTTTTTCAATTACATGCAAAATTATCAAAATCCTAATCCTCAAAATTCTCAAATTCCACCGGTGCCAACAAACCCCGCCATATTTCTTCTGTCACCAAACAATCCAAATATGTATCATATACCTCAAATGAATTCTAATAGTATGGAATTCTTTACTCAAGTTCCACTATTTTCTACTCAAGTCCCACCATTTTCTACTCAAGTTGGTACTGAAAAAGAAGAAAGAGTTGTCGTTAAAAAAAGATCTTGAGAGCAATTTACAAGGGAAGAGGATATACTACTTATCCAATCAAGGCTCAATGTTTCAAAGGATCCAATTGTGGGAGTTGATCAAAAGGCTAAGAGTTTTTGGTTAAGAATTGCTGCTAGTTATAACCAATATCGTGGGCAATTGCGGGAAAAGTTAGGGGGACAGTTAAAATGTCAATGGCATAGAATAAATGGCATGGTTCAAAAATTTGTTGGGTGTTACAAATTTGCTCTTAAAGGAAAGAAAAGTGGGACATCCGAGAACGATGTCATGGCAGATGCATATGCTATTTTTGCTCAGGATCAAGGTACAACATTCAATCTTGAGTATGCATGGCGATTGTTAAAAGATGAAGCTAAATGGCACATCGTCGAAGAAATGATTGAAAGTTCTACAAAAATAACAAAGACTTATGCTAGTGGGGCATCATCGGAGAACCTAGATACAACTTCAAGTTATGAGTTTAACTCATCATCACCAATGAAGCGTCCAATGGGATAAAAAACAACAAAAAGGAAGGGTAAGGCATCAGAAATTCCAAATGCAACACAAGATGCAAAGAATAAAAGAGCAATAACAATGGACAGACTTGCGCAAGCTAAGGAGGACGAGCTAGAATTAAGGGTAATGCAAATGATGATGAAAGACACTTCTACTATGAACGATAGTCAACGAGATATTCATGAAAAATATTGTAATAAGATGAAAAAAATATATGGAATGTAGTTAGTATCACTTATGTAAAATGGTCAGTAGTACCACTTTAATTTATCAACACCTATGTAAAATGGTCATTAGTACCACTTTAATTTATCAACACCTATGTAAAATGGTCATTAGTACCACTTTAATTTAAACTAGCCGTTATTCAAACTACCACTTTAATTTAAACTAGCTGTTATTTAAACTAGTCGTTATTCAAACTATTATATATACTACCACTTATGTCATTGTTCTCTCATTCTCATCTTATTCTTCTCATTTTTCTCTCATTCTTTACTCACTAAATGGATTCAGACAATTCAAATAATTACGATCAAGAATTTTGGGAGTTGGTTGAAGAAGAATTTATGGACGACAGTGATGAAGAACAACAACTTCAAAATGAACGTCGATCTGAAAGTTCCTCTAGGCCAAAGAGAAGAACAACGGTAGATCGAGGTCGTGAAGAAGGGCACAATCGATTATTCAATGACTACTTCTTGGAAAACCCAATATACACAGATGTTCGATTCCGAAGAAGGTTCAGAATGCATAGGCATGTATTTCTTCAAATTGTAGATGCCCTTGGAAATCATGATGAATATTTCCAAATGAGGGTCGATGCAACAAGTAAAATGGGTCTTTCACCATTGCAGAAATGTACATCTACTATTCGTATGCTGGCGTATGGGTCTCCTGCTGACCTTGTAGACGAGTATGTTCGAATCGGTGAAAGCACTTCAATTGAGTGCTTAGAAAGATTTGTTAAGGGTGTCAATGTTGTATTTGGCACTGAGTATTTGAGAAAGCCTAACAACACTGATGTTGAACATCTCTTACAAATGGGAGAGTCACGTGGCTTTCCAGATATGTTGGGTTCCATCGATTGTATGCATTGGGTATGGAAAATTGACCTGTTGCATGGAAAGGACAATTTTGTCGAGGTGATCATGGTAAGCCCACAATCATGCTTGAAGCAGTGGCATCACAAGACTTATGGATTTGGCATGCTTTTTTTGGTATTGTAGGTTCAAACAATGACATTAATGTGCTAAACCAATCCAACGTGTTTAACGATATTTTGTTAGGATGTGCTCCCAATGTGCAATATATAATCAATGGGACACCATATAATATGGGGTATTATTTAGTAGATGATATATATCCTGAGTGGGCTACATTTGTCAAGACTATTTCAATGCCACAGGGAGAAAAGAAAAAATTATTTGCTCAACATCAAGAATCGGCTAGAAAAGATGTGGAGTGAACATTTGGAGTGGTTCAATCTCGATTTGCAATTATACGTGGCCCAGCGCGTGCCTGACACATGGACACTCTCAAGCATACCATATATGCCTGCATCATATTGCACAACATGATTGTGGAAGACGAACGACATACATATGGAGGTAATTTTGATTACTCTTATGATAATGTGGATATCAATAACTCAACAACTGAAACATTTAGCGGTCCTCATCTGAATCTTGCAACACGATTACAAAGAAGAGCAAATATTCAAGAAAAACAAGTTCATCGTAAACTTCAAGGAGATCTAGTCGAATATATTTAGGAACGTTTTGGACATGAAGATGATAAAATTTAAGTTTGATTAATTATGTGATGTTATTTATTTTTATTGTTTTTAATTATATGTCATGTACTTGAGATTAATTTTAATTATTATTTTAAATTTTAAATTTATATAGTAGAATGAAATATTTTTCCTTAAAACAACATTATATACCTGTCGGGCTATATAGTAGACTGAAATAATTTTCTGTAAAAAATTAAAATTATTATTTTAAGTGATATAAAATTTAATGTGAATAAAATATTAATATATAAAGTAAAGTTGTGGAACCTAATATAAATTCTTCAGAGTTGCACCATTGGAGTGAAACATTAGTTGAGTTGCTTCAAGCTGACGTGGCTTAATAGGTCTCGAAAAGAACCCAAAAATGAATTCACGATTGATCATGCTCTTACATATTATTATTTATCATACTGATATGATTAAAATATTATTGTTAAAAAAATTATAAATATTAACTATTACTATTGATATTATTTATAATTACAACTAGTTATATTTATCAGAGAAAAAAAAACATACACGGATAGTTTAAAAATATTTACAATGTTAATCAATGAGAGACGTGTATCTCGCCACATCACACTTTTATTTTTAAAATGATATTTTAAAATAATTTAATTAAATGTATATAATATTTTGTTAGTTTATTAAATATATCAATTATTATTATTAATTTTTTTTTGATATCTCTTTTATATATATATATATATATATATATATATATATATATATATATATATATATATATATAAAGATTGATACATGCAACTTTGTCTTTTTAGTTGAACATTGAAAGGCCAGTATTGATGCAAGCATGGGGTCACATCTCATCCACAAAACTTTTGTGAATAAAGATGCTGCGGATATACTTTCAAAACACTCACACACTTTTATTTTGACAAGCATATATACAAAAATAAAATATAATCAAAACACTCACACACTTTTATTTTGACCAGCATATATACAAAAATAAAATATAATCGATAATTATAATATTATAGTAATTTCTAAACAGCATTACACACTTTAAGAAATAAAACATAAATCTAAAATAAAACATGGTCTTTTACCAAATACAATATTGAGCTTTAATGGATGACAACCATAGAATATAAATTCTTTGAACTTTATGAAAAATAAGATAACTTTTTCTGGGTTCCAGAACTTTCACGAAAAATAAACTATGGATTTTAAAGTAATTATTTTAATATTTGTTGCATCACAAGTGGATATACAGTGGACACCGCCAATTGCAAGAATTAGTTATACGTCAAAATCAGATTTGAAATTTGTGATATTCTTAAATGCGTCTCTAATTTTATTTATTTTAAGATTAAAGAACTTCTAACCTATTATCTTAATTTTTTTTTTGAAATCTTATAAACTCAATTAAATACTATACCTGTTCAAATTTTCAATATACAAACTACATTATGAAGATCCTTTTGTCTCTTTCCAAATTCTAAGAGGCAACAAGAATATTGGGCAAAAGAGAAAGAGAAACCCTAGCATGAAATAGATAAAAATAAAGTTACCACCACCACCCATAATATGCTCATTTTTGATGTTGACATTGGTGTATGTGTTAACCAATATAATGTGGCACACTTAACTATATACTCCCTTCCTTCTCCATTGATTTTTCAGCCAGATTAAAAATAATAATAACTAAATGAGAAAAAATAATACTTTTTTAAAATAATTAATGTTGATATTTATAAATCGCTATTTTATATTAAAAAAAGATATATAATATAATTAAATTTGTTTTTTATAAGAAAAAGTAAGAAATAAAATAAATGATTGTCGGTGGATACATGAAATTTTGATGAACTGCCAAGCTAAGCCAAGTAAGGTTGACACTTTTTTACACCAACTACTCTCTCTCTCTCTCTCTCTCTCTCTCTCTCTCTCTCAAGCTTATCCTTCTCCACCACTTGTTATTTCTTCTTCTTTTCTTCTATCCACCAAAACAATAATCATCCAACAAGATGAACAACGGTGGTGAACAATACTCTGCTATTGAGACACAGTACATAAGAAGACATCACAAACATGATTTAAGAGACAATCAGTGTTCCTCTGCACTTGTTAAACACATCAAAGCCCCTGTTCATCTTGTTAGTTTTTTTTTTTTCTTTTTCTTTCAACAATTTAATTCTTTTTGCTTTTTTCTCAATTGGGTCTCTCTTTTTTAAGGCTCTTGTTGATTTGGTTGAATAAAAAAAGAAACTTTTTTTTTCATTTCTTTGAAGATCTTGACTTTTACTTGTTTTTGGATTGTTATTCTAGATTTGAGTTTTATGAGGGTGTTGTAAAAATTCAATTTTTATGCTCATGAGATGCAATTTTTGATTGGTTTATGTTTGTTTTGTGATATCATTTTTTGGAAAAGGGTTGTTTTCATTTTGGATAGAGAAAAAAATCAGAAAAAGTTTAAGGCTGGATTTGGATTTGTTAAATTTTAGTAATTGAGATTTGTGATGTGATGTGATGTTATGTTGTAATTTTGTCTGAAAATAGGTTTTTGATTGGTCTAATTAGTGTAATGTTTTGTATGTTTTTGTTTTTCAGGTTTGGTCTCTGGTTAGAAGATTTGATCAGCCACAGAAATATAAACCATTTGTTAGCAGGTGTATTATGCAAGGTGATCTTGGCATTGGAAGTGTTAGAGAAGTGAATGTTAAATCTGGTCTTCCAGCTACAACTAGTACTGAGAGGTTGGAACAGCTTGATGATGAAGAACATATTCTTGGTATCAGGATTGTTGGTGGTGATCATAGGCTCAGGGTATGTATGAATCATCCTATGCTTATTTTGTGAACCGTTTGATCTGATTGTGATTTTGTGAATGTTGCAATTTCATTTCCTATGATGTTATGTTGATACTGAGAAATATGTTTGCTTGTTTTATTATCAGATGTAAGGTGAAATGATAGTGAATTGTGTTTTTGTCGAATTCGCAGAACTATTCTTCTGTAATCACTGTCCATCCGGAGGTTATTGATGGAAGACCAGGTACAATGGTGATTGAATCATTCGTCGTGGATGTGCCTGAAGGAAACACGAGAGATGAAACGTGTTACTTTGTAGAGGCGTTGATCAGGTGCAACTTGAGTTCTTTAGCTGATGTCTCGGAGAGGATGGCCGTGCAGGGTCGAACTGATCCTATCAATGTTAATCAATAAGAATGTGTATAAAGGGAGAAAGAAGTTGAGTTTCGTCGTCATGATCGTATGATTTCTGATCTTCTGATCCCAAGTCCAGGTGTGGAGTATGGTTGGAAATATGAATTTTATTCCTTTCTGTGTTCCTCAGAAGTTTTGGATGTTTTATTTTTCTTCTCTTATCATGGACACATTCTCCCCAAACCATATCCCAACAACTTTTTTAGCTGTGTTCTTGTTTCCAAATCCGAAGTAAGGATCCTCTCGCCGAGCTTTCGGTCAGCGGTGAGGATCTCAACTATGGTGTTTGTATGAGAATCTAGATTTCATAAGCACAAGTGAGTTTGGGAATGGGAAAGTTGTTATTTTTCTTGTTAAATTCTTGGATTTTGTGGATGGTGTTCTGTTATTACAGTTATTTGTAAATACTTTTGTTGGAAAAAAAGACTTATTTATGGAGTCATTTATGCTTTTTGTTTAGTAGCAAAATAGAAAGAATTAGTTACTTTTCTTAGATGTGGTGTAAGCCATGTATTTTACATTCTCCTTGTTTAGGACTTTGTTTTTAGAACAAAATAAAACTTGTTAAGCATAAGAGTTCGCAATCAGAATTTTTTACCACAGTACCAAAATTGGAAAAGTATACCCAATTTTTCATTCATTTCAATACTATATATCAGACTATCATCTTTTTAAACACATAAAAATTGACTCTTAGAACACCCGCCCAATGAATGGGCGGCAGCTATGAAAAATTAGACACAATCGTTGTCCAATGAATGGGCGCCTTGAAAAGTATTTTTTTTAATATATATTAAATGAATATATATTAAATGAATATATATTAAATACTATATTTAAAAATAAAAATTAAAAATAATAATAAATATATATTAATTAGTTAGCATTTAATTATAATAAATAATTTAAATTTATTTATATTTACATAATAATATTTTATTATTTAAAAACAGGTTGAAATAGATAGGTGGTTAGTTTTTTGTTTTTTATTATTTAAATATAGGTTCACACAAGTGCAATAAGTGGTTATTTTGATTTATCTATAATGAATTCGTCAATTGTTTTGACAGAGACATGTGGTGAATCTAGTATAAATAGACGTGTCATGTGATTAATTTTTTCACATCCCTTCTTAGTTTCTTTTAATTTTTAACGTTGTTCATTTGTTCTAAAAAGAATCGTTGTTAAAGTCATGTTATTTATTCGAGGGTCAAACTTTCGATGATACATTTTTTAGAACATCCAAAATTTTGATCAATTAGAGAGGAATTTGATTCGTTGGTTAGACCGAGAGATTATTGATGGTGAAACAATTAGAAGTATTGAGCGACTTGTTTCGTACATCTCTATTGCAGAAGGTAATAATGACATCCAGCGCATGTGGGTGCGAGTTAAAGACGACAATTATGTTAGGGGTATGATGTTCGAAAGTAATGATATTGTTTTGATTGTTGTAATCTGTTATAAATATTGTGGTTTGAAGTGTTTTTATTTGTTGTTTGTGTTGTATTTTTATATGGTAATATGCATTGTTAAGTATTATTTGTATTGTTATCTATTATTAAATGTGAAAGATCTTTGTATTAAAACACTTCATTTAGCGACGACATAAATACTTAATTAATAGTTGATGATAATCTGAAATCGACATTGCTCAACAAAAAAACTCAATTATTACTGCTTACAACAGTGGGACATCGAGTTCGGTTGTGATTAGGAAAACGACACAACCCACATTTCTCTCCAACTTATCAGTTGTGCCTATTTCTACGTATGCTTACTGGGCGACCTTTGTTGTTCCATCGCATACTTGGATAATGGTAAATTCGATCTCCTTCATAAACATGTCAATATTCATCGTACGGTAGCATTAGAAATCTTGCGTTGTAAACCCCAAATAGGTTTACGATCTTGTAAACGTTAGACAAGTGAGCATATATGTCTTGGCGTACACTAGAACATGTAGCGATAACATGAGAATAAGGAACGCGATAATTTTGAAGCTTTTCGACGTCACACCAGCCATTTAACAAGTCGACTTTGTAACGTCGCATAGGCTTCCACTCACCGTGGTCCATCGTCTCCTCCATATTGAAAGTGTGACGTTGGTAATCAAAAGAGGTTACGTGATGCGTGCTGGATTTTGTTGTTTCTTTTCTCATCACCTTCATGCAATTTTCTGTAAATGTTTGGCCAGATTCCAACACTGCACTACATTGTACAACTTCTTTCCGCAAATAGTGACTCCATCCTATAGTAGGTTGCACTTACCAATGTTATGATGGGAAAATTATGAGTGCCTTTAAAGATTGAGTTCATTGACTCAACGAGATTTGTTGTCATGTGACCCTAATGCCGACCCTCGTCAAATGCATGCGTCCATTTTTAAACTAGAATATTGTCCAACCACTTTAAAGCATCGACATTTGCTAACACAATATCTTTTCGATAATATTCAAATGTTGGTTGGTTTAAAGCATACCCTGTATGTAAAAAAAGAGTTATAATGTTATAAACTTTTATTGACTAAGGCATAATGTTAATAGATAAATATTTACCCATGTTAATCACTTTTTTTTTCCGAAGGTTTCTGTCTTTAATTTTCCTCGTGAAATTTTGAGCAATATTATCAACTTTTTTTTGAAGGTTTATGTCTTTAATTTGGTGGATCCTGCCATCCGTTATCGGGATTGTTGTCCGCACTTTCAATCGATGCATGTCTGTCTGATATCAAACACAAATCGGGTTGAGGAGCCACATGCCTTCGTTAGTTCTGCAAAAAGATACCCCAACCACCCGCAATCTCACCTTCTACAAGGGAAAAGGCAACTGGGAAAATATTGTTGTTTTCATTCTGCGCTACTGCCATAAGTAGCGTTCTCTTCTATTTACCATTATTAGCATGCTTATTATTTTCTGATACTAATGGTAACATTATACATCTTCAATTTTTACTATTATTAGCATACATAAATAAAATAGGTAGATATAGTTGTGGCGCTGCTACATTATCATATCTATACAAAAATTTGTGTAGATGCGCTAAAAAAATGTGCATAATTTTTTAGCTGTGAAGTTTTACTTCAAGTTTGGGGTTGGTCCAGAATGACAAGACTGTCACCAACAAATCTCAATAAGTTCCAATTTTTCCATATGTGACCAAGTACGTATAAAACAAATTATCTTTTACATATGTTTTTTCTAGGTACTTTCTAATAATTATTTTTTTTATAGGTAGTCCGCATATGGGATGAATAACAAAAAAACCTTTATTATTGTGCACCTGAATATTAGGCGTTCTTCGATCATTTCGAGGCGAATGATGTATTATCTTCAAGACTTATACTACTAATATTTAAAGTTTATTTATAATTTTTTTAACTAATCTTTTTTACTACTACCTAACTGTTTCTATGGAGACCATATCTTGGACTTGAAGATGAGGATTCAATTGAAAGTGACATGTGGAGTTCAACGCTTTTAATTTGTTTCACTACTATTGAAATGCATCATTTAGATAGGATGAAACTCCAATTTGGGATTCAACAAGAAATTTCGGGTCCACTTGGGTGCACAGAGGAGTACCACACAAGTCAAACGTCATACCAATAGAAATTTCAAAATTGGAAAGACCATCATAGACATGCGCATCAACAATGGCAAAATTGTCGCAACATTGTCTTATAAGGAGATATCATGCCAAACGAATGTAAACCTAGTAGGAAATACATGGATTGGTATAGATCTGTGACCATCAACCAACACTTACATCCAACAACCAACATGTAACACCCAACAACCTTTCAACCCAACACAACAACCTTATACCCTAAGCCAACACTACCATTAACCACACCCTTCATTTAACCCAGCCCCTTACAACACCCAACAACAAAACCCAAAATTTACCTCCTCTATATCATACATCCAACCACAAACACCATCCAGCACCCACTATAATCAATACTCATTCTCACGACCTACCCTACAAGAAAAAAAATACCAAACACCCCAACCAAAAGTCTTTTTCTACCATTCACAAACCTTCACCCAAAATCCTTCCCAAGACCAACAACCCTACATCCTCTACATGCATAGCTCAATGCCACCCACTACCCAGCCAAACTAGAATAACGAGGGAACCAAATTAAAATTATGGCAGTACGGAGGCGATGGCCTTTAAATGATGAAATGGTCACTGAATTAATGGATCCTAGGAATTACGCGAGACCTTCTATTCACTCAACAAATGTTGATGAAAATCGTAGAAGATCTACCCGAATTGGACAAGCTCCTACGTATGAAACCCACTAACACTTTCATCGACAAGGTCAAAATCAAGACTAAATGGGATTTAATGTACTTTTTTTATAACATAAATAAATAAATATTGCTTTTGATAATATTTTGTTTATATTATTATTGTTATTTTATTTATTAATTAAAAATAACTATAATTATTTTAAGTATAAAAAGTATGTTTATATTTTATTATCTAAACAAATTATTAATTATAAAAAATTTTAATAAATTAAAATTAATTAATATCTTTTTACTATATTTATAATAATTAAAATAAAATTCATACTTATTTAAAAGATAAAATAAAATACGTTTCAAAGGACCCTCTAATGTAATGGACGAGCCCTATAACCTTTTACACTCTTCTGCTAAAGTAATGGACGACAGTTTTTATTTTTTCAAGCTTCCGCCAAAGCAATGGGCGGTTGCTTTGTGACAAAAACGAAAAATTATTTGAAACAATGGTATATTGGTAAATATCTTGAAATGTATTGCATGATATATTGGTATTTTTCATGAAAAGAAGTGGTAGGATAGTGCAAAGTTCTCAGAATCACTTATCCTTGTTAATAGTGAGGGCTCATTTATTTCGCGTATGCATTTTTATCATTTGCCTCAGCGCTATTTATATTGGGCTTTCTTAGAAGCTAATATGTTATTTTGTATATTTAAACGAGGATTTCTTAAAGCACCTTATGTGTTTCTTAGACACCATGCAAATTTCCAATAATATCCCTAGTTTATGGAGATATATCTCCGGACACACCATATTTTAATTAAACGTTAAGATATTTCGGAGATATATCTCCAGACACACCAAAGATCAATTGAACGTTGAAATATTCCAAAGATATATCTCTCGAACAATTTGGATCATATTATCGCGCCAGACTCTTCTCCTCCCACACTTTTTCATTTCTATTCACATACCTCTTCATCTCTCTCATTCCCAAATTTCCCAAACTTCACCAAATTTGATTTCTTCCGTTAGAGGATCAATTAATCACCAAGTTACATTCAGTGCATCATTTAACATCTTCCGAATCATATAATTCGGGTAAGCTTTTCGAGTTTTTGATAAATATTCAAGTTTTGTTGTAAACGAGTTATAATATATTGTTGGGTGTCGAAATGTTTAGAAATCAGATGAAACATAGTTTAGAGTGACTGTATGTATTGTTTGTTGTCTCGAATAGATGACCAGGGCTTCAAATTTGTTATTCTGAGAGGCAGAGAATGTCATTAGTGCGACTTCTGAGTTGCAGAATATTCCAGTGATACATCTTTGGAAACATTCAACGTTTCATGTACTCTGGGTAATTCCAAAGATACATATGTGAAATGTTTCAGTAGTTGTATCTCTGGAATTATCCAGAGTACATGAGACGTTGAATATTTTCGGATATGTATCTCCGGAATTTCTCAGTCTGCTTTTTTATCTTTTTATTTTATAATTTTTCTTATTTCATAAACTCATTGTACGATTAATTATATTATATATTGCAGGCATAATGGCTGACATAGTCGACCGATTGAGGCATGAACGGGTTGCCCAACATGAATCTGTTAGACGAGAGCAGAGCCAGCCGGGTTCGAATGTAGTAGGTACCTCTGGTCAGGAAAAGGCATCGACTGCTAGTGTACAGTATACTCCTGAGGTTCAGTCCATTCCTGTGGTTCAACCTTCACCTCATGCCACTTCATCTACATCTCAAGTCACTCCAGCTACATCTTAGGCCACTTCATCTACGTCTCATCCCACTCCACCTTTTTCATCTTCTTACTACAGACCACAAGATGCATTAGCTGACGCATTTGTTCCTCCATCCTCCCGCAGGCGGCAGGATGCACATGTGCCACCTCCTGTTGACCCGATTGCACCTGCTGATCGACATGCATCGGTGCCACCTCCGGAGGGTGGTGTTGCTGATGCCAAGCCAGAGGCTTTTGGAGGGGGTACATCTGATATGTATCTACTTTCCTAGTACTCAGACCATACTGCCAGGCATATCTGGGACGGAGAGGTAATATTAGTCACAGTGTTACTATATTTGCTTACATTAATTTAAATTGCTGACATTGGTTATTTCTAACATTGATTCTTGTTGACATTGATTATTTCTGGAAATTCGCAGGTGCGTGATCCCCAGAAGTCTCTGAACGACGGGCGAAAGATTTTAGCACTGCATCAGCCTGATACAGAGTGGTTTCAGTCGATTCTTAGCGCTTATGGGTTGAGTAACCTATGCTTGACTAGTTACACTTTGGTCAATCACGGGATGATTGGAGCATTCATGGAGCAATGGCACTCTGAGACCTCTTCCTTTCATCTCTCGCACGGTAAGATGTCGATTACAGTGGACGATGTCTCGTGTTTGTTGCATCTACCGATCAGAGGGAGATTTCTCCATCATGGTAGGATGACCAAATATGAGATAATCGATATGATGGTGGAGCATCTAGGAGCTAATCGTGTGAAGGCGCTGAGGGAGATGGGTAAGACTAGGGGTACTCATGTTAGGTTTTCCTTCTTGGAAAAGATTTGATGAGGCGCTCGTTGCTGCAGCGCAGAATGATGGTGATGCCCAGGAGGTGGAGATCTACAGAAGTCATGCTTTGAGGTATTACTTTTTATTTTTAGTTGGCACTGTGCTTTTTGTGGACACGAGTGCCACCTACACTGACGTTGCATACCTCCGGTACTTCTTGGATCTCACATGGATCCATGAGTATAATGGGGGGTGGCTTGCTTGACTTATCTGTATTTGAAGCTGAGAGATGGATGTCGGTGGACGACAAGGAAGACCATAGGCAGTACGACCCTACTGGTGGTAATAATTTTTTATCCTTGATTGTTTTTTATCTTTTTCATTTCATATTTGTGATAATTCTTGATCCCTAAATGCTTTTTATTTTCATTTCAGGCTTGGATCCTCCAACACTTCCCGCGCATTGCTGGTCGGTTGTGTTGGGATGAGTACATTGAGGAGATGCCCCGTGCCTATGCTTTTATCCCGTTGAGAGGGAACCGGACGATCGAGCCTTTTAGGGTCTATCTTGAGTGTTTGGTTGCTGAGGACATCCACTTCAACTTCTACGTGGATTACCGCCAAACGCGACCATTTGACGACATATCACTATACTCCGATGGCTGGCCTGCTGTCGACGATCACTGCTCCTCATTTGCCCGAGCGCGTCATGCGGTAGTTCGGGTACACCCAGACCACCCCAGACACCCTGTTATCTCTGCATCTATGGCCTTGACTCGTATACATGTAGAGGAGATATTTATTAATTATCAGAGTCATCTGGTATTGGATGAGGCTCGGGTTACCACAACGCCGAATGATTGGAGCTACGTCAACAGATACATCAGGTGATTCTTTAGGGTCTCACATCCGCATATGGTGTCGGTTGCTCCAGGATATCTGCCGAGACCCGCTCATCAAGAGATTCTTGAGGAGTAGCAGTCTCAGATGAATCTGAGGATGTCTTGCCTCGTTGTCATCGCATAGTGGAGATGGCGCGGTCAGGCATTGACGAGGGTATCTTCTTTGAGGGGTCTGCTGTCAGACGAGTATTGAATGACATTATTGCGGAGGCACATGGGACATTTTTATACTGCAAACATCCCGCAAGGAGAGGGGGGATCAATGATCGAGAACGCAAACCAGACAGAGGAGGCAAAGGAGAGGTTATCAGGCACACCAAATAGTTGTCTGTATTTATTTTGTTTCAATACTGTAGTTTGTATGTTTTTTTTGACATTGTTATTACATTTTGAATTTGTGTGACGTATGACATCCTATTACTATATGGTTATGTTATTTTGGCGTGTCTGTTATTTTACAATTCATCTGCGAACAAATAGATAATACGTTTTTAAAAAAACCTATTCTGAAACACTTCGGAGATGTATCTCTGGAGAGTTTCCGTAAATGTATCTCCGGACAAATTGAAATGAAAATGAGCTATGGAAGATATGTTGTGACCGTTTAAGGTTTAAATTGTTTCGAAGATATATCTGCGAAATATTATTAAGTCATGGGACGCGTCCAAAGATATATCTCCAGAATCTATAAGCATTTGTGAAAATCCACATAATAGAAAAAAAAAAACTCATGAGTGGGATAATAAATTCTCTATTTAAAAACAAATCCATCATCACCTCAGAGATATTTATATTGGGCTTTCTTATATGTTATTTCTATATATCTAAAAAAAATAAAAAATTTAAAAGAAAATCAAAAACAGTTCTCTCATGGTTTCACAAGTATTTGATGCTGCAGTGAAAAAAATTGATTTTATAAAATTGATTTTAATTAAAAATAAAATATTTTTTTATAAATTCTTGCACAAAATAATTCAAACAGTAAATTTCAATTTTGCAAAATTAGTTCTAATTAAAAATAAATTAAAGGTAAAATAATTCAATTTTGTATAAATTCTTGCAAAAATAATTCAATTTTGTATAAATTCTTGCAAAAATAATTTAAATAGTAAATTTTAATATAAAAATCAGTAAAAATTTAAAAGTTACAAATCATAATTTCAAATAAAATCAATTCTATTTAAGGGCTGCAAAATCTTTTACATATTCAGAATCATTTAAACCGTGAACCCAAACATACACTGTTGAAACCATGAAACCACAAATACAAATGCAGAACATACTAAGAATTCAATATCCTCTATATAGTACTTGTTGCGAAAATCACCATCTGAGTCACAAATGGTTTGGGATATGTTTGTAACTTAATTTGCATGGTATCCTGATGGTGATGATGCTGACTCCCAAGTTATGTTTCTGTTCCAACCTTTTCATTATGTGGCTCACTGAAGAAGTAAACTATTTAAGGTAAGAATTGAAATTTAAGGAGCATTGTATCAAACCTTGAAAATAGACTTCATTTTCCAAGTAACATAGTTATATTCCATATTTTCCTCTGGTCTCTCTTTACCAACAATCATTACAAGAACATTTTCCATCTTTAAAATGGTGAAAACGGCCAGCATCTCTAAGTAAAACCTCGCAATTTCGAGCCAAAGAAATGTACTTTGCAACTGTATGACAGTCGCAACAAATTCTTGTGTTCTTAACAACCCTAATTGGTGATCCACCTTTCATTTTCATCACTCCAAATACCATTGCCAACTTCTCAGTGTGACTCAGAAGAATCTTCTCTTTCTCATTGTCAAAGCTTCTCTGCGGCAATCTCTGCTAGCTTAATGTTTTTGTGAATTCTGCACGATGCAAGAAGAGCACCCCAAATACTCGCATCTGGCTTTATCGGCATAGTTTTGATTAAATCCAAAGCTTCATCTAGAAACCCAGCTTTTCCAAGAAGGTCTACCATGCAACAGTAGTGCTCAATCATTGGAATAATATTATAATCTCCATGCATACTGTCAAAGTATCTCCATCCTTCATCGACTAAACCTGAATTCTTGCAGCCAGATAGAAGAGCTGTGAACGTTATAGCGTCAGGTCTAATGCGTTTTTCGCGCATCTTGTCATAGAGAATCATTACCTCTTCACCATGGCCATGTATAGCATATCCCATCATCATGCAATTCCAACATGCAAGCGTTTTCTCCTGAGTTTTGCTGAAAACATTATGTGCTACTTTTAACTTTCCTGCTTTACTATACATATCAATGAGTGCTGTCGCAAGGTATATATCATCTACGATCCCAAGTTTCATACTAAAGCAGTGAATCTCTTCACCTTTCTTCAACAGAGATGGGCCTGCACATGCACGAAGTAAGCTGCAAATAGTTGTCGAGTCGGGTTTTACATTTTCAGCTTGCATTTGGCTGAAAACCTGTAGGGCATCTGTGTATTTCCCGTTTTCAGAACATCCTGATATCAAAGCAGTCCAAGACACCACATTAGGAGTAATTCCTGAACTTTTGATCCGATTTATCACAGCCAAAGCTTCCTCGATCCGGCCTCGCATTGAATAACCTGAAACCAAACAATTCCATGTCACCAAATCAGGTTTTAACCCTTCCTCCTCCATCTGATTCAATAGTTTTTTGGTGTCACCAAACAGTCCCTTGAAGGAGTAACCAGAAATCAGAGAATTCCAGGCGGAGAGATTTTTGTTCTTTGCGTGCCGGAACACTGCATGAGCCTTTTCTAAGCAATCATTCTTAACATACATATTCACCAATCTAGTACAGACATGGACATCACAGTTAAGATTACTTCTCATTATGTAACCATGGATTTCTTTCCCTAATTTAAAGAAACCTAATTTAATAATTGCTTTTAGAGCAGTATTTACCAAGATTGAATCTGGCTCACACCCTGCATTACACATGCTCCGAAAACTAGTGAGAACCATTTCAAATGACCCCTGAATTACATAGCCCGACAAAACCGAATTCCAAGTTATAATGTTAGGTTTAATTCCTGAACTTTTCATCCGATTCATCACAGCCAAAGCTTCCTCGATCCGGCCTCGCGTTGAATAACCTGAAACCAAACAACTCCATGTCACCAAATTAGGTTTTACCCCTTCCTCCTCCATCTGATTCAATAGTTTTTTGGTGTCACCAAACAGCCCCTTGAAGGAGTAACCTGAAATCAGAGAATTCCAGGTGGAGACATTTTTGTTCTTTGCGAGCCGGAACACTGCATGAGCCTTTTCTAAACAATCATTCTTAACATACATATTCACCAATGTAGTACAAGCATAGACATCACAATTAAGATTACTTTTCATTATGTAACCATGGATTTCTTTCCCTAATTTAAAGAAACCTAATTCAATAATTGCTTTTAGAGCACTATTTACCGAGATTGAATCTGGCTCACACCCTGCATTACACAAGCTCCGAAAACTAGTGAGAACCATTTCAAATGACCCCTGAAGAACATAGCCCGACAAAACCGAATTCCAAGTTATAATGTCAGGTTTAATTCCTGAACTTTTCATCCGATTCATCACAGCCAAAGCTTCCTCAATCCGGCCTCGCATTGAATAACCTGAAACCAAACAATTCCATGTCACCAAATCAGGTTTTAACCCTTCCTCCTCCATCTGATTCAATAGTTTTTTGGTGTCACCAAACAGTCCCTTGAGGGAGTAACCTGATATCAAAGAGTTCCAGGCAATGACATCTTTGTTCTTTGCGTGCCGGAACACTGCATGGGCCTTTTCTAAGCAATCATTCTTAACATACATATTCACCAATCTAGTACAAACATGGACATCACAGTTAAGATTACTTCTTATTATGTAACCATGGATTTCTTTCCCTAATTTAAAGAAACCTAATTCAATAATTGCTTTTAGAGCACTATTTACCGAGATTGAATCTGGCTCACACCCTGCATTACACAAGCTCCGAAAACTAGTGAGAACCATTTCAAATGACCCCTGAAGAACATAGCCCAACAAAACCGAATTCCAAGTTACAATGTCAGGTTTAATTCCTGAACTTTTGATCCGATTCATCACAGCCAAAGCTTCCTCAATCCGGCCTCGCATTGAATAACCTGAAACCAAACAACGCCATGTCACCAAATCAGGTTTTACCCCTTCCTCTTCCATCTGATTCAATAGTTTTTTGGTGTCACCAAACAGCCCCTTGGAGGAGTAACCAGAAATCAGAGAATTCCAGGCGGAGAGATTTTTGTTCTTTGCGTGCCGGAACACTGCATGAGCCTTTTCTAAGCAATCATTCTTAACATACATATCCATCAATGTAGTATAAACATAGGCATGACAGTTAAGATTACTTCTCACTATGTAACCATGGATTTCCTTCCCTAATTTAAAGAAACCTAATTCAATAATTGCTTTTAGAGCACTAGTTACCAAGAATGAATCTGGCTCACACCCTGCATTACACAAGCTCCGAAAACTAGTGAGAACCATTTCAAATGACCCATGAAGAACATACATATCCATCAATGTATTGCAAACTATGGTATCTGAAACTAGTCCCAATCTAAAAGAATACCCATGAAGCTGTTTTCCTTCATTGAGAGCTCTTAATTTTCCACATGCTTGCAACATCTTGACAATGATGCCAGGAGTGGCTTTTGCAGAAACTCTCTGCATGTTACCAAACAATTCAAAGGCATTCTTCCATTTCTCGCTCCTCAAATTCGCCATAACTATTGTATTCCACAAAAAATCTTCTTGATATGGAGTCTCATGAAATACTTGATTTGCCTTATCTATACTCCAACATTTCTCATAGAAATTGATCAATGCACAATTTAAGTGTATATTATCATAAAACCCTCTCTTGATCAAACAAGCATGAATTTCCAAACCAACACATAATTCCCTTAAAGCCAAGCAAATTTTCAGAACAAAGGTGAAAGCTTTACTATCAAATTCCACACCTTTACTACGCAATTCATTGAAAACCACCAGAATCTCAAACGGGTCACCTCCAAAACTTTCAAATTCTTCCATAAAAGAATTCCAGAGAAGATAATTCCTTGCAAAACCCACAAAGAACACTTTTATTGCTGATACAAAATCACCAAACTCCAAATAGTTTCTCGTCATGGTTCCATCCATTGTAATAAAGTTAACATTTTTAGGGTTTTTAACCATCTGGGCATGCATTTCTTTGACAGAGCTAAAAGTTCTTAACTCATTGAATTCATCAAAAGGGTGAAAAAAAGGAGAATTTTTGTGTGGTGAAAATTGAATAGGAGAAGGGGAAAAATGGGTACCTGGAATTGGAAGGGAAATTGAAAAGGGTGAAAGGGTTTTAGGTAGCCTGTGAATTTTTTTAGGGTTTTGATGAGAATAGGGATTAAGATGGTGAAAAGGGGATAGACTGTCCATGAAGATTTGGTACTTAGAAAAATTGCAAAAATGTCATTGGAATGAACGAATAAGTAACAATAAAAATTTGATAATAGAAATTGGGCTAAGCTTTGGGGTCTAGGGATTTGAGGTTTTTTTTATAAGGTTATCTTTTGAACTCAGATAAGTGTTAAACAGAGAGAAGTTTAAGTGGCTGGGTCAGTGTGCATTAGGTTAAATCTCAGTGTTTAATTTTGGTTGACTTTTTACATAATAAAGACTTAATTGTATTTAAAATTCAAATTTTCTTTTAATAAATAAGTATTTTGCATTGGGTCATAGAATCCCTAACCACCCAACTTTTTAGGATTAATAATATTTTACCAACGAATTATATATGTGGATCAATCCAGCTTACATATCAAATAAATGTGTGTTTATAATTTGAACATGATAAATGATCATTTGTCAGAAGGTTATTGATGAAAGACTAGGTGCAATGGTGATTGAATAATTTGTCATGGACGTGAAGGGAACACGAGAGATGAAGTGTGTACTTTATAGAGGCGTTGGTCAGGTGTAACTTAAGTTCTTTAGCTGATGTCTCAGAGAGGATGGGTATGTAGGGTCGAATCGATCCTATCAATGTTAATCCATAAAAATGTATAAAGGGAGAAAAAAGTTGAGTTTTAACGTCATACGAAATTTATGATCCTTTGATTTATGATCCTAAGTCCAAGTGTGGAGTATGGTTGAAAATATGAATTTTATTCCTTATTGTGTTTCTCAGAAGTTTTGGATGTTTTATTTTCCTTCTCTTATCATGGACATATTCTCCACAAACCATATCCCGACAACTCTTTTAGATGTGTATTATTGTTTTAAAAACCAAAGTTTGGATTCTTTTGGTGATTTTTTGGCCAGCGGAGACGATCTCAACTTTAGTTTTTGTATCAGAATCTAGATTTTATAAGAAAAGAGAGTTTGGGAATGAAAGAGTTGTTTTTTTAGTTGTTAAATTCTTCTTGGATTTTGTGGATGGTGTTATGTTATTATAGTTATTTGTAAATACATTTTTTCTGAATAAAGACTATTTAAAGAGTCATTTATGCTTTTTGTTTAGTAGAAAATTAGAAAGAAGTAGTTATTTTTCTTAGAAGTAGTATAAGTTATGTATTTTACATTCTACTTGTTTAGGACTTTGTTTAGAACAAAATAAAACTTATTTTTTCTACTAGTTCTTTTTTAAGTATTGCAAGTACCTTTAAATTTAACTTGTCTTGTTTTTTTTTTGTGCATCTCTTATAAGGAAAATAAATGCATCTATTATGAAAATGTTTCAGAATAATTTTTTTTAAAAGGTCCTATAATGGAACCATAATTGATAGTGAAATGGCAGAATTGATCCAAGGAAGTGCTATAGACTTTTGGTACGGTGGTGTAAGGTATATCTGCAAGGTTAGCATAGAATTAATCCAAGGAAGTGCTCTAAAGTTTTGGACTTTTAGTATGGCGACATAAGGTATATATGCAAGGTTAGCATGAAATTGATCCAATGAGGTGCTTTAAACTTGCAAGGTTAGCATGTAATTGATCCAAGGAGGTACTCTAGACTTTTGGTACGGTGGCATAAGGTATATTTGTAAGGTTAGCATTTCAACGATCAACTCAATGAAAATATGAGAATGAATTTGAATTATCTGAAAAGTTAGGTATATTTGCAAGGTTAGAATTGTCATGGTTTATAGATATAATAGATGGGAGAGTAATATGATCATGGGTGTCCATGAAAGGGTAGGAGGATTTATAAAAGAGACATTCTTGAAAACATAAAAAAATTTAGTAGATAAACTATATAGAAGATATCTTTTAGTACCTTCTTGATAACCTAGAAAAACATAATTGTTGGATTTAGGGTCAAACTTAGTACGATTTTGAGCAATGGTAGAAGCATAAGCTAAACATTCAAAACATTTGAAAGTGTTATAATTAGGTTGTTTATTAAACAATAGAAAATAAGGGGTGTGATTGTTAATAAGAGGAGAAGGTAAGTGATTGATTATATGAACTGCATGGAAAATGGATAAGTGCCAAAAGGTTTTAGGAAGATTAGCTTGAAAGAACAAGGATCTTGCAGTATTATGGATGTGTTGATCTTTTCTCTCAAGAATACCATGTTATTGAGGACATTCAACACATGATCGATGATTTAAGATTCCTTGAGAGGTGTAAAACAGTCATTAAAAATTATGGACCATTGTCAGTATTGTCGCAGTGAGAATCAGAGACCAGAACTATTAAGTTAGCTAGGCTTAACAAAACATAGATATCACCACCGATATTTAATTTATCCAAGGGAAGGGGAAAAGAACGAATAACCCAAAAAGTATGCAAAGCAAAAGAGCATCTAAGGCTTGGGGGTTGGTTATACTAAGGGAAGGTATTATCACCCTAAGTATCTGTAGTACTCTATAGGCACCTCTTATCTTATTGTGTTATTTTTTAGTTGTTTTCTAAGGGTCAAAAGGAAAGGGAGACCTTAGGTATTATTCCTAAGTATGCTCGCCAAGACATCGCATATCGTGCCTACGTATCCTGACTAGGATGGAATCAGAGCATTCGTGGTTCACCTCACTACGGGTGAAAAAAAGTTTGTTGATTGGTTTTAGGAGAAGAGAAAAGTTGTCATCTTAAGGATAATACTCAACTAAACCACCACAAACATGCGGAAGATGTATCTTTGCTTTACATTAAGAGAATGACTCCAACTCGGATATAAAATAGACAAGTATGCCACATACTGTTGCGGTGAGAATTGGATGTCAAATTATTGATTAACTTGAATCTTAATTCATTAGTTCACCATCAGTCTTTTATTTGTCCAAAGGAAGGGAAAAAGATTGAATTACCCACAATGCAATGCAAATGCAAAAGATAGAGAGTTTAGGTTCGGGGATTGGTTAAACTTAGGGAAGGTGCTAGCATCCTAAGTTTCTGTAGTACTCTACAGGAACCTCTTGTTTTATGTTGTTTATTGCTAAGGATTATCTGCTTAAGGGATAAAAGACCTAATGGTTTAATTCTAAGTATACTCGCCAAGACGTTTCATCTTGAGCCTACATGTCCTGACGGGAATGAAATCAGAGTATTTGTAGTTCCCCTAAAGGGTTTGAGGAACTTCTTGACTCTTGGTTAAAGTTCCTAAGGGATAAGGGTTGTTGATTGATTGATTCTAGGAGAAAAGACGAGTCGTCATCTTAAGGGAGAACACTCAACTTAACCACCACAACTTTGTAGGAGATGATCTTTGCATCGTCTTGAGAGAAGGGCTTAAACACTCGGAATTGTCGACGAGTATGTCACTATCTCTCTCAAGCGGGAAAGATCTACATCACTTGATTGTGTTATGGGGCAGGAGATTTATTTATCGACTGTCAAGATGACTAACATCTTATTCTCTAATAGGGAGAACAGTTTGATTTAAGTTGAATTGGTTTATCTATGTTGTAAAAAGAAAAAAGGTCCTCCTTATGGGGTAGGATCTAAACTTAACTGATCGACTTGAAAAGGATCAAGGATCAAATGGGGATTATGATGCCCATAAGATGCAATACGCACAAGTGTTAAGTCATGCGTAGGTTCTTCCTTTGGACATTATACGATGCGATAAAATAAATAACGATAAAAAGCAACAGATAAAAGTGCTAAAAAAAAACAGACAAGCGCGAGAGCATGCAAATTGAAATTAAATCAGTGCTGAAACGTATGGAAACGTGCGCGATTGTTTAATTAAGGTGAGATTAGTTTAGTTTTAGTGCAAAGTTAGTGAATTAATTCGTAAGAAAATGTTATTAGATTTGTTTAGTAAAAAGTTTGATATTATTCTAGTAAAAAAAAAGTTAGATGAATTATATTTTTTTTTAGTGAATTAAGTGGATCATGAGTTAATTAGGTGTGATAGAAATAGTTAAAATGATAAATGATCTATAAAAAAAACTTTCTTAAATATAAAAAATTTATTAGTCATTATAAAAAAGGTTATTATTAAAATTCCAATTATTAGAGAAATAGGTTTTTATTATTATAAATGTGGACAAATTAATAGAATTTTCTTAATAAAAAAAATGTGTTATTGTTAAAGTTATTAAGGATTATTAAAAGATTATTAAAAAAAGATTGGGTTTAAATATTAAAAAAAGTTATGAGGTAAATAAACTATTAATTAAATTGTTTAGAAATATAATGTCAATTAAGTTATTTAAAAAAAGCTAATTAAAAAGATAAGACTTGGCAATTCAATTAATTATAATAAAATTATATTTAGTTATTAGGGGCTAATTATAAAAAATAATTATTAATTAAAATAGTTAGAAAGATTATTTAATTAAATAGTTAATTATGAGAAGTTAAATGGAATATTAAAGGTTAAACAGAAGATTAAGGAAGGGATTGGAGGAAGGGCGAATTATTGGGTGCGACGCAGGGAAATGGGTTATGGTGGGGAGCAGGCTGTGGTGCGTTAGATGCTGATCTGATGCGGATCAGATGAGTGCATGTGAAGGGTGCATGTGATGTGTGTGTGGAGTGCAACAGAGGATCATTATTACAAATAAAAACAAAACACAATAGAAAAAAAAAACCTAAACCCTCCCCCTCCTAAGTCTGTCTGCCGCTCCACATTTTTCACTCTTTCATCCTTCTCTCTCAATCTCTCACATCTCTCTTCCTTCTCACGAACACTTCTCTCTTCCTTCCGCCTTGCATGTTTGCGATTTCATCTCTTCCTCTCTTAACTGCTATGACTTCTCCCTTTGATCCGCAAAAAGAATGGATTTAAAGAATGTTAGCAAAGTTTTTCCTACCCTAAACAAGAAGAGGCGATGAAGAACCCAGAGTGTTCTGAGCCTTGCGATTTGATGACGACAAATGGTTTGTGGTTTCAATCTAGTTTTGTGAACTGTTTTCGGTTTATGAGGTTACTGTGATCTGGGTTTTGATTTGACGGTTGTGTTTTGATGGCTTACGGTTTCATATTGTGAGTTTGGAGGCGATGATGATTCGAGAAGTCCTGAGCCTTTGGCGATGATGAGATTTCTCGATCTGAGTCTTCTTTTACGGTGACGGTGATTTTTGTGTTGAACTTTTTGTGGATCTTTGTTTACGATGGCTGGTTTTTTTCGTTCCCCCACTCTGTGAATCTTCTTCTGAGTTTTATACGCGAATTTGAGAATAATGCATTGAAGTTCCTCTTTAAAGCTTTCCCTTTTCTGATGATTTTTGTCTGAAATTATTTTAATGATTTTGGGAAAAAATTTAATGCTTTTCCTTCTTCATCTTGATCTGTTGCTACGATTTTGGGAAGTTTCACTTTGATTTATCGGATTTGAAAGTACAGATCCTAATTGTTCTTGATGGCTTTGATTCACGTTGTCCATGCTGTTTTCGAATCGGTGATGCTTTCTGTTTTTTGGGCCTTGATCTTGATGGTGACGTGGCATTGTTGGATTATTAATTTTAATTTATTATCATTTGAGGTTGTTGAGGTAACGGGTTGCTGCTGAATGTTGTTAGTGCTTTGTTGCTGTTGAGACCCCCCTCTCACGAGGGCACCACGGTGGGCCTGTTGTTGGGCCATTGCTTTGGTCAAAATCTCCTTTTGGACTTGTTGACTTTTGACAATGCTGAAATTTGAAAATTAGACCTCTGACCCGCGGATTGTCTTTGAATTCTTCCTCTTTAGTTGCGAAAAGATTTTAATATTGATAAGAGCAAAAACATTGCCTTGATACTGTTGAGCCAAAAGAAATAAACTGCCCCTGATTTTGGAAGCTGGCGGCGACTTCGGTTGTTACTCTTCCGTCTCGGCCCGATGATGACATCTTTCTGAGGGCTGAGGAAAAACAACATAAAAAACCTTTATTCTAAATTAACTGTTGTTCACTGTGCAGGTTCAGTATGCGACGAAGAAGAAGACCAAAGCTTGACGATTCAAGAAATTAGAAATCTTAGGATTTAGTTTTAGAAATCATGTAATCCAATAATCCTGTAAATTGTAATCCAAGAAGTAGCTTGTAGTTCAATCCTGTAATAAAGTGCAACTCCTTTTGATTAATGAATAAAATGTTTCCGATCCAAAAAGTCTTGATTATGAACTTTTACTTCTGATGCATGTTTGACTTAGAAGCAAATGAATATCCATAATCAAACTCTCACTTTCCAATTTAAGAGATACTTTAACAAAATCAACTGGTCGAATCTCGAAACATCCAAAAATACGTCCAAAGCGCCGCAAATCCAACTGTGGTCTCAATTTGCGAAATATAATAGCTTGCAAATGATACTTGGGAAGCTTCGAACAAAGAGAAATTGATTATTCACCGCACGTACTAAAACATCACTGCAATGTCTCGGAGGATCATGAAATCCAAAGTAAACCAATCAGCTCTTTTCAGAAACGGGGCTCTGTGACCTTGTGGAATTCTTGATAGAGACATTGTGTCCTGTTTGGAAATAACCCAGAGATGGCTTGAAGTGCTTAAGTTAGGAGAAATAAAATTACCTGCTTGACATTCTTGCACAAGCTCGTTAGTCGCAAAAACATAAACTATGGAATTAAAAGTCAAATAACGACAAGAAAACGCGCAAAAGATGTGAGATCTTATGGTAAAATATCAGGGTGTTACAGATGCCCATATTTAAGTTTCTTCTATCCGAAGATATGGAGATTGAAATCTACGTCTCAGTGCGATAAGAGGGACCTAAATACAAACATTGCACAATTTTTTGGCCCTAAGATATCACCAGATGCATATGAAATGCAATGATATGAAAATGCAAGATAGATGATCATGTGAGGAAAATATGTCATAGGGGAAAAACAAGAGACCACCCACGAGAGACACAGGAACAAACAAAAGGCAACCGACTCAACGAAACGAGACTCCACGGGGATAAATCCGGCTCCACTAGGGATTAGACAAACAAGTTACTGCCAGTGAATCTCCAACAATACGACATATATCACCAACATGGTGATCTAGATGACAGGTGTGAAACTTGATATGAAGGGATAAATTTCACGACCAATATGTAGTAATCCAGGAAACCGCAGAATGCATTTTCTTGATCGAACCAATAATTCAGTGTTTTCTTCAGTTAAGTATTCCTCTTGGAAATAGTAAAATAGTGTAAACCTCCCCACGCTTCAAGGTTGTCTAATGTGAACGGGTCTCAGTTTTTTGAAATAAACCTCCCCACGCTTCAAGGTTGTCTACCATGAACGGGTCTCAGTTTTTTGAAATAAACCTCCCCACGCTTCAAGGTTGTCTATCGTGAACGGGTCTCAGTTTCTTTCTGAAATGACGAATACTCGTTGTTGCACCCCAAAATTTGCTCAACATCTTTTACCTGGTTTATGTTTCATTGCACTTGTCAAATAGATTTTTGTTCAACATGAACGTTGCTTAAAATGGGATTTTAAGTGCAACCAAGTGGTCATTTGGAATTGGTTTGACTTGTAGCAAAAAGTCACTTAAAATGGCCTAAAAAAGGGAATTTTTCAAATGGATTAAGGAGGGAAAATTGACTTTTTGAGTTAGAGGACCAAAACATGGCATATGAGTACAATTTTTGAATGGAAACCACATTCTAAGAACATTGGCATTGGCAGAATTTTGAGCATAGGCCAAGTTTTGGGAGTTGTCATTTAGATTACTTCACCATGAAGTTACATAATCAAAAATAGCCATTGGATCAAATACAAGAAGCAAATCACAACCATTCACACTCCACATGCTGTTATTAGTTGAATTGAATCATCTTGGAGCCAAAACAATGCCATTTTCGTGTACCTTCAAGAGCAAAAAGTGGTGAAATTTTGAAAATTCATTTTGGGCCTAGGGGCAAGGATTGGGCTTTCTCTTGATCCATATCCATTGTATATAAGATTTCTAACCTTCACAAATCATTAGTTCTGGAATTTGGAGCAGAATTAATCAAGAACAAGCTTGAAAAAGTGAAGAAAATTCCAAAAGTGAATTCCAAGATCTAGTTCGTTTCAAGCCAAATTGTGAATTGAGAAAGCTTTATTGAAGATCATTGAACGATTCTGGAGAGTCTCACGAAGCTTCATCAAGGATTAAAGGCTCAATGGAAGTTCTCCACTAGGTACTTGAATTTCACCATATCTCTCTTAATACTTGATGATTCTTTGCCATTTTCGTTTCTTTGCACTCCTTGAAGTATGTAGATCGTTTCTGGATTATAATTGTTGATGTTTATGACGTTCGAAATTTGGAGCTCCAAACTTGTGAGATTTTATATGGACTGTTTTGGCATGATTCAGCTTAGTTTTTGCTTGATCTTTAACCTCCATGACATAAGGATGAGTTTAGGATTAATTCGGAGAAATTTTAATGAACTTGAGGTTTTGGTGTCAAACTTTGATTGATTCGTTTTTCTTTGATCTTGCATTATTATTGATTTTTGATGAGATATTTGGAATCCTTGCGAAAAATCCTTCGATTTCGGTCCAAAAAACGTGCAAAACGGATAAGAATTGAGAGAGTTATGGTTGTTCGAAGTTGCCGGAAATCATAACATCCATGGTTGCGGGTTACTATTCATCATGCTGAAAAATTCCATTGGAGAAGATGAACATGCGCGCACCACGTGTCATCACGCTAAGCGGCGTCGTTTTGGCCTGCCAGAAGGCCTGAAGCGCGCCAGTTCGATCCTCCCCCAT
The DNA here is from genome assembly GCA_963859935.3 of Lathyrus sativus. NCBI lineage: Eukaryota > Viridiplantae > Streptophyta > Magnoliopsida > Fabales > Fabaceae > Lathyrus > Lathyrus sativus. The sequence continues at coordinate 36,399,692 of OZ012738.1, forward strand.
GCAGTTTTCATTTTCCTGCTTTGTATTTTCATTAGCTTGCAATTTCCATTTCTATTTTTTTTTTCTGTTTTATTTCCTGTTTGTTTTAATTAGTTTAAAAATAGTAAAAATCATCAAAAAATTATGAAAATTTTCTTCTATAGTTCCTAAATGTCTCAAGAATTTTTAGGCGTTGATTTGATATTTTTAAGATTTTATTTGAATTAGTTATGATTTTTCTTTTGTGCTGACGTCCATTATGTTGCATATTTGACCATCTGTTTTGTTGAATTTTGTTCTTCCAATTGGTGATGAATTTGGCTTTGATTTCTTAGTATGTTTTAGGGTAGATATTTATGTTCTCTCAGGATTTTTATTATAATTTTAAAACATCTTTAGGTTCCGTTTTAGGTGTTGAGATTAGAGTCTTCCCAAACTTATGGATTACCTTGATACATTTCAATCTAGAATTTATTTAGGTGACTTAAAAGTTGAATTAGGCTTTAATATTTTAACCCTAGACTTCTCTAACATGTATGTTCCCCCATGAATTTAATTAGAATTTTATAATTTTGTTTTCTATTTTTGTTGAATTTTGCAAATTGCTTGTGTTTGTGTTGTTCTCTCTTGAGTACCTTTGCTTGTTTGGCTTGGTTGGTTTCTTTGGAGCTTGCTTGGCTTGGAATTATTTTTGGTGGAGCTTATGGATTCATTGAATATGCTTGGGATTTAGGATTGGAGCTTGGAGTTGAAGGATTTTCCTCTTGTGGAGGTTCTTTTTAGGAGCTTAGGAAACTAGGGTTTTAGGAAATGCCTTAGACCTAGTTTTGATTATTTCTTCAAACATAGAGTGCATTGTTTGCCTCTATTCTATCCAATGACATAAAGTCCTCTTTGGAAAGCTCCATCTCTCCTTAGGAGGGATGAGTGGTATGCCCAAGTGAGTAGAACTTTGAGGATACCTTTCATTTGCAATGTTGAGTTCTTAGTGATTTCCTTTGGTTGTCATTAAGTTTCTTAACATTATAACTTGATATTGATGTTTAATCCTCCTCTTGGAGTGTGCTTGTTGAAGCTTGAAAATAGAAGCTTGCTTGAGGATGAAGCCTTTGCTGTCAATCCAACTTTGCTGTTCAGAGCTGCTGTTGCTGTTTGTTGTTTAGAGCTTGAAGTTGCTGCTGCTTGGGGTTTGCCTCCTCTGTATCTTTTGTTTTTCTCTGTATTGTCTGTTTGCTTGTGTTGATTACCTCTAGGTTTGAGGTGGAGCTTGTCTCCTCTTGCCTATTGTTTTCTCCCTTGCCTCTCTTATACTGTTGCATGCTTATTTGTTTACTGTTTACTGTAATTGCTTGGTTTCTTTTGCTGTTTTCCCCTAGGATCTCTGATTTCCTCTGTGCAAAAGGGAATTATGATAGACATTAGGTTTGTAAACCATGCATGATAACTGTAGGTAGATTCCCTTTCAACCATAGTTTTAGAGCGTCTTTCTCTTCTCATCTCAAAACAATTCAAAAACACAGTAATAAGGATAACACGTGTTGTACGCTACGAGCCTTAAGCTATTTGAGAAAAGGTTGCTAGAGGGTCACTCTTCAGTAATCTGGCTGCTTAGTATGGTACCCTTAGGGTGACATACGACGTAGTCACTCTCAGATCACAAGTCTTTAGTACAGTACAAGTTGCAAACATCCTAAAAACAGTTCTTTTCGTAAAAAAAACTCAAACAAACATTCAAACTCTGTTTTTGTCCGCTTGGACCCTTAATCAGGAAAACCCTTTCTTAAGGAGATAAAAAACTGTCAGACAAACCTGTGTTTTCTGTAGCCCGAACTATGTTTGCTCTGATCTTTCATGCTGTATGAAAGTACGTAGGCATAGGATACGATATCCTAGCGAGCAACCTCCCTCTCCGTACCCGTAGTTAGGCAAACTACGTTGACTCTGATTTCTCGTTCCAGACGGGAATACGTAGGCATAAAGTGCGATACTTTGCCGAGTCATTTTCTTTTCTTTTTAACCCAGACCTGTAGAGTAGATAGAATAACACACTCTTAGATAGAAAACAAGTGTGGATCCCGTCGAGTACGACGAACGTGAGGGGTTCTAATACCCCCCCTTGCGTAACCGACTCCGAATCCAGGATTTGGTTGCGATGACCATTCCTTTCCCTCTTTGCGTTAGGTTTACTCTGAGCGTTTCCTTTCCCTCTTGTGGGATAAATAACGCACGGTGGTGACTCTTCTGTCATAGCCGGCGCCGATTTTCGCAGTAGCGACAGCTGGCGGCTCTGCTGGACTCCAATGGTTCCCTATGCGAGTCAATCCTAGTGCTTGTTTTCCCGTCTAGGGGTGTTGTATGTATTTACCTTTCTGCCTTTACTTTCAGTACTCTATTATTGTTGTTGTGTTGGGAAGAGGGTTAGATTGAGAGATAAGCCGGACCTGGGCTTGAGTTTGCACATAGACTTAGAAGTAGAGAGTAGTGGTTAGCCTGCTTGCTTAGCTCGCACCAGCTAGCCACGAAATCTGCGCTCGGACGAGATTCTCTTTGATGCTTCTTGCCTGACCCTTAGGGCTCGACAAGTTGTCTGACCCGAGGATTATCGACTCTGGGGACCTATCAATTGGGATTCAGCTAAGTGAGGCCGCTTCAAGGGATGATGATGCCACACCTTCTGGGTATCGTATCATCGCTCTTGAAAGTCTGTGACGTTGAACCCGCATAGGATGCCGTACCTCGTCTGCGAGTTAAGTACATACCTGTGAGGGGTAGGTAGGTCTGTTTGCAGGAAACCTTTGACCTCAGAGTACCTGGTTTATCTCTGTCAGTGAGACGTGGTTACAAGTTTCTTTTGAGTGGTTGGTTTGGTTTGAGGCGAAGATTTGATGGTTCTCAGGCTTCAGTACAGAGCAACACAGTTCATCAGCATTGCACTTGATTTCCTGTTTGCATATGCATGTGCATTTTCATGTTTGCATTTCATTAACGTGTATTTATGTTGCAGGTGATCATTCCCCTCTGATTCTAGTGTATCTTCTGGCCAGACATGGAGTCCATGAAGAGGATAGTTTCTTACCGGTTGCATTCACCAAATATCAGTTCCTTGTTGGGATTAGTTTCTCTAGCAGATGAGAGAGTGAGGGCTGAGTTCAAAGTATCTTATGGGAGATTGCTTAGTTTGTTGTACAGGCCTTCAGCATTTGAGACGACTGGGGTGTATACTTTGATGCAGTTTTATGAGCCTCAGCTGAGATGCTTCCTGTTCCCCGACTATATTCTAGCATCCACTTTGGAGGAGTATTCTGCTATGTTGGGAGTTCCTGTGTTGGACCAGATGCCCTTTATACATGTTGATGCTGAGCCTGAGTTGGCTACACTTGCCGAGATTGTCAGTTTAGACGTTTCTGAGTTCCCTGGAGGTTTGGTCAAGCTGAACGGAGCTTATGTTTTTCACCTGTCTATCCTGGTTGAGAAGGCTACATAGTGCGCGAAGAGTGGATGTTGGGTTGCCTTCAGTGCCATTCTAGCTGTCTGCATCTATGGGATTGTCTTGTTTCCCAATGTGCCAGATTTTGTTGACTCAGATGCTTTCTTGATTCTTGCCTCGAAGAATCCAGTTCCTACTCTCTTGGGCGATGTTTATCATTCTATTCACTATAAGAATGAGAAACGTCGTGGCAAGAATGTTTCTTGCTGTCTTCCTCTCTTGTACAGGTGGTTCTAGGGACATCTTCCGAAGACAAGGCCTTTTATTGATGCTGTTGATATTTTGGATTGGTCTTCCCGGTTGATGGGGTTGTCTGCTGAGAACATCATTTGGTTTGATCGGAGCATGCTTGGCACTGATATTGTATATAGTTGCAGTGGCTTTCCGAATGTCCCTTTGATTGGACGAAAAGGTTGTATCAACTATAACCCTTCTTTGTTGGTGAGACAGTTTGGTTATGCCTTGAGAGATGCTCCTATTGAGGTTGAGATACAGGAATCTCTGTATCTCACGGGCTTATTAGACGAGGCTGTTTTGATCAGGTTGAGACATGCATGGGCTAACATCCATAGGAGAGGGAAAGCTTTGCTAGGTAAGAGCAACAACAAAGCTTATGATCCTTATTTGTCTTGGATCCACGAGAGAGCTAGTATTTCCTTGATGCCATATCCTGCTGTGGAACCTTTGTATCTTCCAATGATTGAGGTACCTACTTCGGTAGAGATTGAGAAGTATAACAAATTGTTGGCTGGAAATGAAGAATTGAAGAAAGCCAATGATGAGTTAGAGAAAGAGATCTTCCAGTTGCGTCATGAGAAGAATGAAGCTACCTTCATGGTGAAAGAACAGACTGAGTTGATTAATAGGTTGAGTTCAGATTTGACTGAAGAGACCAACAAGAGGGAAAAAGTGGGAGTAGCCTTGAACGGTGTTAGCAAGGTGCTTGCTTTCAAGAAGGAACTCATAAACAAAGCTTATTCCCGACTCGGCAAGTGGGAAACATTGTGGAATACCACGCTTACCAAGCGGAAGGAGCGTGAAGATGAGCTGAAGCTGCAGATTGCCACACTAGAGGCGCAGATTAGAGCCCAAGATGCAAAGATTGCTGAAGAGACATCACTTAGGAGCGCTGACGAGCTTAGAGTGAGTGACCTTGGCAAGGAGCTGAGAGGTTGTGAATCGAAGGCCGGCTCCAAGAGATGCAGACTCGACGAGTGTTTTGGCGAAGGAACCTGCAAGGACGATGCCAAAAAGCTGAGATCCACTGCTGAGCGACATGCATTATTGATACAGGAGCTAATCTCCAAACTAGGTCATTCGAAGACGTTGAGGATATTGGAAAATGTCAGAGCGCGCCATTTGGCTTGATTTATATTTGCTTTGCTTTTGTTATCTGTACTTGTATTTTGACCATCGCCAGGCTTGTTGGCCGAGGTCTTTTCAGCTGTATTCAGTTATATCTTTGTACTTTGCCTCTTGGCATTTGTTTATGTATGAGGATTTTCTGATTCCTTGCTTGCTTGATTGGGACTCCATTGTCGTGATGGCCTTCTCTCTGAAACTAGAATCGGGGGGGGGGGGGGGGAATATAACCTGTAGCATATTTATACATTTGCATCTGCATACTCATATTGCATGACCGATATTTTTTGAATCTGTATCTTATTTCCTGCATCTCACAAGTTTCAGGATTGACAACCAGAGAACACATCGTTATTCTACCAGGAACAACTGCAAGAGAATCATGGATCAAGTTCAAGTCGAGATGCAGGAAATTCGTGAGAAGTTGGCACTTTTCATGCAAGCAATGGAAACTATGGTCAAGGGCCAGGAGAATCTCCAGACTCTGGTGCAACCGCTGCTGGTGCGAGCGAATGGAAATACTGATTATCACTCTGTTGGAACTCCTCGCAGGGAGGATGGGATACCTACAGTGGTCGTTCCCACAAGTGGGGGAGTTGGTGCCGGTGATGGCAATGGCAATGGAAATACTGTCGTTGGTGCTGGTAATGGTAACACTGGGACTGGAAATGCTGGAAATGGTGATGGGAATGTTGTTAACGATACTGGCAATGCTGGAGATGCTAATCAAGGGTTCGGTGACAACACTGGTTTTGGAAACAATAACCAAGGGTTTGGCATTGGTAATTGTGATTGTAATTTTGGTTTCAACAATCAAGGCTTTGGCTACGATGGCTATGGTAACAACAACCAAGGGTATGGATACGGTGATGGTGGTTTTGGTAACATGAACAACAACGGCACTGGGATGGTGCCTTTCAACACTGGTTATAGACTAGGTGGGGTTAACCAAGGATTCGGTAACAGAGGACGGGATCCTATTTTCAATCAACAGGGATATGGCCGTAACGCTGGTTACGAGGGATATGGTAATGAGAATCTGAATTGGGGCGAGGATCGCCAGGAAGACGCTTTCTCTGGACAAGGCGTGGGATTTGAAAGGCCTAATGATAATGATAGGAGGTTCAAAATGCAGGAAGAGCAGATCAAAGGGATAGCCAATCAGAACTTTGCTGGGTTAGATATGACTACCATGGGACTAGTGCCTGGGCTGAGGGTGCTTTTGAAATTCAAAGCTCCAACATTTGACAAGTATAAAGGGGATACATGCCCTAGAGTTCATGTACGTTCTTATTACAGAAGAATGTCTGCATACTCTGACGACGAGAAGATGCTTATGCATTTCTTTCAAGACAGTTTATTGGGACCATCGCTGGAATGGTACATGGGACTGGAGCCCACCCAAATTAGAAGCTGGAAAGAATTGGCTGATGCTTTTGTTAAACATTACCAATATAATAGTGACTTGGCGCCAAACAGGGTCCAGCTACAGAGTTTGTCTCAGAAAAATGGTGAGTTTCAAGGAGTACGCACAACGTTGGCATGATATTGCGGCTAGGGTTCATCCCCCTTTGGTTGAAAGAGAGTTGATTGATATGTTTATTGGAACATTCTATGGAATGTATTACGACAAATTGCTTAATGTCTCGATAGGTAGTTTCTCCGACATGATTCTCATGGGAGAATGGATTGAAAACGGAATTAAGATTGGGAAGATTCAGGCAGGTGAATCCACCTCAGCTGGAGGTGCAAGGAAAGCCTTTGGTGGAAGGAGACAAGGCGACGCCAGTGCGGTATATGGTGGTCGAGGTCGTGGAAGAGGTAGGAATCAGTATCAACCACAGTAAGTTGCTAGTGTTACTATCCCGATACCTTAGCAAAAACAACAACAGCAACAACAACAACGACAACAACAGCCGCAACAACAGAGAATGCACCCTGCTCAGCGTAGAATTCAAGAGGGTAGGCCGAAGAGAGTATTTGAAGCACCTCCTTCAACTTATGCTGAACTGCTTCAAACGCTGTTGGGTTTGAATTTGGTTGAAAAGAGAACGATGGCCCCGTTGACGGGCACTCCTCCATTTGGTTTTGACGCTGGTAAACATTGTGATTTTCATTCCGGGGCGCCCGGACATGATATTGAAGGTTGCCATGCTTTCAAACATAAGGTTCAAGATTTGCTTGATAGTAAGGCCATTAACTTCGGTCAGGATGGTCCTAATATTGTACAACAACCCATGTCGAATCATGGAGCGAATCCTATCCTAACGGAAGAGAATTTGAACTTGGTTATGGATGTGAATGAATTGAAGACACCGTTGAGTTGTGTTAAAAGTAGACTGTTGAAAGGGGGCGTATTCCCCGGATGTCATGAATATTGTCTGGATTGCTGGATCCAACCAGAGGGTTGCGCTGATTTGAAAAGAGGTATCCAAGCTATGATAGATGAGGGAATTTTGCAATTTGATCGAACTGCTGTTGAGAAGCCTGTTGAGGCATTGTTTGAAAACCAGGATGAGATTGCAACGGTTACCATCCCAAGGAAGACTATTACGATATCGGCGCGCCAAGCGGCCGACTATCACAATAACAAAAGCAGGACATGTTCCTTTTGAGAGTACAAAAGTTGTTCCATGGACATATGGGTTAGAAGCGTACTGTAATGGAGAAAAGATTGAGGTGAATAGCCGGCCGGCAGGGGCAGTTGACAATGTTGTTGGAACGGGAGGCATGACCCGCAGTGGAAGAATATCCACCGCACTTGAAGTTGAAGTAGAGAGGATTGCTAAAGGCAAGGCCAAGGTGAATGAAAGTGGACCATCCTAGTTGAAAGAGAAAGACACGTCGCTCAAGGACGTAGAAGAGTTCATGAGGCTAATTTGCAAGATCGATTATAAGATTGTTGAGCACTTACAACAGACACCCTCAAAAATTTCAATCCTATCTTTGTTGCTTTGTTATGAGGCTCATCGAAATGCTTTGTTGAAGATATTGGACACGTCATTTGTACCTCAGGAGGTTTCTGTCAACCAGCTAGAGGGGGTACTGACGCATGTCAATGCTGGACATAGTTTGGGTTTCACTAATTTTGATTTAACACCCAGAGGCCGAGAGCATAATATGGCTTTGCACATATCGGTGGAGTGTCGGGGCACCGTAATGTCGCACGTTCTTGTGGATACCGGATCATCTCTGAATGTATTGCCTAAGAAGGCTATGATGAAGTTGGATATCCGGGGAATTATTTGCACGCCAAGTGACTTGGTTGTGAGGGTGTTTAATGGAACGAGAAGGTCGGTGTTTGGATCGATAAGGTTGTCGTTGCAGGTCGGGCCGGAAATATCCGACACTGAATTTTATATCATGGATATTCATCCGGCCTATAGCTGTTTACTTGGGCGTCCGTGGATACACTCTGCAAGAGCTGTGACGTCCACGCTGCATCAGAAGCTTAAGTTTGAAGCCGGTGGTGGCATCATTACTATTTGTGGGGAAGAGGATATCTTGTTCAGTCATTTATCATCATTCAAGTACGTTGAAGTGGATGGAGAAATCCATGAAACGCCCTGCCAAGCCTTTGAAGGGTTGCAAATCAAAGACAAGTCCAGTGTTCCCAGCAAAGTGCCAGAGGTTGCCGTGGCTTCGTACAAAGACGCTCAAGCGTTGGTTCAGACGGGTGAGACCAAGGGTTGGGGTCAAGTGCTGGAAATTCCTGTCAAGATGGACAAGTTTGGACTAGGGTATCGCCCAACATCAGCATCTTCTTCACAGAAAGCACCCAAGTTCAAAGGACCAGTGGTGATTACTCCAAAGGGAGTCTCCTTTGAGACGATTAATGCTATTTCCGACTCTGAAGACGAAGATAGTGATTGCGACATGGACGCGTAGATCAAGCCTAGCGTGCCAGGACAAAGTCTTTGCAACTGGTCCATCCGGGAAACTGTCCCAGTGACTATAAAACAGTAATGATTTGTTTTCTTGATTATTGTATAATCCTGTGTCCTACTCGGGGCATAATGATTTTGTTTTAGGGCCACCTGCTTATGTGTATGCACTATTTAATCATTGAATAAAGGCGTTTTTCTCATACAAATTTTGTGCTCTCTGTTTTTCCTGTTTTTATTTTAACAATAAATGGCAATGTGGTTATGAGCTTTGTTTGCACTCATTTGAAGCATTTAACCATTTCTTTTGCAGGATTCATATTTCAGATGACACCGAACACGAACTTCCTATGACTCGCTTTGACTTTGAGCACCCGGTACTTCAAGCTGAGGAAGAGATTGTTGAGGATAGTGACTTGCCAGAAGAGCTGACTCGACTGTTGAAACAGGAAGAAAGAATCATTCTGCCTCATCAGGAAGAGATTGAGATTATCAACGTGGGGTCCGAGGGAATTGTCAAAAACATCCGGATAGGGGATGCACTGCAAAGCGACATCAAGCAAGGTCTGATCAAGATGTTGCAAGAGTACAGTGATATCTTTGCTTGGTCGTATGAGGATATGCCAGGATTGGATACTGACATGGTTGTTCATCGTCTGCCATTGCGAGAAGAATGTCCACCTGTTAAGCAGAAACTTAGAAGAACCAGACCAGATATGTCTGTGAAGATTAAGGAGGAAGTTCAAAAACAGTGGGATGCTGGGTTCCTTGCTGTTACAACTTATCCATCATGGGTCGCCAATATAGTACCAGTATCAAAGAAAGACGGTAAGGTGCGGATGTGCGTAGACTATCGTGATTTGAATAAGGCGAGCCCAAAGGACGACTTTCCGCTTCCTCATATTGATGTGCTGGTTGATAACACTGCTCAATTCTTCGTGTTCTCCTTCATGGATGGCTTCTCGGGTTATAATCAGATAAAAATGGCGCCAGAAGACATGGAGAAAACAACCTTCATTACCCCATGGGGAACATTTTGCTACAAAGTGATGCCCTTTAGTTTGAAGAACGCTAGGGCAACATATCAACGTGCTATGACGACGCTCTTTCATGGCATGGTGCATAAAGAGATCGAGGTTTATGTTGATGATATGATTGCCAAATCCCAGACGGAGGAAGAGCATTTGGTCAATCTGCTGAAATTGTTCAAGAGGCTTAGGAAATTCAGGCTAAGGCTGAATCCTAACAAGTGCACCTTCGGGGTGAGATCCGGTAAACTATTGGGGTTTATTGTGAGCGAAAAAGGAATTGAGGTTGATCCTGCTAAGATAAAAGCAATACAAGAAATGCCAACGCCTAAAATAGAAAAAGAAGTGTGTGGATTTTTAGGGAGGTTGAACTACATTGCTCGGTTCATATCCCACCTAATCGCTACATGCGATCCATTATTCAAATTGTTGAAAAAGAATCAGGCTGTGACCTGGAATGAAGATTGTCAAAGGGGGTTTGAAAAAATAAAAGAATATTTGCAGGAACCTCCAATATTGATACCCCCAGTAGCCAGGAGACCATTGATTATGTATTTGACGGTTCTTGAGGAAAGTATGGGTTGTGTTCTCGGTCAACATGATGAGACTGGACGTAAAGAGCATGCGATCTACTACTTGAGTAAAAAGTTCACAGAGTGTGAATCCCGTTACTCATTGCTCGAAAAAACATGTTGTGCGCTAGCCTGGGCTGCCAAACATTTGAGACAATACATGTTAAACCATACAACCATGCTAATTTCGAAGATGGATCCGATCAAATACGTATTTGAAAAGAAAGCACTCTCCGGGAGGATTGCTCGATGGCAGATGGTACTGATAGAATAAGATATTCAATATGTTTCTCAAAAGGCTATCAAAGGTAGTGTTCTGTCAGAGTACCTAGCGGAGCAGCCGATTGAAGATTATCAACCAATGAGGTTTGATTTTCCTGACGAGGATATCATGTACTTGAAAATGAAAGATTGTGATGGGCCGTTGCCGGATGAAGGTCCAGAGTTAGGTTCCAAATGGCAGTTGATATTTGATGGCGCTGTTAACTCCTACGGTATTGGAATAGGGGCAATTATCACTACTCCTCAAGGGACGCACATTCCCTTTACTGCCAGATTGACCTTTCTAGTTACCAATAATGAGGCTGAATATGAGGCGTGCATCATGGGTCTTGAGGAGGCTATTGATTTGAGAATCAAATATCTTGATGTATACGGGGACTCTGCTCTAGTGGTCAACCAGATTAAAGGAGAATGGGAGACGCGGCAGCCCAATCTGATACCCTATATGAATTATGCAAGGAGATTGTTGCCTTTCTTTGACAAAGTAGAATTGCATCATGTGCCACGAACAGAAAATCAGATGGCCGACGCTCTTGTGACGTTGTCTTCAATGTATAAAGTTAACTTCTAGAATGAGGCTCCCAGGATTGTTATCTCTCGCCTTGATAGGCCCGCCTTCATATTCGCCATTGAGGAAGCATCCGATGGCAAACCGTGGTATTTTGATATCCAACATTTCCTGAAGACCAAAGAGTATCCGGCTGGGGCATCCAGTCATGATCAGAAGACTCTTAGGAGATTGGCTGGCAATTTTTATTTGAATCCAGATAGCGTCCTGTACAAGAGAAACCACAACTTGGTGTTGTTGCGATGTGTGGACGAGAAAGAGGCTAAGTTGCTCATGGAAGAGATCCATGAAGGTACATTTGGTACGCAAGCTGGTGGACATGCAATGACGAGAAAATTGTTGCGGGCAGGTTACTATTGAATAACGATGGAAACAAATTATTTCAAGTTCGCGAAGCGGTGTCATAAATGTCAAATTTATGCGGACAAAATTCATGTGCCTCCGAGCCCTTTGAACGTTATGTCATCACCGTGGCCTTTCTCGATGTGGGGAATTGATATGATTGGCAAGATTAAGCCCATGGCATCAAACGGACACCGGTTCATTTTGGTAGCTATTGATTACTTCACCAAATGGGTGGAAGCAGCGTCATATGCTAATGTCACCAAACAAGTGGTAGCCAGATTTATCAAAAGAGATATTATCTGCAAATATGGAATCCCAGAGCGGATTATCACCGACAACGGTTCAAACTTGAATAACAAGATGATGAAAGAGTTGTGTCAGAATTTCAAGATCGAGCATCACAACTCTTCTCCTTATCGACCCAAGATGAATGACGCTGTCGAAGCGGCCAATAAGAACATAAAGAAGATTGTTCAGAAGATGGTTGTGACTTATAAGGACTGGCATGAGATGTTGCCTTTCGCTTTGCACGGTTATCGTACGACGGTATGCACGTCAACCGGGGCAACCCCTTTCTCATTGGTGTATGGCATGGAGGCAGTGTTACCATTGGAGGTTGAGATTCCTTCTTTGAGGGTTTTACGCGATGTCCAACTTAATGAGGCAGAATGGGTAAAAGATAGACTGAATCAGCTCAGTTTAATGGATAAGAAGAGACTGGCTTCTCTAGCATATGGTTGGCTGTATCAGAGCCGGATGAAGAAAGCTTACGATAAGAAGGTATGCCCTCGAAGCTTTCAGACGGGCGATCTTGTGTTGAAAAGGATTCTCCCACCACAATCGGATCACAGGGGCAAATGGACTCCCAACTATGAAGGTCCATATGTCGTTAGAAAGGTTTTCTCTGGAGGAGCCTTACTGTTGTCCACCATGGATGGTGAGGACTTTACGTCTCCTGTGAATTCGTACGCAGTTAAAAAATACTTTGCTTAAAGTGACCCGCTGGACAGAAAAAGAGAGTCCAGGCAAAAATGGGGCATCCCGGCGAACCATAAAAAAGGAATAAAAGGTTCGGGCAAAAGTTAGGGATTGAAAAAGAAAATGACTGCGGTCCGAGTTTGATACTGCATTGCTTAAGTGGTTTGGGAGTACCTGAGGATCGTATATCCAAAACAATCTCTTCCTAAGGTCGAGTATCGGGAAAGCGTCAGAGTCAGGCGAGTATTAGGAGAATCAGCTCATGGTGTTTGTTTGTACCACGTTGCCAACATGTATATCAAATTTATTTTGTATCTTTCTTTGTGCTTCTTGTGCATATATTGTATTTTGCTTGTGCGTAACTTCCTCTTTTCAGGAGTTACATCCAGTGTACAAAGCTTTGCCTATTTACAGGCCCATTCAATAAATTATGTTATTCAGTACTTGATGCTTGTCCTTTACTGTTTTGTTTGTGAAAAACGCCGATGTTTTTGATGAACTTGCACTTGCATAAACTTGTTGGCCCTTGCCAATAATTGCTAAAACTTCGAATTGACTGAATGAACGTCACAGATATTAACTCGGATAGATTTTATTGTGTAGATTTGTTTTGTCTCGTTTGTGTTTTGCAGGGACCTTACCTTTGAAGCAAACGGTCAGGAATTGTATTCCCCAACCAAAGTCTCTTGACGTAGGGCCTGATTTTAGTTGATGTCGTTTCTTAACAAGTCGTATCTTATCCCCAGAGAATGGAGATGTCGCTTATTCCTACCAGATGTGGAATTGTCCTCCCCGAGAGAGTATCACCAGGAATGTCGCCTGAAGAGTATCCTCATGAAAGTTGTCCATAGGATATCCCCAGCAGGTCAAAATCTATGTCCCCTGTAGAGGATGTCTCCCCGGAGGATGGTTACTCCCTTTCCCCACAGGTCGTCATCCTTTCGTCAGGATGATTATCCTCAACTGAGTTTGTAGCTCTGAATTTGTAGACCGTGTCCCGACAGTGTAGTTCTTCCCCCAGGAGGGTCGCATCTTTCCCCAGCAGGGTTTGTGTTTTCTTCCCAAGTGTCTGATCTCTCCCCAGCAGAGTTGGATGTTGTTTCCGGCATTTATTTTGCCAGAATACTTTGTGATACCCGTTCATCCCCAGCGGAGTGGGTTTTGTTCTTAGCCATTTCATACCAGAGTGTTTCTCAGCAGTTTGAGCCTGCATTAGCATTTGCATATATCATCATATTTGCATCTACCCACACGCGTAGCATTTCCATGTCGAATGGAGCATTACGCCATTGTCAAACATACGCATTTTGAAACATAAGCCAGGTTGGTTAACCTTTTGTTTTCAAGTGTTGTTTTCCCTGCAGGTGGAGGGAGATCTTGCTCAGATTAATTACCAGATAAGCAAGGTCTCGGCGTGAGACGTGTAATGATAATGTTCGTTTTGTCATTATTCCCCACAGAGATGCTTGGTTAAATTTCTCTTACCCCTCCAGCGGAGTATTTCTTCAAAATTGTTGCTATGACAGTATCAAAAGATTCCGTGAATCATTTTTTGGAAGTTGCCGCCTATGTCGAAGTAGGTGTCTGGCAGTTTGGGTTCAGAAAATCCCCAGTAGAGTCCTTCTCAGATTTGCTGCCATGTTGTCATACCCCAAATTTGTCCTACCTTTTTTCAAAATTCTCATTTGCCCGACTTTGTTTTTTAATTTACCTCGCTTATACAGCGTAGCGTATTTTTCAGCAAAAACGGGCATTTTCGCTTTTTTTAGCCCAATAAGGGTATGCCCCGTGGCATTTGTTTTTATTTTTACATATACCTTTTTTTTTTATATAATTTCATTTTTCTCGTGATAGGTTAATATATTGTCTTTTTATTATTTTAATTAGTTTTGAATTAGAAATTAGAATTTAAATTTAATTGTTTTAATTAAATAGATTTAATTTAGAGCTTAACTATAATTTAGAAATTTTTAATTTTAAAAAAAAATATAGAAAAAAATAGTGTTAGAATTTAATTAGGATTTATTTTAAATTATTAGATTAGATTTTAATTAATTAGCTTAGACTTAAAATTATAATTAATAGTTAGAATTAATTAAATAGGAAATAGGTTTTTAATTTAGTTTATTATTAAGAAAAATAAATTAAAAGAAAAAAAAGATGAAATTAATTTGTTTAAGGACACAGTCAATTGGATTAGAGTTGAGAAGTAGTATAAATAGGAATTACTGTTCACAGACCCTAGGAGTTAAAGGCACTGTTCACAGAACCCTAAAAAAGAACGGCTGCCCCTAAGTTTGAAGGGCAACCCTAAAGAAAAACCCTCTCCCAAATCGGCGCCGACCAACCCCCTCCATTTTTCCTCTTCTCCTTCCTCAAGATCCGGCCACCACCGTTCAACCCTCCGTCGTATTCACCACCAGCACCCTTTCCTCACGTCCTTTCTCACCGTTGCCATTATCGTTCCCTTCACTAAACCCTTTTCCCCTCCGTCGTATTCACCACCACGGCCTCACCATCTTCTCTTCAACTTCAATTCTCCTCCATCGCTGCCCATTTCGAATCTTCTTCCGCCATCACACAACCATCACCATCTTCTTCCATTCAAAACCTTCTGCCACCGCTCATCTCACCATATGCCGCCTCTAGCTCCTTCAATATCGTCGCCCCTTTCTCGATTCCAATTCCTCCATCATAACCCTTACCCCCTCTTCCGCCATTTCTGTCGTGAATAGGATCCAAACCACCATAGAAACCATCTTAAACCATAAATCTATGAATTTCTCACGAACAAGCTCTACCCTCCATTTTCCTGATGTTTGTGTCGCTACTGTCTAGATGGTGTTCTTCGTGCAGGAAAAGAATAATCTCTAACAGGTCAAGAATGGAGAAGGTGATACGAACCAATGAAAATATTATTGTGATTACACACTTCCGCCATCCATGTAAACCTCCCTCTGTTACAACAAAAGAATCTTCACATACCACCGACTGTTGCATACTCTAACGGGTACACCTCGTTTCCATTTCAACAACAAAATCCTGTTGAACATCGCCGAACTTCAATTACGCGACAAGAACTTGAAGCAGGACAAGGGCATTTGGTTCTAGCAGCATCAACGCAAGATCACGGCTTGAACTCGCATTCGATTTGATTCTCGGTTAGAAATTTTCAACTCAACAACAATTTTGCAACGACCGCGGCGAGCGAGTGACAACGGGAATGGTTCATAGCTCAAACTAATTGCTATGACTTCGACATTGTTAGTTTTTGTATGGCACCTCGACATCATCGCAGCTCAAAATTTATTCAAGCAACAACAACTCAAGGCGGCAGTGACTTACGTGTTCGCGGTGTCGACCTTAATGTCCTTAACCGCAGTGACCAAGGAGGTCCCAGCTACGGTTGTCAACTCAGGTTTGATCCGAACATTGCGTTAATAGCTCAAAACAATCCTCTGTGTTTGAATAGGTTCCTGGCTGTTATTTTTGTGAGTAAAATTCCTTGTTTACACAAATTATGTATTCGATTTGCAAATATCTGGTTGAAACTCTTTTGGAAGCAAGGGAAGCAGAATACAGAGCATGGGCGTTTGGGATGAATTTGTTTGATTTGGAACAATGGAGGATGCATCCGGTGACACCGATTTCCTTCTTTGAACACATTGTTAGAAGGCTTGGTTTGAAGAGCCGTTTGCACTAGGAGTTTATATGGCGTTGTGAAAGGGTTCTTCTTCATGTTATTGTTGATTCAAAGGTTATGATGAGTTATCTTCCTTCTACATTGGCTGCTGCTACAATGATCCATGTAATTAAAGAGATTGAACCATTTAATGCATCTGAGTACATTGATCAGCTATTGGGTTTACTAAAGATTAGTGAGGAACAAGTGAACCAATGCTACAAGCTTATGCTGAAGCTATTAGTTAGCGGCGATGGCATTTATAGTCCTCACCAGAAACGGAAGCGTGTATCTGAACCAAGTAGCCCGGGTGGTGTCATTGACGCTTCTTTCAGTTGTGACAGCTCAAATGATTCATGGACCGTGGCATCCTCTGTTTCGCTTTCAGTGAAGCCGATGTTTAAGAGGAGTAGAGCTCAGGTTCGCAGCAAAACTTGGCAGTTCAAATGGTAACAATTCAAAAAAACTATGCTTTACATATTCTTATTATGTTTGTACTCTGCAGAATTGATATCTATTTCGGTCTGAGCTACGTATGTAGGATATGTGCATCATTTCGGTTATTATCTTGTTTACATCCATTTCAATCCGACTGCATTTTTTGTATGTGTTGGGCTTAGATATGATAGACCTAGCAGTTTTCAAATGTTCTACTGTTGTTTGTGTTTTGGTAAAGATAAACATGGCATTTGCTGCACACTGGTGGCTCTTACGAATTTATTGCTCTTACATGACGTTTTGCAAAATTACGAATTGTTTGTTTACAAGGTTTGATTGTATTGGTTTGTGTTTGATTATTATGCTGTGACTTCATTATGAACATGTGCTTAAACGTCTTGATTTCGTTCTATCACAGTTTTTTTTCAATTTGTTTATATTAAAGAGGTGAGAGTTTCAATTGTGTACCCGCTCACAGTTTGTTGCCATTACATTTTTACTAAACTTATAAATGGTTATTGTTTGGTGTACTGCTACTGTTACGATTTGTAGCTTGAGGGTGTGATTGCATTCTGCATATGTTTGTTACCTCAGTGTTTCGATTTCGGTTATGCCGTGTTAGCATTATGCTTTTAAGCTTAAGGAAATTGGTAAATTCGTATCGATAACAACGATTGTCGGTTGCTCGTTCATCTATGTATTGTTGCTATCAATTTATTCTATATGTTTGATTGTTCGAACCAATTTCGAGGGTGTATTTGGTTACTACAATGTTTGTAGACCTGATAATGAAAGTTATGTCGATTATTGTTGGTTGGTTATAATGATAATCATATTGTGATTCAAATGATTCCTGCTGTTATTGATTGTTGAAGTTGAGAGTCAAAGGTTCATGGTTGTATTAATTTCGATTGGAAAATTGTGTTGAAAGTTAACATGTGATTGATAAATATTATATCATTAAAACCAGTGGCCATAGTTTTAAAAAATCAAGATCATATATCTGTTTCTGTTGTTTTCTTTTTCCATGCATTATTTGAATGTAATCAGGTTCAGTTCGACCGCTTCATGCTCATGCTGATTCTTTTCATATTTGAGTTTTGTAACATTCATGTAACTGCTGAATTTGTTACTGCTACGGCTATCCTGCGTGGTGGTTGTTTCGATTTCCGCTTCCATAATACGGGTTCTGCTCCGGTTGAAACAAACCCCCCCGACGATGTGATTCCCCATGGCCAACCCTACTGCGAGCATCACCTTTTTAGCACAACAACAATTTTGCAGCAACCCGTTGCAACTACTCAGCACCGTCATCGACAACAACGACATGACCCCGTCTTCGATGCAGCAGCCGCACAACAACAAACTTCGGATCATTCATCTGCGATGAGCAAGAACGGGTTATGCATATGCTCAGTGTTGATACATGTACACCAACAGTTTAACAACAAATCCAGCAATAACAATGTCGCGAAAATCTCGTCGGTAAATCTTTGAATCCTGGTTCTTTGGTTCAATTATAAGCACTCAATTAGGCTTGGTTGCTACTGGAGATTTGATGTATTTATCATTGTTTATATAGCATTTTATGGTTGTTTTTATTCTAAAATTTGTGTCGAATATCCGACGTGACGTCGTTAATATTCAAGGTGTTGTTTTGAATTAACAATATTAGTTCTTGGTTAGTAAACTATATCTAGCTTTTGTTGTGCTCAAATGTCATTTTCAAAATATATTTCAAAAATCATTACCAAATTAATACTTTTAAATAATAAACTTTTCAAAAATATATTTTATTTAAAATCTATTTCTTCTTAAAGGTATTAACCTTTTCAAAACAAGTAATTATAATAACATTTCAAGTATAAAAAATATATATACTTTATTAATAAAGTTAAAATATTTTTTTTCTGGGATACTAAACTTTTTCTTCAAAAGAATAATTAGTTATGATTGATTTTTCTCAAAAAACTCTTTACGATTGATTAATTTATTTTATATGAAAAGTAAAACTATTTTTCTTAATTAAATTAAACCTTTTTTTCAAACAAATTTTAAAAAACAATTAAATTCTTGGATCTCGCCTTCCTTGAATTTTTTAAGCGATCGCTCTCGAGGTGCACACCTCGAGTTTTGTAATCCTTCCGATCTTATTTTCAAGAATACCTAGCGCGCCTAGTCCGAGTACGCTAATATTTTCAAATTGTTTTCATAATTAAATCACGAAATAATCGAGTTCTTGGAGTCGCGCATTCCTCGAATTTGAGAATGATTACTATTGGGGCGTACGCCTTGTATAGTGTGTCATTCAAACTTTCGTTCCCAAAATACCTTATCTAATTATTTGGATAAATATTCACTATCCAACAAACATATGTCATGATTAATGGAATGAAAAAGATGTCGTTAGGATCTAGCATTCCAACGATATCCCGACTAAGTGGTTACGAGGCCGACGTCTCGTTTATCGAATAGTCGTCACTCCTCATAATTTCCAACTCGTCTAACCTCGTTTCTCACCTCGCGTGCTTGAATAAAAATGTCTTTCAATTCAAACTCTTCCGCGTCTAAACCATCCATCAAACATATTTCGAATGAAAAAGGTATCGTTGGGATCGAGTATTCCAACGGTGTCCCGATTGATTTGATTACGAGGCCGACGTCTCGTTTATTGAGTAGTCGTCATTCCTCCTAATTTTTCAAACCATCTAATATCGTTTCTCACCTCCGTACGGTCGAGTCTAAACCCTAGTATGTCTCTAAACCATACGTCAAGTTCAAACCATTTTCTTAATTAAATTGCGAAAGAACTGAGTTCTTGGAGTCTCGCACTCCTTGAATTCTTGAGTAACCATTCTTAGGGCGTATGCTTTAGGTTGTGGTCCGCTCAACCTTTCGTATATAAAACACGTGCCCTAACTATTTGGACAAATATCGGCATTGTCCGTTCAAATACAATTTCATAATTAATTGAATGAAAAGGTGTTGTTGGGATTTAGCATTCCAACGATATCCCGACTAATTGGTTGCGAGACTGACGTCTCGTTTATCGAGTAGTCGTCATTCTCCCTTAAAATATTCAACCCAACTTTCTTTTCTCGCCCCCGTGTGATTGAAACATTTCAAACACTAAATTCCTCGCCCCCGTGCGATTGAAACTTTCTCAAACATATTTCGTAATTATTCGAATGAAAAAGGTGTCGTTGGAATCTAGCATTTCAATGATGCCCCGATTAATTGATTGCGAGGCTGACGTCTCGTTTATCGAATAGTCGTCATTCTCCATCAAATTACCTAACCAAACTCCTCTTTCTCTCCCCCGTGCAATCGAAACCTTAAACCCATTCAAATCCATTCTCTTTCCCAAACCAAAACATCCAATACGATAAACCTAATTCCTCTCCCTCGTGCGATCTCCAGCCCAAACACTCTTAGAAAGAACATTGTTTAATCCCTTCTTCCGCGCATAGCAAACTTGTGCTTCAGCCTCCCCTAGCGAGCAGACAAGCCAACGTTTAGCAGTTAGAATGCGACCTAAACTCTCGTTCTTTCCAAACACAAACCTTTTACCGTAGTTGGCCGAACTACGACTGCTCTGATTCTTCATTCTCTCTCGAATGTAAGATACGTAGGCACAAGATTGCGATGATCTTGGCGAGCACAATCCCCCCTCTTTTCCTGTAATCCCATGAACTACGAATGCTCTGATTTTCCACTTCTTACAAGTGAAGATACGTAGGCACAAGGACCCCAATCCTTGGCGAGCACCCTATCTTAAAACCACCCATTCCCCCTATAGGAGAAACCTTAGAAGAAAACAAGCAAGCATAGTTAACTTTACTCTCGAATCGATCAAGAGGTTCCCGTTGAGTACAACGGACATGAGGGGTGCTAATACCTTCCCCTCATGTAACCGACTCCCGAACCTAGAATATTGGTTGCGATGACCATGTTCTTATCTCCTTAAAGGTTTTATTGATATTTTCCTATTCCATCCTTGGAATGAATAAAGTTCGGTGGCGACTCTGTTTCGAACAGTATTTTTCCGCGGCCATCGCGAGGATCGTATTTTTCGAGGTACGACAAATGGCGACTCTGGTGGGGAGAGTATTGCCCTATGCAAGAGAGAGTCAAGCCTAACTTGACTCGATTCAAGAGTACCAACCTTTTGCTTAACTGTTTTCTTTATGTTTATTTTTCTCCTATTGTTTATCTCTTGTTTTCTCTTTCTATCGTATGCTGTTTATTATATCTGCCTGCTGGATTCGGGGATAGCATTGCAAGTAAAGCTCTACACCCGAGCTTTGAAAAAAAAAGAGAGAAAACATAGTTTAGAATTTGTAGTAATTAGTGTTAGTCCCCAAGGACTCGCTCCTTGTGTGCCTAGCATGAAAGCTCCTCCAGAATAGACCTTTTCGTAGATCCTATCGTAACGCAGCTAGCCTGTTGCACGATTTGATTCATGAAGGGTCCATGACTCTGGGAACCACTCTTAGAACCATTTTCTATATTGGTGGTCGTGTAGTGTTAGTCTCCGAGGACTCGCTCCTCGTGTGCGTAGCATGAGGACTCCGCTCAGGAGAGACCCTATCATACTCTCGTTATAATACAGCTAGCCTGTTGCGTAATGTTGATGTGATCGGTGTCCGTGATCTTGGGAACCTTATCCATCAACATAGAAGTTATCCCGTGAGTGGGTCTATGGGTAGAAAATCTAGAACTTTCCATGTATAGTCTACCGGCTAGGGCGCTTTGACCTGCTTATGTTATTCTGGATCCTGTGTGCACCTGCATTGCATTCGCATATCACTGCATCTGCGTTTCATTTGCATCACATATCATATTCCAAAACCAAAAAAGCCTATCCACCCTTTATCCATAATCCGCGGTTGATTTCCCGACACCAGTAATGAACTTGACTTAGTGCTGGAAGACCATGGAACACTTGAGACAGAATCAAGTTGAGCTAAGAAAAGACGAGAACAACGCAGAAGGCAATATGAAACAGCTGCCAAAAGTTAGCCCAACTGTGAAGCAAGGAAGAAGAGCCCAGTTCCTCAATACTGGCGGTTTCCTTATCATTTTTGTGCACTTGTAGTTTCCTTTATGATAAGCGCTACTTGCTTTTAGACATTGTTTCGTATTAATGGTATTGTTAATGTGATAATCATGCATGTTTTGATCAAATCCATTCGTATTCACTCGCATTTTCTCACTTATTGCAAAAAAAAATCACAAAATTTTTTCACTCCACTTCCTTCATCGCACTGCTGTTAGCAAAGATTTGAGGGAGGATGACGAAAACGAAATACCCATAATTGCTGATAATATGCTTTTGGATAAAATTCTGCTGATGATGTACAGGCATTGCTTCAAATCCCCAAACACCGGAGAGATAAGGAGTTAGTCCCTAGTCAACCACTTCGAGCCTAGAAGTAGGAGTTTCCTTCGGATCTATAAACCCTTACATTTAACCTGGGGAATGGGTAGTATTCAGTTAACCTGATTACGCACTCGAATCATGAGGCAAAATCCAAAAGTCATGACGGTTCGTCAATGACCAACGACTTGGCAGTCATAATCCTTCAAAAAATAAATTCAAAAGCCTGCTAAGTCGAACACCTCAAAAGGAGACTTAGGCAAAAATCAAGGCAATCCCGATGGACTCGAAAAACAAGATCAGTCCAGGAAAAGTTAGGGGTCAAAAACAAAACCAAAAAGAGGTCCTCAAACCCTCGGAAAAAAAAAAAACAAAATAAGATTCAGTGGCCACCCAAATCAAGGGGCACTGACATCCATCAAAGAACAAAATAAGGTGACTGCCATTTCGAGCATATCTTGAATCATCATTTCACCGTCAAAATCTAAGTGCGCGTGTTAAAATAACTGAATGTAGGACTGGAGTTCATCACGAAGAAGGGGTGGGTTTAAAATTAAATTTTGGGCCTTATATCCTTTGTTTCTATAACCGTGAACCAGACCGCGTTACAACCCTCAAAAGACCTAATTGAGGCGGGGTTTACTCTGAAAGCATAACTACAGCAAGGTTGCGTAAACTGAATCCTACATATTTGTTAATCTTATGCATTGGTGTCATATTCTTGCTATATCTTTCACACCAATTAAATCAGCATTGCGTTTGGATTAATAGTCCACTCGTCACACATTTTCACATCATTCCCAATAAATGATATTTTCATAACTTGCATGAATGTCGCATTAAAATTACCATTTTTGAACGAACACTTTTAACTGCAAGTCAGTACTTGGCATTATGGAAATTCCAACAAAGTGCAATCAAAGAGGAACTTGATCACTCATAGGCGTTGACCTGAATTAAGAATTTCTCATAACCCTACGAATCTGGGGCAAGTCCTTCTGAGGTTTAAACCAGGGCAAGCCACTACAAGGCCCAGACACTGGGGCAAAGGGGTTCAAGCCATATCCTGGTATAATCACCGCCAAAGTTCTCATCCCAGAAGAAAGTCCATCAAACACCCGGCAGACTGGGGCAAACTGGTTGAACTTGGGGCAAACTAGCTTATGGTGGAGGTCAACAAGCGTCAAAGGCCTTGGGGCAGAGCAAAAACACGACTAATACGTATTGGTTAAGTCGCTACGCTCGCGCAACCCAAACACATTGGTTAAGTCGCTACGCTCACGCAATCCATATGCATTGGTTGAATCACTACGCTCGTACGATTAACACGCATTGGTTAAGTCGCTATGCTCGCACAGTCAAAATGCTTTGGATGAGCCACTACGCTCAATGTTTGTAAGCTGTCATGGTATATCAGCTAGAAGCTAGGTTCTCACCAGAACGAGTATACCACTTCTGCAAAGGATCCAACAAGGGGCAGGCTACCCAGAGTTTCGGGAGAGTCCCTCCAACGCTCAATCAACACAAGTCATGTCGCTTCAACGCTCATTCTGAAGAAGACTACCTCAAGAATAATTTGAAGCCAATTACCCCAAGGGTCAGTTAATCAAGGATGTGGAATACTGGGGCAAGCCGTCTCGAGTTCATCTCATGGTACAACTGTTTCCAACTTCCTTTCACGATGTGGAATGCTGGGGCAAGCCATCTCGAGTTCATCTCATGGTACAACTGTTTCCAACTTCCTTTCACGACTTGGAATGCTGGGGCAAGCCATCTCGAGTTCGTCTCATGGTATGATTGCTTCCAATTTCCATTCAAGGAAAATTCCTTTATAGACCCAAACTGGGGCAAGTTGAACCGCATTGGGGCAGTTACTCAAGCAAGTTTATTCTCGTCAGCAAAAGTTGAGTGTCGGGGAATCATGCCATCACCCCACCAAATAACCTTAATCTCCTGAAAAAGCCTCTATGTCATTGGGTTTCACCCCTACGGCCCGGACCGGACACCTGTCAGAGCTTTGTAACCGAAATAAAACCTTCAAAATACAGTTCTCGTCTGGCAAATCATTTTAAAAGTCCAATCTTCATTGGCAACCACTAAAAGTCCACCCTCGTTGGCATCCTCAATGACCAAAGTCCAAACCATTTGGCGACTACCGAATCCAATCCCTGGTGATGTCCCCGACAGGATTTCATCCCCAACATACCTGGTCGCGACATTATCATAAGCACGACATACATAATCATATCAAGCATTAACATATCATTCGCATTCACATCGTGCACTCCCTAGGAATTGCACCTTAGTTGCATGTTTGGGCATCATAAAACATTACATTGCATAACAACATAGCAGGATCCAGGATCAGTTCACAAGCATCTTGGTCAGTCCTCCAGTGAAGTTGGCAGTATGACTCTGAAAAGAGTTAATACCCCACGAGTTTAGGGAATTCAATCCCCAGCAAGTCATTCTTCAACCATGCAGTTGATAATGACGATTCCCAACAGTCGTTGCTCTTATTGCTCCCCAAGCAGAGGTTATCTTAGAGAGTTTATGAAAGATTTCTCCCCTGCAGAGATTGGACAACGCTGTTCCTTTAAATAGGAATTTTAGCTCAACTATTCCTCAGCAAAATTATCACTCGAGATGCTGCTTTGGTATCATCGAAGAACCTTATGGGATAAGGGACTGCTTCGACCACCCGAAGAATCTCAAGTTTTGATCAGAGATACTGCTTTGGTATCATCGAAGAACCTTATGGGATAAGAGACTACTTCGACCACCCGAAGAATCTCAAGTTTTGTTCGAGATACTGCTTTGGTATCATCGAAGAGCCTTAATGGATAAGGTACTGCTTCGACCACCTGAAGAATCTCAGGTTTTCAGAGATACTGCTTTGGTATCATCGAAGAACCTTATGGGATAAGGGACTGCTTCGACCACCCGAAGAATCTCAAGTTTTGATCAGAGATACTGCTTTGGTATCATCGAAGAATCTTATTGGATAAGATACTGCTTTGATCACCTGAAGAATCTCAAGTTTTGTTCGAGATACTGCTTTGGTATCATCGAAGAGCCTTATTGGATAAGGTACTACTTCGACCACCCGAAGAATCTCAAGTTTTGATCAAAAATACTGCTTTGGTATCATCGAAGAATCTTATTGGATAAGATACTGCTTCGATCACCCGAAGAATCTCAAGTTTTGTTCGAGATACTGCTTTGGTATCATCGAAGAGCCTTATTGGATAAGGTACTGCTTCGACCACCCGAAGAATCTCATGTTTTGTTCGAGATACTGCTTTGGTATCATCGAAGAGCCTTAATGGATAAGGTACTGCTTCGATCACCCGAAGAATCTCAAGTTTTGTTCAAGATACTGCTTTGGTATCATCGAAGAGCCTTAATGGATAAGGTACTGCTTCGATCACCCGAAGAATCTCAAGTTTTGTTCGAGATACTGCTTTGGTATCATCGAAGAGCCTTATTGGATAAGGTACTGCTTCGACCACCCGAAGAATCTCATGTTTTGTTCGAGATACTGCTTTGGTATCATCGAAGAGCCTTAATGGATAAAGTACTGCTTCGATCACCCGAAGAATCTCAAGTTTTGTGCGAGATACTGCTTTGGTATCACCGAAGAGCCTTAATGGATAAGATATACCACTTTGGTATCATCGAAGGACCTTAACGAATGAGGGGCCGCTTCGACCACCCAAGGAGGATCGTTTGTACCGCTTTGGTATCATCGAAGGACCTTAACGAAGGAGGGACTGCTTCGACCACCCAAAGAGGATCATTTATACCACTCTGGTACCGCGAAGAACCTTATTGGATAAGGGACTGCTTCGACCACCCAGGGAATATCAGGTTATCTCGTTCATCTATTTTGCATCTTGTCATCCCGTTCAGGTATATCCTATCTCTTTGCATTTTTACTTGCTTGTCGGAAAAATTTCGGGGTCTTTTTTGTATCTAATTGACTTCCACCCTGAAAATGAACGCCATGCAGCTGTTCATTCTCTCAGGTTCAAGGCAATTAGATAGGGGCATCTGTCATACCCCAAATTTGTCCTACCTTTTTTCAAAATTCTCATTTGCCCGACTTTGTTTTTTAATTTACCTCGCTTATACAGCGTAGCGTATTTTTCAGCAAAAACGGGCATTTTCGCTTTTTTTAGCCCAATAAGGGTATGCCCCGTGGCATTTGTTTTTTTTTATATATACCTTTTTTTTTATATAATTTCATTTTTCTCGTGATAGGTTAATATATTGTCTTTTTATTATTTTAATTAGTTTTGAATTAGAAATTAGGATTTAAATTTAATTGTTTTAATTAAATAGATTTAATTTAGAGCTTAATTATAATTTAGAAATTTTTAATTTTAAAAAAAAAATATAGAAAAAAATAGAGTTAGAATTTAATTAGGATTTATTTTAAATTATTAGATTAGATTTTAATTAATTAACTTAGACTTAAAATTATAATTAATAGTTAGAATTAATTAAATAGGAAATAGGTTTTTAATTTAGTTTATTATTCAGAAAAATAAATTAAAAGAAAAAAAAGATGAAATTAATTTGTTTAAGGACACGGTCAATTGGATTAGGGTTGAGAAGTAGTATAAATAGGAATTACTGTTCACAGACCCTAGGAGTTAAGGGCACTGTTCACAGAACCCTAAAAAAGAACGGCTGCCCCTAAGTTTGAAGGGCAACCCTAAAGAAAAACCCTCTCCCAAATCGGCGCCGACCAACCCCCTCCATTTTTCCTCTTCTCCTTCCTCAAGATCCGGCCACCACCGTTCAACCCTCCGTCGTATTCACCACCAGCACCCTTTCCTCACGTCCTTTCTCACCGTTGCCATTATCGTTCCCTTCACTAAACCCTTTTCCCCTCCGTCGTATTCACCACCACGGCCTCACCATCTTCTCTTCAACTTCAATTCTCCTCCATCGCTGCCCATTTCGAATCTTCTTCCGCCATCACACAACCATCACCATCTTCTTCCATTCAAAACCTTCTACCACTGCTCATCTCACCATATGCCGCCTCTAGCTCCTTCAATATCGTCGCCCCTTTCTCGATTCCAATTCCTCCATCATAACCCTTACCCCCTCTTCCGCCATTTCTGTCGTTAATAGGATCCAAACCACCATAGAAACCATCTTAAACCACAAATCTATGAATTTCTCACGAACAAGCACTACCCTCCATTTTCCTGATGTTTGTATCGCTACTGTCTAGATGGTGTTCTTCGTGCAGGAAAAGAATAATCTCTAACAGGTCAAGAATGGAGAAGGTGATACGAACCAATGAAAATATTATTGTGATTACACACTCCGGCCATCCATGTAAACCTCCCTCTGTTACAACAAAAGAATCTTCACATACCACCGACTGTTGCATACTCTAACGGGTACACCTCGTTTCCATTTCAACAACAAAATCCTGTTGAACATCGCCGAACTTCAATTACGCGACAAGAACTTGAAGCAGGACAAGGGCATTTGGTTCTAGCAGCATCAACGCAAGCTCACGGCTTGAACTCACATTCGATTTGATTCTCAGTTAGAAATTTTCAACTCAACAACAATTTTGCAACGACCGTGGCAAACGAGTGACAACGGGAATGGTTCATAGCTCAAACTAATTGCTATGACTTCGACACTGTTAGTTTTTGTACGGCACCTCGACATCATCGCAGCTCAAAATTTATTCAAGCAACAACAACTCAAGGCGGCAGTGACTTACGTGTTCGCGGTGTCAACCTTAATGTCCTTAACCACAGTGACCAAGGAGGTCCTAGCTACGGTTGTCAACTCAGGTTTGATCCGAACATTGCGTTAATAGCTCAAAACAATCCTCTGTGTTTGAATAGGTTCCTGGCTGTTATTTTTGTGAGTAAAATTCCTTGTTTACACAAATTATGTATTCGATTTGCAAATATCTGGTTGAAACTCTTTTGGAAGCAAGGGAAGCAGAATACAGAGCATGGGCGTTTGGGATGAATTTATTTGATTTGGAACAATGGAGGATGCATCCGGTGACACCGATTTCCTTCTTTGAACACATTGTTAGAAGGCTTGGTTTGAAGAGCCGTTTGCACTAGGAGTTTATATTGCGTTGTGAGAGGGTTATTCTTCATGTTATTGCTGATTCAAAGGTTATGATGAGTTATCTTCCTTCTACATTGGCTGCTGCTACAATGATCCATGTAATTAAAGAGATTGAACCATTTAATGCATCTGAGTACATTGATCAGCTATTGGGTTTACTAAAGATTAGTGAGGAACAAGTGAACCAATGCTACAAGCTTATGCTGAAGCTATTAGTTAGCGGCGATGGCATTTATAGTCCTCACCAGAAACGGAAGCGTGTATCTGAACCAAGTAGCCCGGGTGGTGTCATTGACGCTTCTTTCAGTTGTGACAGCTCAAATGATTCATGGACCGTGGCATCCTCTGTTTCGCTTTCAGTGCAGCCGATGTTTAAGAGGAGTAGAGCTCAGGTTCGCAGCAAAACTTGGCAGTTCAAATGGTAACAATTCAAAAAAACTATGCTTTACATATTCTTATTATGTTTGTACTCTGCAGAATTGATATCTATTTCGGTCTGAGCTACGTATGTAGGATATGTGCATCATTTCGGTTATTATCTTGTTTACATCCATTTCAATCCGACTGCATTTTTTGTATGTGCTGGGCTTAGATATGATAGACCTAGCAGTTTTCAAATGTTCTACTGCTGTTTGTGTTTTGGTAAAGATAAACATGGCATTTGCTGCACACTGGTGGCTCTTACGAATTTATTGCTCTTACATGACGTTTTGCAAAATTACGAATTGTTTGTTTACAAGGTTTGATTGTATTGGTTTGTGTTTGATTATTATGCTGTGACTTCATTATGAACATGTGCTTAAACGTCTTGATTTCGTTCTATCACAGTTTTTTTCAATTTGTTTATATTAAAGAGGTGAGAGTTTCAATTGTGTACCCGCTCACAGTTTGTTGCCATTACATTTTTACTAAACTTATAAATGGTTATTGTTTGGTGTACTGCTGCTGTTACGATTTGTAGCTTGAGGGTGTGATTGCATTCTGCATATGTTTGTTACCTCAGTGTTTCAATTTCGGTTATGCCGCGTTAGCATTATGCTTTTAAGCTTAAGGAAATTGGTAAATTCGTATCGATAACTCCGATTTTCGGTTGCTCGTTCATCTATGTATTGTTGCTATCAATTTATTCTATATGTTTGATTGTTCGAACCAATTTCGAGGGTGTATTTGGTTACTACAATGTTTGTTGATCTGATAATGAAAGTTATGTCGATTATTGTTGGTTGGTTATAATGACAATCATATTGTGATTCAAATGATTCCTGCTGTTATTGATTGTTGAAGTTGAGAGTCAAAGGTTCATGGTTGTATTAATTTTGATTGGAAAATTGTGTTGAAAGTTAACATGTGATTGATAAATATTATATCATTAAAACCAGTGGCCATAGTTTTAAAAAATCAAGATCATATATCTGTTTCTGTTGTTTTCTTTTTCCATGCATTATTTGAATGTAATCAGGTTCAGTTCGACCACTTCATGCTCATGCTGATTCTTTTCATATTTGAGTTTTGTAACATTCATGTAACTGCTGAATTTGTTACTGCTACGGCTATCCTGCGTGGTGGTTGTTTCGATTTCGGCTTCCATAATACGGGTTCTGCTCCGGTTGAAACAAACACCGCCGACGATGTGATTCCCCATGGCCAACCCTGCTGCGAGCATCACCTTTTTAGCACAACAACAATTTTGCAGCAACCCGTTGCAACTACTCAGCACCGTCATCGACAACAACGACATGACCCCGTCTTCGATGCAGCAACCGCACAACAACAAACTTCAGATCATTCATCTGCGATGAGCAAGAACGGGTTATGCATATGCTCAATGTTGATACATGTACAGCAACAGTTTAACAACAAATCCAGCAATAACAATGTCGCAAAAATCTCGTCGGTAAATCTTTGAATCCTGGTTCTTTGGTTCAATTATAAGCACTCAATTAGGCTTGGTTGCTACTGGAGATTTGATGTATTTATCATTGTTTATATAGCAGTTTATGGTTGTTTTTATTCTAAAATTTGTGTCGAATATCCGACGTGACGTCGTTAATATTCAAGGTGTTGTTTTGAATTAACAATATTAGTTCTTGGTTAGTAAATTATATCTAGCTTTTGTTGTGCTCAAATGTCATTTTCAAAATATATTTCAAAAATCATTACCAAATTAATACTTTTAAATAATAAACTTTTCAAAAATATATTTTATTTAAAATCTATTTCTTCTTAAAGGTATTAACCTTTTCAAAACAATTAATTATAATAACATTTCAAGTATAAAAAATATATATACTTTATTAATAAAGTTAAAATATTTTTTTTCTGGGATACTAAACTTTTTCTTCAAAAAAATAATTAGTTATGATTGATTTTTCTCAAAAAACTCTTTACGATTGATTAATTTATTTTATATGAAAAGTAAAACTATTTTTCTTAATTAAATTAAACCTTTTTTTCAAACAAATTTTAAAAAACAATTAAATTCTTGGATCTCGCCTTCCTTGAATTTTTTAAGCGATCGCTCTCGAGGTGCACACCTCGAGTTTTGTAATCCTTCCGATCTTATTTTTAAGAATACCTAGCGCGCCTAGTCCGAGTACGCTAATATTTTCAAATTGTTTTCATAATTAAATCACGAAATAATCGAGTTCTTGGAGTCGCGCATTCCTCGAATTTGAGAATGATTACTATTGGGGCGTACGCCTTGTATAGTGCGTCATTCAAACTTTCGTTCCCAAAATACCTTATCTAATTATTTGGATAAATATTCACTATCCAACAAACATATGTCATGATTAATGGAATGAAAAAGATGTCGTTAGGATCTAGCATTCCAACGATATCCTGACTAAGTGGTTACGAGGCCGACGTCTCGTTTATCGAATAGTCGTCACTCCTCATAATTTCCAACTCGTCTAACCTCGTTTCTCACCTCGCGTGCTTGAATCAAAATCTCTTTCAATTCAAACTCTTCCGCGTCTAAACCATCCATCAAACATATTTCGAATGAAAAAGGTATCGTTGGGATCGAGCATTCCAACGGTGTCCCGATTGATTTGATTACGAGGCCGACGTCTCGTTTATCGAGTAGTCGTCATTCCTCCTAATTTTTCAAACCATCTAATCTCGTTTCTCACCTCCGTACGGTCGAGTCTAAATCCTAGTATGTCTCTAAACCATACGTCAAGTTCAAACCATTTTCTTAATTAAATTGCGAAAGAACTGAGTTCTTGGAGTCTCGCACTCCTTGAATTCTTGAGTAACCATTCTTAGGGCGTGCGCTTTAGGTTGTGGTCCGCTCAACCTTTCGTATATAAAACACGTGCCCTAACTATTTGGACAAATATCGGCATTGTCCGTTCAAATACAATTTCATAATTGATTGAATGAAAAGGTGTTGTTGGGATCTAGCATTCCAACGATATCCCGACTAATTGGTTGCGAGACTGACGTCTCGTTTATCGAGTAGTCGTCATTCTCCCTTAAAATATTCAACCCAACTTTCTTTTCTCGCCCCTGTGCGATTTAAACATTTCAAACACTAAATTCCTCACCCCCGTGCGATTGAAACTTTCTCAAACATATTTCGTAATTATTCGAATGAAAAAGGTGTCGTTGGAATCTAGCATTTCAATGATGCCCCGATTAATTGATTGCGAGGCTGACGTCTCGTTTATCGAATAATCTGAAGGTGAGATATAACTTAGAAGGGGGGGTTGAATAAGTTTAGAAAATTAATACTTGAAATAATCACACAATTATTTTTATCCTGGTTCGTTAAACAACTACTCCAGTCCACCCTTCCAGAGTGATTTTCCTTTCTCAACAAGGACTTAATCCACTATTAAATCAAACTGATTACAATAGTATCACCTAAGAACTACAGTTCTTAGTCTTCTTAAGAGCTACTGATTCACACTGAATCCTCTTAAGGAAAATCCTTTACAAACAATGTAAATGAAATACAAGAGTTTTTAATGCTTCTATAAAGCTATAATCACAACAGTGATTTTTCTCTTAAGATATAAGTACTAAGATTCTATGAAGAATATGAATGAGAGCTTAAGAATATTTGATTTCTTTTCAGCAAGTGTATGGCTCAAAAGTGTGTAACTGAAGAATGAAGTGAAAGGCTCCTTTTATAGGCAACTGAATTTTCCACGTTGAAAAGAGAGTCCAAAAGGTCTGAGCCTTTTTGTCTTCACATGTACTGACCTTTCCTTGAAATAGATGGCACAGATAAATCCTTTTTGTCTGTGTAAGTGTGTCTAGCACAAATAAGGAAAGAGGCGTTGAATGATTCCAACGGATACATTCTTGAAGACACTTCTTCAGTTTCAGCAAGTTCTTCAGAGTCTGAATGGATCAGAGTTTTCTGATGAGTTTCAGAACTGTGCTGTATCAGAGTCTTCTGCAGCTTGTGTGCTTCTAGCGTGTTGATCATCAGAGCATCTTGACACAGAGCTTCAGTACTTGGCAGCGTAGGTACTTTCAGAATCTTCTGTAGATCAATGCTTTGAGAAACTCTTCAATCAATATTCTTCTATTCTTCTGATGCTTCAGCTTCAGATGCTTCTGATTATCTTCAGATGCTTCTGACTCAGAATGTTCTGGAGCTTCTTTCTTCAGATCCTTCTGGAGACTACGCTCAGGATCTTCTGTAAGGAGCAAGCAGATTCTTCTGCAAGATGCATCTGGCGCTTCAGATTCAGAATAGCTTCTTGTATTCAAAGGCAGATTTGCTTCTAGAGAGTCAATATAATTTTAATCTGCAGTAAAACTCTCAAACAAATTTTAGAGTATATAATTCTTAAATATAAATTTCCTAACAGTTATCATCAAAACAAAGAGTAATTATTAAGAACCAATCTGTGTTCTAACAATCTCCCCCTTTTTGATGATGACAAAAAGTATCAGAAATTTTATTTAATTGAACTTAAAGAATTATAACTCCCCCTGAGATGATGAATCTCCCCCTGAGTTAAATATGAAAAAGGAGTAGAAACTTCCCTTTTTATCTTGAGTAATCTTCAGAGTCAGATCTTGTCTGTCTTGTAATAATCAATGGTCAGAGTATCTTGCAGATATAAGATTTAGATTTTGATAGAGAATAAATGATCTGAGAAACTCAGAGGTTCTTTAGAGAGTATTCTTATCAAAAGTTCTGAAATAGTCAATTAAAATATTAAAAGGAAAGATATGTCTGAAGATTCATTCTGGTGAAATTATATTTAAATAGTTCAGATCTTTATTTTCTCCCCCTTTTTTGTCATAAGCAAAAAGTAAAAACTTTTAATAAGGACAAGTAAAAGGAATAAAGGCAAATAATTCAATGTAGAATAACAGTCTGATTTAATTAAAGATAACAGAACACAAAGTACATCAGAAGATATTACAAAACATTCAGATGCAAACATAACAGATGCACAAACATGAGAAAAAAAATCTAAGTGGTTTTAGACAAAAGCATCTTCAAAAGGTCTGTGATCTCAGATTGTGATTGCTCTTGCTTTGACATGAACTTAGTGATTGTCTCATTCTTCTCATCTTGTTTGCTCATCCATTCTGACATGTCCTCAGATTTCTTGTCTTGCTTCGCTATCCAAGATCTGATTTCAGATTGACCAGCTTCCAGAGCAGCAATCTTGTTTGCCAAATCTGGATTCTCTGTCTTGATTTCAGATGATGGAGGTTCAGTATCCGGAACAGAGTCAATAGCCATATGTTCTGGAGATCCTGAAGAGGTTTCTACCAGAGTCATAGTTAGAGTAGGGGCAATTGGTTCTGGTGGAGGAGGAGGAGGAGCATCCAAACACAGCAGAGGCCCAGTCTGGTTATCAATCCAGAATTGATTTCTTTCAGCTCTGAGCTTTGCATCATCAGAACAGATGTTCTTCAGATTAGAAGCTACAGTGTTGAATCTATTCAGAAATCCTTTCCAGATGATTTCAGTCTCATTTACATCCATAGATTCAGAGCATCTTCTTTGAACAGTACCTAAAGACATATGTAATTCTTGCAAAAACGTTTGAAATAAATGTTCAATATTAAGTCTGGGAGGAGGTTTAAGCAAGGTTTCCAGAGTCATCTGTTTAGGCTTTGGAGTTGGTGGTATCAAAGATTTTGGAATGGAGATCAGAGGAGGGGGAACATATGGAAAGAATGGAATTTCTGGTTTCTGAGGAAGGGATCTGTTTAAGGCATTAATCAGATTGGGTTGAGGTCTGGTGCGTGGGTAAACATCATCAAAGACTGCATTAGAGTATGGTACAAAAGCAGATTTTGATGGTTTATCAGATGCAACTGTGTTGTCAGATGCAGAATGCAGAGCTGAAACAGCAGTTTTATCAGATTTATCAGATATGGTAGCTAAAGATCCTTCATTTTCCATAGATTTAATATATGAAAGGATCACAGATGGAAGGGTTGGTGTAAGTTTGGGTCTCAGAGGTGTCAAGGGTTCAGAGGGCTCAACTCTATCATAAAAATCTTTAAGTTTGAAACCATAAGATAAGTTATGATACAGAGAGGACACTTGAGCACAAGAGATTCCAGATGATGATGGAATAGATGAAGGAACAATCATCTCAGATGAAGGTTCAGGTGGAGGCATAGGTTCTGGAATTGTAGTTTTGGTAGGTACAGATGTTTCAGGTTCAGGGTCATGAACAGGATATTTGTCAGATGGATTAATCAGAAAGTCAGGGTGAATGTCTGATTCAGATGAATTTGAGGATGTTTCTGGTGTGCATGAGGTAGAAGAAACTTGAAACACTGTTTTTAAAGGAGTGATATCAAGAACTTCTGTCTCAGGGATGTGAGATGGTTCTGAAGGAATTTCAGGTTGTTGAGAAGGTGGTTCAGATGAAACAGGAGCAGAAGTTACTTGAGTGGGTTCAGAGGTAACAGTTGCTACAGGTTCAGAAGATTGAATTGGTGAAGGTGGAATGACAGATTCATTTTGTGGTTGATCTTCTGAGGTTTGTTTTTCTGGGAGATTTTCTGTTGTGGGTGATGCAGATTTTTGTTTATCAGAATTTTGTGGTAGTTCTGATGGTTGTGTTGGTTGTGGTTCTGTTTGTTGTGGAACAGTTGATTGTGGTTCTGTAGGTTGTGATTCTGTTGGTTGAGATTCTGTTGGTTGTTTTTCTTTAGGTTGTGGTTCAGATGGTTTTGGAACAGATTTTGATGGTTTTGGAGTGAAGTGTTTGATGTGTAGTTTTGGTTGGGGTGGTTTTGAAATAGGAGCAGTGGGTTGTTTCTGAGGTGATACAGAGCTGGGGGCAGCAACAAATGTAGTTTGAGTAATGGGGGGTTTGGGAACAGACTTAATAGAATCATTTATAACAGCAGTTTTAGAAGAGACGGAAGCTTTAGTACCTTTGAGTTTAATCCTCTTAGCAGAGACAGCTTCTCCAGAGTCCTTTCTCTTCAGAAGATCCTTGGGACTTTCAGCAATCTTAGCCTTCTTCTGGACAGGTTCAGATTCTGCTGCAGGTTGAGATCGTTTTCTCTGAAGTGGAACTTCTGCTTCTTCTTCTTCTTGTCCTGCATCTGGCAGGGGTTGCTTGACAAGTTGAAATACATTTGCAGGTACAGGCACTCCTTCTATTTTGCATCGTTCTATATACATCAGAACAATGTGTCTAGGTTCTTCAGCAAAAAATAGAGGAAAATCTGATACTGGAATCCTTTTATTTAGATCAGACATGTTCAACTTCTTTGGAGCAGTGGTAAGTTCATCTACAATCTTAAGTCTCAGAAGGCTCTTAGCGTTCAGAGGCTTTCCCATAATGAACTCAAGTTCCTCTGTTACTCCAGCTTCATACAGAGCAGCCACTAAACCATTTTCAGTGAGAAGATCTGAGAGCAGCCTTCCAAAAGGTATCCAATTCCTGATCTTCTGAGTCTTTTCCTTCACAGATTCTCTGGATGCATTTATATGATTCCACAGATGCATGAACAATAAGTAAGGAAGATCTACCTTATTACTCTGACTGAGGCAGTACATAAAATAGATCTGCTCATTGTTGACATAATCTGGGGAGTTTGTTGATTTTCTATGATGAATGCATCCCATGAATATCTTAGCCCAGATCTTGTATTCTGGTTTCAGATCTTTGAATTTGTTAGAGGCTTGTCCAGTAGTCATAACCTCATCATAGACTTCATCCATATCAACACGTCCAACAGGCAGATGTGAAACACCATCTGTTTCTTCATAACCAATCAGTTTTCTAATAAGATCCTCTGTGATGATGATCTCCTTTCCCAACATAGATGACAGAATGAACTTTGGATATACAGATGCATGGATCCAGAATTCCTTAATAAGCAAAGGGTAAACTGGTCCAAACAGTCTATCAAAGTATTTTACCCAGCCTTGAGCTCTAACAATGGAGCGAAAATCAAACCCATTTTCAGCCAGTGAGTCAAACTCAACCATGGATTCACACAACACTTCTAACTTTTCAATAGGTGTGAGTAGAGTTCTCTGAGGAGGAATGTAAGGATTTGCACCAAGATTGTCTGAAGTTACTGCAGCCATTGTTGATTGAAACTGAGCAGTTGTTGAAGAAGAAGACGCCATTGAAGAATGCTTTTTAGAACACTTAGGTTTTGGGTTTTTTGTGAAGAGAGAACAAGAGATGAAAATGCATATAAATTCTGAGAGTGAAAAGTGTGAAAGTGAAAACACTTCAAGTATTTATAGTAACCACATAGGCACACCAAAAGACAGAATTAAAGCACGTTTGAGAGCATTAAATGAAAAGAATAAAATCATTTCAAATCATAAATGCTTCTGACAGATTTGGGGGGAAAATCAAGAATTTAACTATTCAAATTTCACCTCAAATGTCTTTTCAGTTGTCCACACGCCACCTCTTCAGATTTTGTGGGACACGTGTTTGCTTGCATGCTGTTCTGAATTCTCTCAAGAAATGAAACGTTAGCCACGTTCAGATCTTCTAAAGATGGTTAGTTCAGATTTTCACATCAGAAATAATAATCAGAATAGAACAAATGAACATATGAAATACTTCAGATCATTAAACAATTTGCATCTGAGAGATTGCTTCTGATAAATATTACTCTGGACAAAAATCCATACAAATATTTTTTAGAATGAACTTAAATCTATCCTCAGCAAGGGGTTTTGTAAAAATATCTGCCCATTGATGATCTGTATCAACAAAGGCTAAATTTATGATTCCCTTCTGAACATAGTCTCTGATGAAATGATGTTTAATTTCTATATGTTTAGCCTTAGAATGCAAGATTGGATTCTTTGACAAACATATAGCAGAAGTATTATCACAGAAGATAGAAAGATTACTCTCATAGATTTGATAATCTTCTAATTGACTCTTCATCCAGAGCATCTGAGTACAACATCCAGCAGCAGCAATGTATTCTGCCTCTGTAGTTGATAGTGCTATGGTAGGTTGCTTCTTGCTGTACCATAAGATCAGATGACTTCCAAGAAACTGACAGCTTCCAGAAGTGCTTTTACGTTCAACTCTGTCTCCAGCATAGTCAGCATCACAGAATCCAACTAATGAAAATTCATCAGATCTTCTGTAACACAACCCCATGTTAGCAGTACCTTTCAGATACCTTAGAATCCTCTTAACAGCTGTTAAGTGAGATTCTCTAGGATCTGATTGGAATCTAGCACATAAGCAAACACTAAACAGAATATCTGGTCTAGAAGCAGTCAACTATAGAAGAGATCCTATCATACCTCTGTAGAGTTTTTGATCTACCTTCTTACTTACCTCTTCCTTACCTAGAGTGCTTGTAGGATGCATTGGAGTCTTTGCCATTTTGCTATCAACCATGTTGAACTTCTTCAGGAGCTCTTTAACATACTTGGTTTGATGTATGTAGGTGCATTCTGGAGTCTGATTGACTTGGATTCCCAAAAAGAATCTTAATTCTCCCATCAAGCTCATTTCAAACTCTTCCTGCATACATTTAGCAAACTCCTTTCCAAGCGTAATATTTGTTGATCCAAAAATAATGTCATCTACATAAATTTGACAAATCAACAGATCTTTCTTAACAGTTTTACAGAATAAAGTTGTATCCACTTTTCCTCTGATAAAATTTTTCTTCAGAAGGAAATTGCTCAACCTCTCATACCAAGCTCTGGGAGCTTGTTTTAATCCATAGAGGGATTTCTTTAATTTAAAAACATGATCTGGAAAGTTTTCACTTTCAAATCCAGGAGGTTGATGGACATATACTTCTTCTTCTATAATACCATTAAGAAAGGCACTTTTAACATCCATCTGATACAGAGTGATGTTATTCTGTGCAGCAAAAGAAATCAGAAGGCGTATAGATTCTAACCTTGCCACTGGAGCATATGTCTCAGTGTAATCAATACCTTCTTGCTGACTGTATCCTTGAGCAACCAGCCTTGCCTTATTCCTTTCTACTTCTCCCTTTTCATTCAGCTTATTTCTGAAAACCCATTTTGTTCCAATAATATTGAATCCTTTGGGTCTAGGAACCAGATCCCAAACTTCATTTCTGGTGAATTGATTAAGCTCTTCTTGCATAGCTATAATCCATTCATTATCTTCCAGAGCCTCATCTACAGATGTTGGTTCTATTATTGACACTAAGCCAAATAAAGAAGATTCAAAAGTTTTGAGAAATGATCTTGTCCTGATTGGATCATCTTTCTTCCCAATAATCACATCTTCTGGATGAGATGATTTGATTCTGGAAGAAGATCCTCTGACAATTGGTCTTTCAGAAATTTGCAAGTTGTTTAGTTGGGAAGTCAAAGGTGTAGCATCTGGAGTTGCTTCAGATTCTTTGATATTTGCCTTTTCTGCCTCTGAGCCTTCAGAGTCTGTGAGAATCACTTCTCTATCTGCAGAACTTTCAAACTGCTTTGGCTTTTCAGAGCCAAGCTTATCATCAAATCTAACATGAATAGATTCTTCAACAATCTGTGTTTCAGTATTGAATACTCTGTAGCCTTTAGAGCGTTCAGAATAACCAAGCATGAAACACTTCTGTGCTTTGGAATCAAACTTGTTCAGATTATCTTTAGTATTAAGCATATAACAAATACATCCAAAAGGATGAAAATAAGAAATGTTAGGCTTTCTGTTTCTCCACAATTCATAAGGAGTCTTTTCCAGAAGAGGTCTTACAGACACTCTGTTCTGAATATAGCAAGCTGTGTTAATTGCTTCTGCCCAAAAATGTTTTGCCAGATTTGTCTCATTGATCATGGTTCTGGCCATCTCTTGCAATGTTCTATTTTTCCTCTCTACAACTCCATTTTGTTGTGGAGTTCTAGGGCAGGAGAAATCATGTGCAATGCCTTTTTCAGAAAAATATTTTTCAAAATGT
The DNA here is from genome assembly GCA_963859935.3 of Lathyrus sativus. Lineage (NCBI taxonomy): Eukaryota > Viridiplantae > Streptophyta > Magnoliopsida > Fabales > Fabaceae > Lathyrus > Lathyrus sativus. The sequence goes on from OZ012738.1 coordinate 36,439,170, forward strand.
TTATTTTCAAATTCTCCACCATGATCACTTCTGACTTTAATAATTTTGGAATCTTTTTCAATCTGAACTTGATTGCAGAAGTCAAAGAACACAGAATGAGACTCATCCTTGTGTTTTAGAAACTTTACCCATGTCCATCTGCTGTAGTCATCTACAATGACTAATCCATACTTCTTGCCTCTGATGGATGCAGTTTTCACTGGTCCAAACAGATCAATGTGAAGTAATTCCAATGGTCTGGAGGTAGACACAACATTTTTTGATTTAAAATGAGATTTTGAAAATTTACCTCTTTGACATGCTTCACACAGAGCATCTGAGTTGAACTTCAATTTAGGAAGTCCTCTGACCAGATTGAGTTTATTAATCTGAGATATACGTCTCATATTAATATGCCCCAATCTTCTATGCCAGACCCATTGCTCATCATTCACAGATAAGAGGCATTTTACATTTTGAACTTTAAGTTCAGAAAGGTTAATTTTATAAATGTTGTGTTTCCTCTTTCCACTGAATAGGATAGAGCCATCCTTTTGAGATACAGCTTTGCAACATTTTTGATTAAAGATTATATCATAACCATTGTCACTTAATTGACTTATGGACAACAGATTATGTTTCAATCCTTCAACTAACAGAACATTAGTAATAGAGGGAAGCTTACCATTTCCAATAGTGCCAGATCAAATGATCTTGCCCTTTTGGTTCCCTCCAAACTTCACATCCCCTCCAGATCTAAGTTCCAGGCTTTGGAACATAGACCTTTCTCCTGTCATGTGTCGTGAGCATCCAGAGTCCAGGTACCATGATTGGTGTCCTGACTTTGCTGCTAAGAACATCTGCAACAGGAATTATTTTGTCTTTAGGTACCCAGATCTTCTTGGGTCCTTTGGGGTTAGTTGGTTTGCAAGTTTGTCTAAACTTCTGTTTTGCAACATAGTGTTTATTCTGACTTGCCTTTGGTTTAAACACATAAGTACTCTTCTCAGAGCTTGTGTGTTTAATGTCATTCAGATGACCAAATTTGAATTGAGAGTACAGAGGTGTCTTACTGATGACAAGTTTGTCAACAGGTTTTGGATTGCTTCCAGATGAAGACTCATATCCAATGCCTCTTCTGTTGTTTCCACTAACACCATAGATCATGGAAGCCATTTTGCTTCTGTCTATGCTCTTAGTGAGAAACTTCTGAAAACTAGAGTCATATTTTTCTAAAATATTTTCACCAGACTTAGTTTCAGAATCAGATTCTTGTTGAGTTCTATCAAAGTCATTTTTGATTTTTAAATTTATTTCCTTCTGCTCAACAAGTTCTGCTTTCAGAAGATCAATCTCAGATTCAAGATTGCTTTTCAGCTTCTTGTATTTGAGTTTGATGTTGTTGTAACTTTTAAGAACTTCTGTTAAAACTTTAATGAGTTCTTCTTTGGTAAGTTTGTTCATTACCTCTTCTGCATCATCATCAGATTCAGATTCTGATTCATATCCAGAGGTACCTTCTTCTTGATCCTCTGTCCTGGCCATCAATGCAACATTTGCACATTCTTCTTCAGATTCAGAAGATGACTCACACTCATCAGAGTCATCCCATGTTGCCATCATAACCTTTTTCTTCTTGTTGAACTTCTTCTTAGGTTTTTCTTTCAGAAGTTTAGGGCAGTCATTCTTGTAGTGCCCAGGTTCTTTGCACTCATAACACACCACATCTTTCTTGGCAGATCTTCTGTGACTAGAAGATTCTTTCCTGTTGTCAGATCTTCTGAAGTTGTTAAACTTCTTTCCCTTGTGCTTCCAGAGTTTGTTAATCCTTCTGGACAGCATGGACAACTCATCTTCTTCTTCAGAAGAAGATTCTTCAGAGCTTTCTTGAATAACCTGCAAAGCTTTAGCAGTTTTGTTAGATTTTAAAGCTATGGATTTACCTTTATCTTTCTTCTGGGGTTCATCTTCCTCCAGCTCAATTTCATGACTTCTCAAAGAACTGATAAGTTCTTCTAAGGAGATCTTGTTCAGATCTTTTTCCATCTTTAATGCAGTCACCATTGGTCTCCATCTGGTGGGAAGACTTCTGATGATTTTCTTGACATGATCTGACGTTGAGTAGCCCTTGTCCAGAACTTTCAGACCAGCTGTAAGAATCTGAAATCTAGAAAACATAGTTTCTATATTTTCAGAATCTTCCATTTTAAATGCCTCATACTTCTGTATGAGCGCCAGAGCCTTTGTCTCTTTAACCTGGGAGTTTCCCTCATGAGTCATTTTGAGTGATTCAAACATGTCATGAGCAGTATCTCTGTTAGTAATCTTCTCATACTCAGTATGAGAGATTGCATTAAGCAAAATAGTTCTGGCTTTGTGATGATTCTTGAAGTCTCTTTTCTGCACTTCAGTCATTGATTTTCTATCAATCTTTTTGCCATCTTCTCCAGTAGGATGTACATATCCATCAATGACCAAATCCCAAAGATCAGCATCATACCCAAGAAAAAAAACTTTCTATTCTATCTTTCCAATAGTCAAATTTTTCTCCATCAAACATTGGAGGTTTGGTACTGATCCTATCCTTCTCTTCATATTTATTGTTGATTGAATTATCAGCCATGATAACAAATAAATATATAGATCAAAGTATATCTCCTCTGGATCTTTACTGACACTGTTAAGTGATAGCACACTCAGAACCGGAGCTCTGATGCCAACTGAAGGTGAGATATAACTTAGAAGGGGGGTTGAATAAGTTTAGAAAATTAATACTTGAAATAATCACACAATTATTTTTATCCTGGTTCGTTAAACAACTACTCCAGTCCACCCTTCCAGAGTGATTTGCCTTTCTCAACAAGGACTTAATCCACTATTAAATCAAACTGATTACAATAGTATCACCTAAGAACTACAGTTCTTAGTCTTCTTAAGAGCTACTGATTCACACTGAATCCTCTTAAGGAAAATCCTTTACAAACAATGTAAATGAAATACAAGAGTTTTTAATGCTTCTATAAAGCTATAATCACAACAGTGATTTTTCTCTTAAGATATAAGTACTAAGATTCTATGAAGAATATGAATGAGAGCTTAAGAATATTTGATTTCTTTTCAGCAAGTGTATGGCTCAAAAGTGTGTAACTGAAGAATGAAGTGAAAGGCTCCTTTTATAGGCAACTGAATTTACCACGTTGAAAAGAGAGTCCAAAAGGTCTGAGCCTTTTTGTCTTCACATGTACTGACCTTTCCTTGAAATAGATGGCACAGATAAATCCTTTTTGTCTGTGTAAGTGTGTCTAGCACAAATAAGGAAAGAGACGTTGAATGATTCCAACGTATACATTCTTGAAGACACTTCTTCAGTTTCAGCAAGTTCTTCAGAGTCTGAATAGATCAGAGTTTTCTGATGAGTTTCAGAACTGTGCTGTATCAGAGTCTTCTGCAGCTTGTGTACTTCTAGCGTGTTGATCATCAGAGCATCTTGACACAGAACTTCAGTACTTGGCAGCGTAGGTACTTTCAGAATCTTCTGTAGATCAATGCTTTGAGAAACTCTTCAATCAATATTCTTCTATTCTTCTGATGCTTCAGCTTCAGATGCTTCTGATTATCTTCAGATGCTTCTGACTCAAAATGTTCTGGAGCTTCTTTCTTCAGATCCTTCTGGAGACTACGCTCAGGATCTTCTGTAAGGAGCAAGCAGATTCTTCTGCAAGATGCATCTGGCGCTTCAGATTCAGAATAGCTTCTTGTATTCAAAGGCAGATTTGCTTCTAGAGAGTCAATATAATTTTAATCTGCAGTAAAACTCTCAAACAAATTTTAGAGTATATAATTCTTAAATATAAATTTCCTAACAGTTATCATCAAAACAAAGAGTAATTATTAAGAACCAATCTGTGTTCTAACATAATCGTCATTCTCCATCAAATTACCTAACCAAACTCCTCTTTCTCTCCCCCGTGCGATCGAAACCTTAAACCCATTCAAATCCATTCTCTTTCCCAAACCAAAACATCCAATACGATAAACCTAATTCCTCGCCCTCGTGCGATCTCCAGCCCAAACACTCTTAGAAAGAACATTGTTTAATCCCTTCTTCCGCGCATAGCAAACTTGTGCTTCAGCCTCCCCTAGCGAGCAGACAAGCCAACGTTTAGCAGTTAGAATGCGACCTAAACTCTCGTTCTTTCCAAACACAAACCTTTTACCGTAGTTGACCGAACTACGGCTGCTCTGATTCTTCATTCTCTCTCGAATGTAAGATACGTAGGCACAAGATTGCGATGATCTTGGCGAGCACAATCCCCCCTCTTTTCCCGTAATCCCATGAACTACGAATGCTCTGATTTTCCACTTCTTACAAGTGAAGATACGTAGGCACAAGGACCCCAATCCTTGGCGAGCACCCTATCTTAAAACCACCCATTCCCCCTATAGGAGAAACCTTAGAAGAAAACAAGCAAGCATAGTTAACTTTACTCTCGAATCGATCAAGAGGTTCCCGTTGAGTACAACGGACATGAGGGGTGCTAATACCTTCCCCTCATGTAACCGACTCCTGAACCTAGAATATTGGTTTCGATGACCATGTTCTTATCTCCTTAAAGGTTTTATCGATATTTTCCTATTCCATCCTTGGAATGAATAAAGTTCGGTGGCGACTCTGTTTCGAACAGTATTTTTCCGCGGCCATCGCGAGGATCATATTTTTCGAGGTACGACACATGTCTGCGCTAAAAGTTTGAAGATTAGAGCTGTATTTTGTTACCCATTTGATTGATGGAGTTAGCTACTGCAAAGATAGGCAGAGAAGCTGTATTCAGAGCCGTTTCCCGTAGTGATGACGGAGTTATCTTTCCTGTTATTGGCAGAGTTATTTCCTATAGTGATGATGGAGTTATCTTTCCTGTTATTGGCAGAGTCGTTTCCCGTAGGGGTGACGGAGTTATTTTCCTGTATTGGGCAGAGTTATTTCCCGTAGTGGTGACAGAGTTATTTTCCTGTTGTTGGACAGAGTTATTTTCCCATAGTGGTGACGGAGTTATTTTCCTGTTGTTGGACAAAGTTATTTTCCTGTTGTTGGACAGAGTTATTTTCCTGTATCAGACAGAGTTATTTCCCGTAGTGGTGACGGAGTTATTTTCCTGTTGTTGGACAGAGTTATTTTCCCGTAGTGGTGACAGATTTATTTTCCTGTTGTTGGACAAAGTTATTTTCCTGTTGTTGGACAAAGTTATTTTCCTGTATCGGACAGAGTTATTTCCCGTAGTAGTGACAGAGTTATTTTCCTGTTGTTGGACAGAGTTATTTTCCCATAGTGGTGACAGAGTTATTTTCCTGTTGTCAGACAGAGTTATTTCCCGTAGTGGTGACAAAGTTATTTTCCTGTATTTGGCAGAGTTATTTTCCTGTACCGTTGACAGAGTTATTTCCCGTAGTGGTGACGAAGTTAGTTCCTGTGTTGTTGGCAGAGTTATTTCTTATTTGTTGATAAAACTATTTCCTCAGTGGAAGTCGCCAAAGTTATTTCCCTGTGTTACTGGCAGAGTTGTTTCCCCAGTAAAAGTGTCAGAAAGGATTATTATCTGTAATGGACAGAGATCGCGCCTGTGTTGACAGAGATTGTTACCTGTGATTGACAGTGATTTGCACCTGTGTTGATAGTGATTGCTACCCGTGTGGACGGAGTTAATATCCGTAATCGATGGATTATCCCCAGTGGAGTTGTTACCTGTGACTGACAGAGATCGTTATTCCAATCATAGACGGAATTGTACCCATGTTGATGGAGTCCTTCCTCGTGTTGACGAAGTTTAGTCCCGTTGTGGACATAATGGTTTCCTCGTAAGGAGTTAATGTTGAAATCAAAAGTTTTATTAGAAGATTGATCAGTTGTTGCCGTAACAACTGGGTTCAGCACGACGGATGTTGTTCACCAAATAGTTTGTGCAGTTCGTGTCTGCAGTTGGCAAATTTCCGGGTTTCTTGGTATTCAACCGTCTTTTACCTCGATTGTTTGAAGGTCGTTCGCTCTTCACCCAGTCGGGTCCAAGCCGTTTGAATAGGGGCAACTGTTGCACCCCAAAATTTGCTCAACATCTTTTACCTGGTTTATGTTTCATTGCATTATCATTTTCATAGTTCTATCATTTGCATATCATGGCATATCATTCATCCAACAGGAGATCAAGTGTGATTATTATCAAGAGAAGCCTAGCAAGAAATCTTATCCTAACTTGAGGATCAATTGAAGACCATCAGTGAGATGTGAAGCATAGATTATGAATAGAAGATGTGTATAGAGCTCATGGAGTGCCTAGAGGGCCATGTTGGAGCTCAATCAAGTCATTGATTCAAGTGCAAGAGCCACAGTTGAGGTGCAAGCAATTAGGATTTCATCTGGATCAATTATAGGTCAACTGGACAATTGAAGAGTATCAAAGCCTACTTTTAGGTTATGGAGTTCATGAAATGATGTGATAAGACATTTGTGGTGTTGTGCCAAGATCAAATCAAGAAGAATCAAGAGTGGGGGAAGTTGCTAAGTTAGGGTTTCAGTGTAAAATCCCCTGTTTAGTGCCTAACTTCAAGGCCATATAAGTAAAAATACAAGTTTCAAATGGATCTTTTTCCAACATGAAACTTATAGAGAATCTCAATACCTTTAATTTGAGTACTAGAAGTCCTTCATTGTATTTATAGAACTCAAGTTATGGTCCAGACAAGTTACAAGTCCTCAGATGCCTCTGAAATTTGTCTGTGAAAATCATCTGACTTCAAGGCTATTTTAGACCTAGAAGGAGGTTTCACCTGAACTTTTGTTCAACATGAAAGTTGTTCCTCATGATCTTAGATTTCTAAATTGTATTAGAAGTCCTCCATATGATTTGTGGAACTCAAGTTATGAGGTTTACAAGTCAGGGGTATTTTGGGAAAGTGAGATTATAGGTCATTTTTAATCATAGGCCAAAATCTCCAACTTGCACTTGTCAAATGGATTTTTGTTCAACATGAAAGTTGCTTAAAATGGGATTTTAAGTGCAACCATGTGGTCATTTGGGATTGGTTTGACTTGTAGCAAAAAGTCACTTAAAATGGCCTAAAAAAGAGAATTTTTCAAATGGATTAAGGAGGGAAAATTGAATTTTTGAGTTAGAGGACCAAAACATGGCATATGAGTATATTTTTTGAATGGAAATCACATTCTAAGAACATTGGCATTGACAAAATTTTGAGCATAGGCCAAGTTTTGGGAGTTGTCATTTAGATTACTTCACCATGAAGTTACATAATCAAAAATAGCCATTGGATCAAATACAAGGAGCAAATCTCAGCCATTCACACTCCACATGCTGTTATTAGTTGAATTGAATCATCTTGGAGCCAAAACAATGCCATTTTCATGTACCTTCAAGAGCAAAAAGTGGTGAAATTTTGAAAATTCATTTTGGGCCTAGGGGCAAGGATTGGGCTTTCTCTTGATCCATATCCATTGTATATAAGATTTCTAACCTTCACAAATCATTAGTTCTGGAAATTGGAGCAGAATTGATCAAGAACAAGCTTGAAAAAGTGAAGAAAATTCCAAAAGTGAATTCCAAGATCTAGTTCGTTTCAAGCCAAATTGTGAATTGAGAAAGCTTTATTGAAGATCATTGAACGATTCTGGAGAGTCTCGCGAAGCTTCATCAAGGATTAAAGGCTCAGTGGAAGTTCTCCACTAGGTACTTGAATTTCACCATATCTCTCTTAATACTTGATGATTCTTTGCCATTTTCGTTTCTTTGCACTCCTTGAAGTATGTAGATCGTTTCTGGATTATAATTGTTGATGTTTATGACGTTCGAAATTTGGAGCTCCAAACTTGTGAGATTTTATATGGACTGTTTTGGCATGATTCGGCTTAGTTTTTGCTTGATCTTTAACCTCCATGACATAAGGATAAGTTTAGGATTAATTTGGAGAAGTTTTAATGAACTTGAGGTTTTGGTGTCAAACTTTGATTGATTCGTTTTTCTTTGATCTTGCATTATTATTGATTTTTGATGAGATATTTGGAATCCTTGCGAAAAATCCTTCGATTTCGATCCAAAAAACGTGCAAAACAGATAAGAATTGAGAGAGTTATGGTTGTTCGAAGTTGCCGGAAATCATCACATCCATGGCTGCGGGTTACTATTCATCATGCTGAAAAATTCCATTGGAGAAGATGAACATGCGCGCGCCACATGTCATCACGCCAAGCAGCATCGTTTTGGCCTGCCAGGAGGCCTGAAGCGCGCCAGTTCGATCCTCCCCCATGCAGTTTTCATTTTCCTGCTTTGTATTTTCATTAGCTTGCAATTTCCATTTTCGTTTTATTTATTTTATTTTCTTTTTATTTTTCTGTTTTATTGCCTGTTTGTTTTAATTAGTTTAAAAATAGTAAAAATCATCAAAAAATTATAAAATTTTTTTCTGTAGTTCCTGAATGTCTCAAGAATTTTTAGGCGTTGATTTGATATTTTTAGGATTTTATTTGAATTAGTTATGACTTTTCTTTTGTGCTGACGTCCATTATGTTGCATATTTGACCATCTGTTTTGTTGAATTTTGTTCTTCCAATTGGCGATGAATTTGGCTTTGATTTTTTAGTATGTTTTAGAGTAGATATTTATGTTCTCTCAGGATTTTTATTATAATTTTAAAACATCTTTAGATTCTGTTTTAGGTGTTGAGATTAGAGCCTTCCCAAACTTATGGATTACCTTGATACATTTCAATCTAGAATTTATTTAGGTGACTTAAAAGTTGAATTAGGCTTTAATATTTTAACCCTAGACTTCTCTAACATGTATATTCCCCCATGAATTTAATTAGAATTTTATAATTTTGTTTGCTATTTTTGTTGAATTTTGCAAATTGCTTGTGTTTGTGTTGTTCTCTCTTGAGTACCTTTGCTTGTTTGGCTTGGTTGGTTACTTTGGAGCTTGCTTGGCTTGGAATTATTTTTGGTGGAGCTTCTGGATTCATTGAAGATGCTTGGGATTGAGAATTGGATCTTGGAGTTGAAGGCTTTTCCTCTTGTGGAGGTTCTTTTTAGGAGCTTAGGAAACTAGGGTTTTAGGAAATGCCTTAGACCTAGTTTTGATTATTTCTTCAAACATAGAGTGCATTGTTTGCCTCTATTCTATCCAATGAAATAAAGTCCTCTTTGGTAAGCTCCACCTCTCCTTAGGAGGGATGAGTGGTATGCCTAAGTGAGTAGAACTTTGAGGATACCTTTCATTTGCAATGTTGAGTTCTTAGTGATTTCCTTTGGTTGTCATTAAGTTTCTTAACATTATAACTTGATCTTGATGTTTAATCCTCCTCTTGGAGTGTTCTTGTTGAAGCTTGAAGATAGAAGCTTTCTTGAGGATGAAGCCTTTGCTGTCAACTTTGCTGTCAATCCAACTTTGCTGTTCAGAGCTGCTGTTGCTGTTTAGAGCTTGAAGTTGCTGCTGCTTGGGGGCTGCCTCCTCTGTGTCTTTTGTTTTTCTCTGTATTGTCTGTTTGCTTATGTTGATTACCTCTAGGTTTGAGGTGGAACTTGTCTCCTCTTGCCTATTGTTTTCTCCCTTGCCTCTCTTATACTGTTGCATGCTTATTTGTTTACTGTTTACTGTAATTGCTTGCTTTCTTTTGTTGTTTTCCCCTAGGATCCCTGATTTCCTCTGCGCAAGAGGGAATTATGATAGACATTAAGTTTGTAAACCATGCATGATAACTGTAGGTATATTCCCTTTCAACCATAGTTTTAGAGCGTCTTTCTCTTCTCATCTCAAAACAATTCAAAAACACAGTAATAAGGATAACGCGTGCTGTACGCTACGAGCCTTAAGCTATTTGAGAAAAGGTTGCTGGAGGGTCACTCTTCAGTAATCTGGCTGCTTAGTATGGTACCCTTAGGGTGACATACGACGTAGTCACTCTCAGATCACAAGTCTTTAGTACAGTACAAGTTGCAAACATCCTAAAAACAGTTCTTTTCGTAAAAAAACTCAAACAAACATTCAAACTCTGTTTTTGTTCGCTTGGACCCTTAATCAGGAAAACCCTTTCTTAAGGAGATAAAAAACTGTCAGACAAACCTGTGTTCTCCGTAGCCCGAACTACATTTGCTTTGATCTTTCATGCTGTATGAAAGTACGTAGGCATAGGATGCTATATCCTAACGAGCAACCTTCCTCTCCTTACCCGTAGTTAGGCAAACTACGTTGACTCTGATTTCTCTTTCCAAACGGGAATACGTAGGCATAAAGTGCGATACTTTGCCGAGTCATTTTCTTTTCTTTTTAACCCAGACCTGTAGAGTAGATAGAATAACACACCCTTAGATATAAAATAAGCGTGGATCCCGTCGAGTACGACGGACGTGAGGGGTGCTAATACCTTCCCCTTGCGTAACCGACTCCCGAATCCAGGATTTGGTTGCGATGACCATTCCTTTCCCTCTTTGCGTTAGGTTTACTCTGAGCGTTTCCTTTCCCTCTTGTGGGATAAATAACGCATGGTGGCGACTCTTCTGTCATAGCCGGCGCCGATTTTCGCAGTAGCGACACTCGTGAGAGCATCTTCACAGGGGATTGAAGACTTCACTGAAGATTAAAGACTTCAGCAGTAATTCGTAATGTACTAGAGATTATAAAACTTCATCGGGGATCTTCGTAAGAGATGCAGGCCGGTTGATTTACAAGTATGTCTTCTCGAATAAATAGATAGATCAAATGTAATAATCTTCACCAAACTTCTTGGGAGAGATTCCATTTGATGGAATTATTCCTGTGTAACGGACACTGGGGAATACATTCCTGAGGAGTGTCTTTGTTGTAGCTATAAAAATGTATGAAACTTTTGAAGTGAAAATTCTCAAATAAAGAGAAATATTTGTAAAGTCTTCGACGAACTTCTCTGGCGGATTTCTGAAGAGATGCCATTTGACAAGTTGATAATCTTGATAAATCCACTGGGGATGGACAAATTGTCTTGAGGAGACTACCATTTGTCATCTTTGATAGGAAACCTGATCGAACAAGTTGCTCAAATAAAGAGGTCGCTCGTAGTCTGGGTATAAATTGTTGAGAAGATCTTGTAACAATGCTGGAGAAACATCTCGTCTTCAATAGTGATCTTCAAAAAAATATCCTTCCTGGGGAGCAAGGTGCAAAATAAATGCATGCTCAATCAGGATTCGAAAGTTGGAGATATCCCAGAAGTGATTGTCAGGGACCGAAGTTCAATTCAGGAAATAACTGAAGAGAAAATGTCAAGCAAGACTCGACCACTGAGGTATGAACTCGAGTGAGACTGTACCAAAACAACCGTCTTCCATGAGGATCAAAATCTGTGGGGAAGTGAAAATATGACGCTCTTTCTGTCTAGGGCTGACAACTCTATTTGGAAGGAGAAGACACACCCAGTCACTTGGGGATCAACGCGGCCAAAGTGACAGAACGAATAACACAAAGATTCGAAAATGCACATGCTATGCTATCTACTTATATGCGTATGCTAAAAAAATCAACAGAGATGAAATAAACATCTCGGGCGACGAGGTACTCAAGCCAAATCTTCACAGATCAAACATATCCCAGAGAATGTAAGCTCACTTTTTTTAAAAACACTTTGGAGAACAAAATATCAGCCTTCATCCCAGGATAAAATAAATATCCGCTGTCTTAGGAAAGTCTTCATCTGTCTTATACAGGGAACATGATTTGGGGTAATTTCATGAATGAAATAAACATCCATGAACGTCCACTTATTATTCATATATCAAGTAAAACAGAAATTATTTGAAAAAGGTTTTAAACTTGTTCTAGAATTTTGCTATCAAGGTAAAACATTTAACGCACAAAAAGTGAGAAAAAACTTTCATTTATTGAATGGTAGTCAGCAAAAAGGCATGGCTCCAATATTACAATGTTGGAAATTAATAATAGTGATTACATCAGGGGAATAATAACTTGTTTTTTCCTAAGTCAACTTGAATTTCCTAGGTTCTAAGAAAAATACTTCTTGACAGCATCCACATTTATTGGGCGAGTGATTTTTTCTCCGTCCACAGTTGCTAACATCAAAGCACCTCTTGAGAAAACCTTCTTCACCATATACAAACCATTGTAGTTTGGAGCCCATTTTCCTCTAGTACCGGTGAGGAAAGACTGAATCTTCTTGAGTACAAGATCGCCTTCCTTGAATTCGCGGGGTCGAACCTTCTTGTCAAACGCCTTCTTCATCCTCTGCTGATACAGCTGGCCATGACACAACGTCGTCATTCTCTTCTCTTCAATCAGGTTCAACTGATCATATCTGTTCTGGCACCGTTCAGCCTTAGATAACTTTGCTTCCATAAAAATTCTCATGGAAGGTATCTCAACCTTTATCGGAGTACAACTTCCATACCGTAAACAAGTGAAAATGGAGTTGCCCCTGTTGATGTGCATACCGAAGTAAGATATCTGTTCAAATCAAACGGGAGCATTTCATGCCAGTACTTGTACGTAACAAAATCATCTTCTGAAATATCCTCTTGATATTCTTGTTGGCAGCTTCAACAACCCCATTCATCTTCGGTCTGTAAGGAGAAGGATTATGGTGCTCAATCTTGAATTCTTCGCACAATTCCTTCATCATTCTGTTGTTTAAATTGGACCCATTATCTGTAATAATCTTACTGGGCACACCATATCTGCAGAAGAGCTGATTCTTGATAAATTTAACAACCACATGTCGAGTCACATTAGCATAAGAAGTTGCTTCGACCCACATAGTAAAGTAGTCAATCACCACTAAGATAAATCGGTGTCCATTACATGCTTTCGGCTCTATCATACCAATCATGTCAATCCCCCACATGGAGAAAGGCCAAGGAGACGAAATAACATTCAGCAAAGTTGGAGGCACATGAATCTTATCTGCGTAGATCGACACTTGTGACATTTCTTAGCAAACTTGTAACAGTCGGATTCCATCGTGATCCATAATAACCGGCTCTTAAGAGTTTCTTAGCCATAGCATTTCCGTTGGCATGAGTGCCAAAGGATCCTTCATGAATTTCCGTCATTAACATGTCTGCTTCCCGTTTTTCAACACATCTTAGCAATACCATGTCAAAGTTCCGTTTGTATAATACATTATTACTCGGGAGAAAATTACTAGCCAATCTTCTCAATGTATTCTTATCCTTGTTGGAGGCTCCCAAAGGATACTCTTGTCTTCTGAGAAACACTTCAATATCATGATACCGGGGTTTACCATCTTCAGCGTCTTTGATGGCAAAGATATAGGATGGTATGTCAAGACGTCTTACATCAATCCGAGAACAATCATTCCAAAAATTTACCACAATCATGGAGGCCAAAGTTGCTGGCGCATTTGTCATCCTGTTCTCGTCACGGGGGAAATGGTGAAAGTCAACTCTATCAAAGAAAGGTAACAGTCTTCTTGCATAATCTTTGTATGGGATCAAATTGTTCTGACGAGTCACCCACTCTCCTGTAATTTGGTATATGACTACAACAAAATCACCAAATACATCCAAATTCTTGATCCTTAAATCCACTGCCTCCTCAAGTTCCATGATACATGCTTCATACTCGGCTTCATTATTGGTACACTTGAATGTTAATCTGGAAGTAAACGAGATATGAGACCCATGAGGAGTCATGATAACTGCACATATCCCTTTTCCATGAGCATTAACAGCTCCATCAAAAATCAGGCCCCATTGAGAACCTGGCTCGGGTCCTTCATCTGGAAAAGGTTCTTCATAATCTTTCATTTTCAAATACATCACATCTTCTTCAGGGAAATCATCATTTAAGGGTTGATGCTCCAAAATAGGCTGATATGCCAAATGATTGGCCAAAACACTCCCTTTAATTGTGGTATTCAATGTCATACTCTGATAACAACATCTGCCATCTGGCAATTCTTCCAGTCAATGCAGGCTTCTCAAAGATATACTTGATAGGAACCATATTTGAAACTAACCAAGTAGTGTGACTCAACATATACTATCGCAGATGTTTGGCGGCCCATGCTAAAGCACAACAAGTCTTCTCAAGCATAGTGTATCTGGACTCACAGTCGGTGAACTTCTTGATCAGATAATAAGTAACATGTTCTTTCTTTCCTATTTCATATCGTTGACCGGGTACACAGGCCATCGAGTCTTCTAACACAGTCAAATACATGATTAGAGGTCGTCCTTCAACCGGAGGAATCAGGATAGGAATTTTGAGCAAATATTCCTTGATACTATCAAAAGTCTTTTGACAATCTTCAGTCCAAATGTAACCATGTTCTTTCCTCAAAAGCTTGAAAATAGGTTTACATGTAGCAGTCATATTAGATATAAACCGGGAGATGTAATTCAAGCGTCCCAAAAATCCTCTGACTTGTTTCTCTGTAGTGGGAGCTGGCATTTCTTGAATAGCCTTCACTTTATCAGGATCCACTTCAATACCCTTCTGACTAACAATAAAACCCAAGAGTTTCCCTGATCGTACACCAAATGTACACTTGTTGGGGTTCAAACGGAGCTTGTATTCTCTCAATCGATCGAACAACTTCAGCAAATGTTTAACATGATCATTTTCAGTCTTGGACTTGGCTATCATATCATCCACATACACTTCGATTTCCTTATGCATCATATCATGGAACAAAGTAGTCATAGCCCTCTGATATGTTGCCTCGACATTCTTCAATCCAAACAGCATAACTCTATAACAGAAAGTGCCCCAGGGTGTGATGAACGATGTTTTCTCTCTATCCTCGGGAGCCATCCTGATTTGATTGTATCCTGAAAACTCATCCATAAAAGAGAAGATTTCATACCTTGCAGTGTTGTCTACCAATATGTCGATGTGAGACAGTGGAAAATCATCCTTTGAACTAGCCTTGTTCAGATCTCTGTAATCCACACACATACGAACCTTTCCATCCTTCTTTAGAATGGGTACAATGTTGGCTAACCAAAGCGGATACTCGGCAGTGACAAGAAAACCTGCATCAATCTGTTTCTGTACCTCTTCCTTGATCTTTAGAGCCATATCAGGTCGAGTTCTACTGAGCTTCTGTTTAACTGGCGGACATTCTGGCTTCAAGGGCAGGTGATGTTCAACTATAGTAGTGTCGAGACCAGGCATGTCTTGATATGACCAAGCAAACACATCGACAAACTCTTTAAGTAACTTAATCAATCGTTCTTTCACATCAGTCTTGGAGATCTCTTCATTCTCGAGTAGTCTGGAGATCTCTTCTGGAATATCATCTTCTTCGTCTTCGGCCTCAAACACAGGAAATTCAAAGTTCGATGAAGGAAGTGGGTCATTATTCCCGAGATGTGATTTGTGCAGCAATCAGCGCATGTGATGTGGTTTTATTCAGTTTTATAAAGTGGAAAGTGTGTGTACGCAAAATGCTACTTATTATCATTTTCCAACAGAATAATGAATAAACAGATAAAAGAACACAAAAATGGAATAAAATGACGTTTTATTAATGATAGCAAAGTCTGAAAAAAAATGCCCAACAAGATCACCTTTGCCTTGGGCAGAGCAAAGGGAATTATTAAAAAGTAAGCCCACACAACAAATTTTCGCTTTGGGTAGAGCGAAAACTTAAAAAACAAATGTTTTACTTTGATATATGAACGACATCAGGGACTTCAACCACACTCCAGTTCTTAACCAATACTCCTGGAGTCACAAAGTCTGGAACATCTTCATCGGAATCCTCTTCAGTGACAACATAGACTCCAAAACGGTAATCAAAGTCGTTTGAGACGTACCCTGGATCTTCCATGTAAGGTTCATAATCTTCAAACGGAATGGAGAGACTCGCAAAACCATCTGATATGTAACCTTCAGACTCATCTTCTGACACTGCATTAACGTGAGGAGGATGGATGATCCCTCTGCTGTAGAATACCTCTTTGATCAGTGGAAACTCTTGATTTCTAATAACTTGTTGAGCATAACTGGTGGAGAAGCCGAGACCTTCTTTGTTCTTGTTCTCTGGTAGAAACAACATCTTGCCCCAACCTGCTTGAGAACCACTGTTCACAACCTGCTACGCGTCCTTAAAGGATGACATGGGTACTCTAGACTTTTGAGCACCATTGTCCATAATAGATAAAGCCTGAAACTGTGTGCCAACTTCTTCTTCAGCCTCAACATACAAAAATGATGATAAGTGGCTCACCACCAAAGCTCGTTCTCCACAAACTGTAACCGTTTTTCCTTCAAAAGTGTACTTCAACTTATGATTTAAAGTAGAAGTAACTGCCCCAACCTCATGTATCCACGACCTTCCTAACAAACAACTATAGGCGGCACAAATGTCCATGACCTGAAACATGATCATAAAGATTTGTAAGCCAATGGTCATTGGTAGATCCACCTCACCAATTACCGTTTTTCGAGATCCATCAAAAGCTTTGACGATGACATGACTTGGCCTCATCGGAGGTCCCTGGTAGGACAAACTTGGACAAAGTAGTTATGGGCATCACATTCAAAGAAGACCCGGTGTCAACCAACACACTAGATAAGGATTCGTTCCCACAATTCACAGAAATATGCAAGGCCATATTATGTTTTCTTCCCTCCTTTGGAAGATCTTCCTCATTAAACCCAAGATTTTTGTATGAAGTAATATTGCCGACAATGTTATCAAATTGCTCCATAGTTATGTCCTGTTCAACATATGCTTGCTCCAATACCTTAAGGAGCACTTCCCTATGGGCTTCAGAACTCATGAGTAACTGTAACACAAAAATCTTAGATGGAGTTTGTAATAGCTGATCTGCAACCTTGTACTCACTTCTCTTTAGAAATTCGTCCGACTTGGACAGATCAGATCCACCAGATTGTTCCATAATTGGAACCTTAGAAATTGGCTGCTCATATGAGATCCCTTTATCTTTCGAAGGTACTGAAGGATAAACTCGGCCGCTTCTTGCCATTCTACTAATGTCTGCGATATTAACAACTAAAGGAAAAGTAGGCAAAGGTACCTCCTTTCCGTTTTCCATCATCGTGGCGTTATATCTGTAAGGGACCGCCTTACTAGAAGTGTAAGGTGTGGGTCCAAGCACATTTATCACCAAAGGAGTAACAAATGGTTTTTTACTATCATAAGTTATTTCAATACACTCCACTTCTTTAAAGTGAGGCACTATGACAAACACGTCTTCAGTCTTTCCACCTGAAATCTTCTGATCATTTTCTTCCAAGTAACCTTGAATCATGTTTCCGGAAGATGAACCATGTTGGGGTAATGGATTATCTTGCATGTTAGGATTGAAATCTTTAAAGGACAAGATTCTACACTTAACTAGCCTCTGCACGTCAACCTTCAAACCAAAAAAACTTTCAATATCATGACCTGGAGCCCCCTGATGATAAGGGCAAAACATGTCAGCTCTATACGAAGGAGGGGGATTCTTGGGAGCCTCAGGTGGTGCCTTCATTTGAATATGTCCTTTGTGAATTAAAACCGGGAATAGATCGGTGTATGACATAGGAATGGGATCGAAACTTATCCTTCGGTGTACACGGCCCTGATTATTGAATGGTGGCCTGTTTTGCTGATGTGGTTGTTGATGTTGCGACTGCGGAGCCCTGGGAGATTGCTGATACGGCTGAGCAAACTGTGGTTGATATGCTGGTGTGTTAAGAACTAGTGTTACTGTAGCAACCTGTTGGGATGGTAAATACCTTCTTTTGAGTCTTCCCTGTTGTACAACATTTACATCCTACTCCTTCTTCTTGGTGAGATTAATCCCATACTTCTTAGCACTGTTGGGAGTATTTCCTTCTTTGGCTAACCTTCCCTCACGAACCCTCTCTTCCATACACATACCCATGTTTACCATTTCGGTGAAATCACTGGGCCCACTTGCTACCATCTTCTCATAAAAGAATGAACCAAGGGTCTTCAGAAAGATCTTAGTCATTTCTTTTTCTTCTAAAGGTGGTGTGACTTGGGTGGATAACTCGCGCCAACACTGAGCATACTCTTTAAAATTCTCTTTATCCTTCTGATTCATGGCCCTTAACTGATCACGGTCAGGCGCCATATCCACATTATACTTATATTGTTTGACGAAGGCTTCACCCAGATCATTGAAAGTTCGGATTTTTGCACTATCTAACCTCATACACCACTTAAGTGTTGCACCTGTCAGGCTGTCCTGGAAGTAATGAATGAGAAATTGATCATTCTTGATTTGCGCGGACATCTTCTGAGCATACATAATGAGGTGGCTTTGAGGACAAGTACCCCCCTTGTACTTCTCAAAATCAAGGACCTTAAACTTTGGCGGAACCTTGACATTCGGAACCAAGCACAGATCAGAAGCACTCTTCCCAAACAATTCCTTCCCACGGAAGGCCTTCAATTCTTTCTGAATCTCAGAGAACTTGTCTTGAAATCCATCTATTCTTTCCTCAAACCCAACAATTTTGCTTGGTGATTCTTGAAATACTGGCTCATCTAGAACATACAGAGCAACATTCACGATCGGAGGTGGCATAGTCATTACAACAGTAGTTGCAGGAATGGCTTGAACAATGGTCATAGCAGGAACCTCAGAAACAGGTGGACGATAACCGGCCGAAGTGAAATAGGGAGGCATCTCCCAAGGGAAACCTGGTGGCATGTTGTAGGTAGGCTCAACATTAGTAGGCACCACTGGGATCGGCGTTGATACAACTTCAGAAATAACAATCCTCAGGATGTCTTGATTGCTGAGAGCAGATTGATTAGACAGAGCTTCAAATAACCCATTCAATCTCTCCAAGCTTTCCTTCAGAATTGTAACCTTATCACGAAGCACGTGTTCTCTTGTTCCAGTTGATCCATCCTTTGATGTCGACTGGCTCGAGTGTTGTACCGGTGATTCAGCTTGTCTGTGAAGATAAAGCAAGAGTGAGACCCTGGAATGCAAAGGATGCTATGCTGATGCAAAATGCAGATACAGAATGAAACTTCAAGAAACTCAAAGTGTTTTTATCAGTATTATAACATGGGATAACTGAAAAAACTCATTTTATTATTGAAATTTGAGAAACATTACAAAGCAAAGTACTCCTTCAAGAGTTTTATTACATCGAAACAAAAGCAAAAGAAACTTAGAAGTCTACTCCAAAGGTTCCTTCTTCACACGAAGTTCTTCTGTAAGTTGATTGATACCCTCCTGTAATTTTTCTTTCTCATTGATGAGTTGGTCCACATACTGCTTCCAGGCTATAGTAGTCGGAGGAAGATTAACACTGGTAATAGTCTTTGATGAGGTTGAGAGGAAAATAAATCCTCTAGCGCCTTTCTCTTCTTTGCAGATTCTCCTTCTTGGAGTTGCAGCTTCTGAGATTTTTCCTTTTCCAACTTGAGGATGAAGTATTTGTTCTTCCAAGCATTTTTCAACTTCTCAGCTTCGTCCAAGGCAGTCTTCAATTGACCTACTTCACTCATGTCGAGCTAAGCAGGATCTCGAAGGGTCAGCACCATGGGTTCATGAAAAGGGAAAGGCATCTTGAGTTTGAGTGCCCTTTCTCGCACCCAATATAGATAATCCTCTAAAACAGTACAATCGAGGTATCCTAGTGCAGTCATTCCTTTCATGTTGATGTGATTCCAAACTTGTAGTATTCTAACCTTTAGATCTGGATTCTCTCCTTCCTTGAGAAAGATTCCTTCTAGCAGAGTTTGGTCTGATACTTCGTTCATAGGGTGTCCCAATTATCTGCGAGCCAAAGCAGGGTTATAACTGATACATCCCTTGGTCCCAATAAGAGGTACATTTCGGAAGTCTCCACAGTTGTTGATCATTCCGATGCCTCCATATGCAGGATCATACCACACGATGTCAGAATGGGTAAGAGCCATAACTATTTCTGGCCAATAGGGTGCCTCTTTCAATGCCCAGATAGTTGGATACCAAGTCAGGCGAGAAATGAACCACAAATAAAGTAGGGCAGTACAGCAGACTATATGCCCCCTCCTTCATCATTTCGTAAGTGGAATGAATGATAAGTATCGACTAGCAAAGTAGGAACATGGTTCTTGAGAATGAATAGTTTGATTGCATCCATGTCAATAAATTCATCGATCTTTGGGAACAAGAAAATACCATAGGCTAACAAAGCATAGGTGGCTTCAAGTATCGGGACCTCTTTCCTTTCGGCATGGTAACAGATCTTCTCTATCAAGAAATCGGCTGGGAATCTAAGGACCCCTTCCTTGGTGGTTAGGTGGGCTTGAACATCAGTCAGACTGAGGTGGGTAGCATTTGCAATCTCATGGTTACTAGGCGTGTCTTCCAATCCAGAAAACACAGGCCGGGTGGTTACAGTCATTCTCATAAATTGAGAATATTCCTCCAAGGTCGGCATCAACTGGTAATTCGAAAAAGTGAAACAATGGTAGAGAGGGTCGTAGAACTGAACAAGTGTATCCAACAACCCATCTATCATCTTGAGTTTGAGAAGCGGGAAGATTCCTCCATATTCTGACGAGAAAGTGAGACGATTATCAATTAGATCTGCTAATTCCCTTAAGCTTTCGATGTTGGGACTCTGAAAGGTGTACTTAAATGTTTCTCTTCTAAAGTCCATTGTCACAATAACTACAAAACAAAATTGAGTTTCTTGAAGTGATAGAGAAAATGCAATGCAGAGATGAAAAGGACTTCATGAATTCCAATATTTATGAACATTGTGGTAAAAAGAGAAACGTTTATTAATTTAATAACGGATTACAAATAAATATTCTTTTAAAGCCTCAAATAAATAGCTAAATAAAAGCTAATAAAGCCCTAAGGAAGTTTCAAATTCTGCTGCTTGATTTGCTCTTCCAACTGGGTTTTCTCGAGGATAAGCTTGTCCACAATCAACTTCCAAGGGACGGACTGGGGGTTTGTTGGAAAATAAATCCTCCTAAGCCTTTCTCTTCTTGTACGGAAGTAACTCTTCATTCTTCGACTGAAGTTGCTTCTGAAGCTCGACATTCTCCTTGACAACCACTTGATACTTGTCCTTCCATGCTTCTGACTCATGTTGTGCTTTTATCAAAGCGATCTTCAACTCCTCAACTTCAGACATAAAAACCATAATAGGTTCTCTTCTCGGAGGTATGGGATCTTGACAAAGATAAGGCATCTTCAGCTTGGTTGCTCTTTCTCTGACCCACTGAAGATAAGGTTCTAAAGACACACAATTAGGTTTTCCCAGACTTTCTTTTCCCTTCTTATTCAAATGACACCAAGCAGCCACAATCTTCTTTTGAAGTTCTTTGTCATCCCTAAAGAAGATACTCTCCACCTGAACACTCTTGGGTGGTTCCTTCAATGGATACCCTAACTGTCGGCGAGCTAGAACAGGATTGTAATTGATTCCTCCATTAAAGCCAAGTAGGGGTACGTTAACAAAGTCTCCACAGCTATCAATAATTAGTATTCCATCATATACACGACTATACCCATCAATGTCCGAGTGGGTCAGCGCCATAACTCTTAGAGACCAAAATCCTTTGTCAAGACTCAAAAAAGAAGTAGACTTAGGCAAGTGCGAAATAAACCACTTGTATAATAAAGGTACACAGCAGGTGATCATTCTTCCACCATAAAAGTTTCGGAGATGCACAAAATGATAAGTGTTACCCAATAAGGTTAGCACTGGATTATTCTTCATGAAGATCTTAATGGTGTTAAGGTCGATGGATCCTTCAAAACTTGGGAATAGCAAAACTCCATAAATAAGTAAGGCGAAAATTGCCTCAAATGTAACCATGCTCATGTGATCAGCGTAATATTGGGCTTTCTTGATTAGGAAGTCTGTGGGCAACCCAAAAGTCCCATCTTTGGCAATCATGTTGTCCTTGATGTCAGATACCTTCAGATATACGGCCTTAGCAATGTCTTGCTCTTTAGGGTTACCCTCCAAGAAAGGGAAATGAGATTATTCTAGAATAGGTAAACCAACCTAATAAGAGTACTCCTCTAAAGTAGGCAAGAGTTGATAGTCTGGGAAGGTAAAACAATGATAGACTGGATCATAGAACTGTAACAAGGTAGAAAGAAGTCCCTCGTCCACTTGGAGTCTCAACAAAGATAACAGCTTTCCATACTTGTTCCTAAGTCCCTCTTGATCTTCAATCAAAGCTCCCAACTTTATTAGGTCACTCAACTTGAGGCTCTTGAAAGAATATTTCAAAGTGTTTCTCCTGTTGTAATCCATAGTGTCCTACAATGTTCATAAAAAAAGGTGAATTCCATGAAGTCCAATGCAGTATGATGCTTTATGAATGCAACAAACACATTGTCATACCCCAAATTTGTCCTACCTGTATATTGTTTTTGATTTGTATTCAGAAAATTAAAAATGGTTTGTTTCTTATATGCTGTTTCCAACTCAAGAGGTTATGGGGTTGAAATTGAATTGAGGATCATGGGAGATTTATTTGTACGAATACTGAGCTCAGTAAAGGTTGAAAGTTAATCAGAAAAACGACGTTTTGGATGGGATTTAGATTCAAGTGGTGATCAATATCATATATCATTGTTCAAGTTTAAATACGAGTGTGTCATGGGAGTTACAAGGAAAAGATGTGTGGTTTGAATATGGGAGTGACATAACATTCGTTGAGCCCAAGTTGAAGCTTATACAAAATTCATATTACATTGTTCAAAAATTCAAAGCCCACTTTGTCATTCAAGAAGGTTATATTATTCAAAAGTCCATCATAAAATAGAAGGCTATATCGTCTCTTTTGAATCCCTTTACAAGAGAAGCCCACAAGCCCATATCAATTAGGTCTATTACATTTCCATGAGTCCACTTTTCACCTTGATACCAAAAAATATATATATAAAAAAGGGATACAAAAGGCTATTATTTAATTCACACATGAGGACTTTATCATCAGTTCATTTGGTAAGGAGAGAATATATATGTTAACGAACAAGACAAGTTCATGAATTTTTTGCATCACATTATGTACACACGACCCATACAATTTTATGGCCCACAAAAGTAATATCCCAATTCTCAGTAAGTCATCAAAACATCAGGAATTTTGTAAAGAAGAAGGTAAAAGAAAGAAAAGTGGCACGCAGCCTCAACGTCGGCAACAGGACGGTGTAGCAAGCCACAATATTTATGTTTAGGCCACATTCTCACAAACCCATCTTTGCAGCATAACCCACTCATTTTTTCAAGCCATAACTTAAAGAAACATACTGCGGAAATTGAGAATTTGTACGGAAATACGGAGTAGGCCACACCAAACCACTTCATATATTCCTCCACAATCAATTCACCCATCGTCAAAAAACCAGCATCGTAGTAGTAATAAACAAACTTCACGCATCCACCGAAACCGCAACTTGCCTGTACTAATTACCAACCATACTTTTTCATACCATACACGACAAAAGTTCACAGACCCCACACCAAATGACCACGATGTCCTGCAGCTTGTCCTGCAGCAACAGAAGAAAGCAAAAGAAAAAGTAATTCACAAAACCATGCTTATCATACTTCAGAAATCAGAAACCAGTAAGATTGTCACTAAAGTAATTCCTAAATACACAAAAGGCCAATTCAGAATCGAAAGCGACAACTCAAAAATTTTTTTTGACCAAAAACTGCTACCATCCTGCGCATCTTGAAACAATAGCGACAATACCATACTGACCACAACCAAGACGTTGCAGCAAAACGCCAAACTCGGCATGTGCACAAACCTGCACAATAATAGGACAAGATAAAAGAGAAATGAACAAAAAATCGGAGAAAAAAGGAGAGTGAAAGAGAGCAGATAAAAGGGGGAGAACAACCTCTGAACCGAGGGGGGGGGGGGATGAACCCTATTCGCTTGCGTTTCCAAACATTCCACCTTCTATCCTCATCATCTAAAAATTTGCAGAAAAAACGACATCAACATCTTAACAAACAGAAGGATCCAAAAATCCTAGATTTTCAATTCATTTTCAAACACTCCACAAAACCCCTGTCACCGTCAAACACCGCCATCCCCCTTTCAACTCGTCGTCAATGTCCTTCTTCCAAAACTCTCTTTAACTCAAACAGATTCACTCTTTAAAACACCTCCACATACCCACTTCGCCGTTCATCTACAATCCCTCCTCAAATCACCAACAAAACCTTCCGTCAAACCTCCGCCACCCCCTAATCTTCAACCATATCTTCAACCCTAACCTTCAACTCGCCTACCCCTTTCTCAAAACCCATTTTTCTAACGAAACTAGAAACTGAGAAGAAAATAGAAGAAGTAGAATGGA
Source organism: Lathyrus sativus (assembly GCA_963859935.3). Classification (NCBI taxonomy): domain Eukaryota; kingdom Viridiplantae; phylum Streptophyta; class Magnoliopsida; order Fabales; family Fabaceae; genus Lathyrus; species Lathyrus sativus. The sequence goes on from OZ012738.1 coordinate 36,463,492, forward strand.
GGTGATAAAAGATATCTGAGTCGAAAACGAAACTCAATCGCATGAATCACGAGTTGAAATAAAACCCAGAAGCCAAAGTCGTAACGAAGAAGACAAGATTGAGGTGGAAATCTTAGAAGCTTGTGATGGATTGTTTACGTTGTGAACCGTTCTTTTCCTTTGATCTTTTTATGTTTCACCACGTGTGTGTGTCGGGAGAGAAGGTTTTTGTTTAGGAGGAACCGAAGGTATTATGAGTTCGGGCTTGATGGCCCACTGTTGTTTTAAAACTTGAATTTTCTTTTTCATGACTTTTTGATGGGTGATGTTGTTTGATTAATTCTCCAATATCCATACCCCTTGTATCCACCATGTGTTTGAGATGAATGGGCCATATGGCCCATGATGATTCTAGTAAATTTCTATTTCACACTACCAGTTTTCAGCATACCCCCTCTTAGGGTGATGGGCTTTGTAAAGCCCAAATGATCCATTTCTTTTTTATATATACAATTAAGTTTTTTTCAATATGATGTTTGGTTAGTGTTTTCTTAAAACATTTTATTCAATAATTAACATTAATTATTATTATTATTATTTTATTTATTTATTTAGTTTTTGGCCATTACTCACTTCTCTTCATTTTTGATTTGGGTTTGGTGTTCATTTTCCTTTGGGTCGATGACGAGATTACCAACGTTTAACCGTCAAATTATTGGCATGAAACAAAGGATCCGAGACCACTTTTTTTCTCCGATTTTATTTTGATTTTTGGATCAATGAAGTCTTTTATTCGTAAGCGTCGCGTATCGAAGTTGATAACCTTCTCGATTTCAAATCTATGGTGAATGACCATTGGGGTCATTTTCCATACTTTGGGATCGTGATAGGCTACCTTCGATTAATCGACATTATGTTTGCAATAAAGATGAGATCCCATTCCTTCGTGTCCCGATTCGATTCACTAAACTAACCAATAACTTTAATTTTCGTTAAATATTATTGTGAATATTATTGTTATATTATCTTGACATATTATTATTGTCATATCATACCACAAACTCTTTTCATACTTCTCGATTCGATTCAAATCATTTTCTCAACACTTTTCTCAATTCAAACTCTGAAAGAAGGAGGTTCTTGGAATCTAGCATTCCTTGAATCTTCGAGTGAATAATTCTCGAGGCACGCTCTTGAGTTATTATTCATTCAATATTCCGACTTTTTATAAAAAAACATTTTCTCGATTAAAACTCCGAAAGAAGGAGGTTCTTGGAATCTAGCATTCCTTGGATCTTCGAGTGAATAATTCTTGAGGCACGCTCTTGAGTTGTTATTCACTCAATCTTTCTACTTTTCTAAACTCAAACATTTTCAAACGTCCTCCTAGGTCGAGTGCTCGTCCGCGTTCGCAACTGTCGATATTTCGCACACACCTTACCATTCCTCGTGGTTTCGATATTAGGGGCACCCTTAGGGACTAATATCGTTTCTCACCATCTAACCCTTGACACTTCGTCAAGTCGGTTCCGTCTTCAATCAAATCCTCGAAACGTCGTCGAGACATTTTCAAACCAACTTCCTTTTACCTCACATTCCATTTTCGATTCAATCTTTCTACAAATGTTTTTTAAACTTACGAAAGAGGGATAATTCTTAGAATCTAGCATTCTTTGAATATTTGAATGAGTAACTCTCGAGGTGTGCCCTTGAGTTGTTATTAGTTCATTCTTTCGATTTCAAAACTTCCAACCTATTCAACCTTATCTTTTGTGGTTGTTACCACGAACTACGAACGCTCTAATTCTTCATTCATTTTTGAATGTAAGATACGTAGGCACAAGATTGCGATGATCTTGGCGAGCACACTTCTATCTTCCTCCATTATTTCGTCCATCCCCCTTTCCTTTCCCGTAGTCGAACTACGACGCTCTGATTTCTCATTCTCGTCCGAATGAGCATACGTAGGCACAAGGGCCCCAATCCTTGGCGAACACCCTATCCTATAACCACCCATCTCTCCTTAGCGTCTTTATCCTATTAACCTACCAATTCTACCTTTTATCAACGAGAAGTAAAATAAGTAAACCTAGACAACACTCTCCATAAAATACCTTAAGAGGTTCCCGTTGAGTACAACGGACGTGAGGGGTGCTAATACCTTCCCCTCGCGTAACCGACTCCCGAACCCGAAACTTGGTTGCAAAAGCCCTATTCCTATCCTTTTCGTTTTAAGAGGTTTTCTCGATATTTTCCTCTCCCGTTTATTCGGGAAAAATAAAGTTCGGTGGCGACTCTGTCGAACAGCATTTCCGCGCCTTTCGCGCGAGGGTCGTTTCTCCGAAATGTCTCCGTGATTTTTCGAGGTGCGACAGGTGACGACTCTGCTGGGGACCTTGCTCCATGCAAATAGAGAGTCGAGCCTATCTTTTGGTTTGTGAGGAGTGTTTTTTTTATTTGTTTTTTCTTCTCGTTTATGTTCTCTTATCGCTTGTATATTTTATGCTTGTTATCTTGTTTGCCTGTTGGTTCTTGGGATGACATCATGAGTAAAGCTCTACGCCCGAGCTTTGGTAAAAGCAGAGAGAACACATAGTTTAGAATTGGTAGTCGAGTAGTGTTAGTATCCGAGGACTCGCTCCTTGTGGGCCTAGCATGAAAGCTCCTCCAGAGGAGACCTATTCGTAGATCTTGTTGTAATACAGCTAGCCTGTTGCACGATCTGATTCATGAAGGGTCCATGATTCTGGGAACCTTTTTTAGCACCAGTTCCAATAATGGTGGTCGTGTAGTGTTATTCTCCAAGGACTCGCTCCTTGTGGGCCTAGCATGAGGACTCCGCTCAGGAGAGACCTTATCGTCATTATCGTCGTAATACAGCCAGCCTGTTGTGTGACGCTAATATGACTAGTGTCCGTGATCCTGAGAACCAAACATAGAAACCATCCCGTAAGTGGGTTTATGCGTAGAATGTTTAGATCTTCTCGTATAGGTTGTACCTGTCAGTTTCTTTGATAAAAAATTGTGGTTACTTATTCGTTTCAGTTACCAGCTTCAGAAGTTGTTTGAACTGTGATACTGTGATCCTGGATCTTGTATCTTGCATTGCATCTTGCATATCATTTGCATTGCATCTCATATGTTGTGGATTTTGCATTTCCAATCCTTCAGCAGAATCTTATGTCTCCTTCCTTCCTCTCCAGTAAATCAAGCTGATTCCTCAACACCATTACGCAACTAGAGCCAATACAAGACGAATGATGGAGAAGATTCAGCAGGAGCAAGCTGCCTTCAGAGAAGAGCTGGACTCCATCAAAGGAAAGATTGACCAGATCCTCGAAGCCATCCTCACAGCCAAAAGAGAGGAAGAACAGCGTGAAGCCGCTGCTGTCGTCAACAACAATGGTTAAGGACAAGGGTCTACTTCCATCCCTTTGGTTCCAATTCCAAATCCTCATGGGATGCCGTTGAACTTCAATAACGCAGCCGAAGGAAACACTTCCCATCCAACCCCAGCGCCCGAAGTTACCATTGGAGCTATCTCGCAGGCCCAGCCTACTGGCGTGCAGTTCCAACTCCCCATGCCGAAGATACTCTGATGGATCATTATGACGATATTCAGAACTATCATGCTGCTATCCCCATTTCTAGTCCTGTTGCTGCTCAGGATTCAGAAGCCATGAAGATGTGCCGAGATCTAGCCGAGAAACTCCGAGCCATGGAGGGGCACAGTTCAAATTCTTTCAGTGCTTTGGAATTATGCTTGGTGCCTGATGTTGTCATTCCTCCCAAGTTCAAAGTGCCGGAACTTTCGAAGTACAAAGGTCTCAGTTGTCCAAACATTCATCTGAAGATGTATTGTCGCAAGATAGCTGCCTATGCCAGAGACGAAAAGCTCATGATTCATTGCTTCCAAGACAGTTTGTCTGGGGCATCACTCGAATGGTATATGTAGCTGGAACGTAACAGTGTGCGCACTTGGGCCGAGCTAGCCGATGGATTTGTCAAGAAGTATAAGTATAACACCGATCTTGCTCCGAATCGTACTCAACTTCAGAGTATGACTCAGAAGGACAGTGAATCCTTCAAGGAGTACGCGCAATGATGGAGAGAGCTAGCTGCAAGGGTGCATCCCTCTTTGGTTGATCGTGAATTAATCGACATCTTCATGGGCACCTTGCAAGGCCAATACTATGAGAAGCTGATCGGTAGTGTCTCCGCTGGATTCTCTGACTTGGTGATCGTTGGTGAGAGAATTGAAGAAGGACTGAAGAGTGGAAAGATCCCAGGAGGTTCTAGCAACCAGGCCAATACCAAGAAGCCTTTCAACGGATACAAGAAGAAAGAGGGAGAAACAAATGCTATATCTTTGCAGAAAGAGCAAGCTCCTCAACAAGCTCCCGCTCCTATGCCTTATCAAGTCCCTTACTACCAGTATCCGTATGTTGCTGCTGCGCAATATGATCCAATGCCTTATCAGCCAACTGTTCAAGCAGTTCAAGCTCAGATGGCACAGCAACAGGCTCCTCAGCAACAAGCCTACAACCAGTAAGGGCATCGGTATCCTCCTCAGCAACAGCAGATGCAAGCTGCTCAACAACAACAAGGTGCTCGCCAACAGCGTCAGCAGAGGACATGGAAGCCAGATAGAGTCTTTGATCACCTACCAATGACATATGCTAGTATCTTTTCTCAGTTGATGGAGAAAAAGGCTATTGTTCCAAGAGATTTGGCTCCCCCAACTGTCATTCCTGCCGACTACGATGCAAATGCTCATTGTGAGTTTCATAAGGGCGCTCCAGGTCACACCATTAAGGACAGCAGGGCTTTCAAGCACAAGATCCAAGACATGATCGACAAGGACACTATCAACTTCAATGGGAAGTCTCTAAACGTCATCAACAATCCAATGTCGCCGAACAAATAGCGTTATTCAGATCAAATCCAGTCAAGTCAAAGTTCATCCCCGAAGAAGGTCGTCATGCTGCCATTTCATATTTCGCATTTCTTATGTTTTGTCTTTGTGTGTTTAAGTACTGTATGCTTTGAACAATTGCCATTCGTATATGGTTTCATTAATGTATCGTTTATGCATGTTTTGAATTAGTTATATCGTATTCACTCATTTTTCACTTAACACCGACACATTTATTCACTCCACTCTATTCACTGTTGTTTAGCATGATTTGAGGGAGGATGATGAAAACGAGATACCCATAATTGCAAACCGTATGCTTTCAGACAGAATCTCGTCGATGATGTACATGCATTGTTTCAATTCCCCATACACCGAAGATATAAGGAGTTAATCCCTAGTAAACCACTTCGAGCCTAGAAGTAGGAGTTTCCTTCGGATATTTAAACCTTTACACTTAACCTAGGGCAGGGTAGTGTTCAGTTAATCCAACTTCGCACTTGAATCAACAAAGCAAAATCCAGAAGACAGTTGTTCATCAATGATTTATGCTATGGCAGTCGCAACCCTCCAACAAAATCAAAAAAATCAAAAGTCTGCTAAGTCAAACACCTCAGAGGGGACTTAGGCAAAATTAGGGCAATCCCGATGGATCTGACAAGCAAAGTCAATCCATGCAAAAGTTAGGGATCAAAAACAAAAGCAAAAGAGGACCCCGAAACCCTCAACAAAAACAAAATAAGACTCAGTGGTCACCCAAAAGGGGTCACTGACATCCATCAAAATAAGGTGACTACTGCGTCAAGCAAACCTTGAACCATTAAGCTTACAACGTCAAGACAAGCAAGTGCAGAATTAGCTGAACGTAGGACTGTAGATCATTAAGAAGAAGGGGTGGGTACAAATCATACTTTGAACCTAATACCTTTGTTTCATAACCGTGAGCCAGACCACGTTACAACCCTCGAAAGACCTAATTGAGACGAGGTTTATTCTGAAAGCATACTATCATAAGGTTGCGTAACCTGACTCCTCACATACTTGTTAATCATCAACATTGGTGTCGCTTTCCTTGTTATATCTTTCACGCACTAATCAAAATTAGCACAACGTTTGGATTAACAGTCCATTCGTCTCACTGTCACAACACTTCAATAAAAGACACTTTTTCAAAATTTGCATCAAACTTTGCATTAATATTATCATCTATGAATGTACAATTTTATTTGTAAATCAGTGCTAGGTATTCAAAGACACTCCAGCAAGAGGCAATCAAGGAGGAACTTGACTTTCAGTGGTTGGCACAAAGCAAGGCTACCTCAGGACCCGCAGGCTGAGGCAAATCATTCAAGAGTTCGAGCAGGGGCAAAACCAGGTCGTCCCAACCATCAAGCAGAGTTGCAACCTTCTCTGAAGCAAATTTACAACAAATCATCAAGTGCCCAGACTTGGGGCATCAAGAGTATTTTCTGCTCCAGTCATGGTGTCTTCAGTGAACTGCGTGTCGAGGCAATCAATCCCTCCCACCACCCGAAGTCCAATCCTTATTGGCAACTATCAAAAGTCCACGATGCTGGCGTCTCCACCTGCATTTCCAATCACCTGTCTGCAGTCATGTGCATCATATACATTGCATTCGCTATCATAAGCATCTTGCATCATATGCATACTTAATCATATCATACTTCCCCAGCTCTTGCATTTCTGCGCGTCAACATTTGCATTTGCATTCCCATTCATATGGAATATCATTTATCATCCAGCATTCATATATGCAAGTCAAGGTCCAGGATCAATCTTGAAGATTTCCAATACTATCATCAGCCCGGTCAGGGGCATCTTCCACAAGGTCGTGGATTTCTCCCACGAATTTCAAGAACTTCAAGACTATCATCAGCCCAAGCAGGGGCATTTTGCAAGATTGTGGGTTTCTCCCACGAAATTCAAAGACATTCAAAGCAATATTCAGCCCAGTCAGGGGTATCTTTTTCCAGACCATGGGTATCTCCCATGAAGTATTTCAACCTCTTGGTTGATCAGAACTTCAAATCAACATTCAGCCTAGCCAGGGGCACACCATTTAAGGCCGTGGGCATCCCCACGAAGTTGTTCAACCTTTTGTTGGGTAAATCCAAGAAGTTTAATGCAAGATTCAGCCTAGACAGGGGCTTCTTCAGCAAAACCGTGAGCATTCCTCACGAAGTTGTTCAACCTTTTGTCGACTAAGACAAGATTTCAAAGACAAACTCAACCCGGACAGGGGCATCCTCTTCAATTCATAGGCGTAACCATGAAATCATTTCAACAAAAATTATGATCTCCAAGCAAGACGGTGGGCGTACCCCGTTGTTCATTTCAGTCCAATCTTCCTCATGGGTGTTCCCTTGTGAGTTGTATTCCGCAAGCGTGACCGTTGTCAATTGCCTCACTATCATCCTTTTGGTGATAGCTGAACTTCATCTATTCAACCCAGCCTGCATCCTTTTGGTGTTGGTAATCTTCAATTTGTGTCGTTTCATCATCCTTTTGGTGATAGCAACCTGTGTGTGTGTTTTGCTCCGTCATCCTTTTGGTGGGGGGTATGTCATCTGGATTGGTGTCAGATTGTGCGATATTGTTTGCGTGTGTTTCGCTCCGTCATCCTTTTGGTGGGGGGTCTGTCATCTGGATTGGTGTCAGATTGTGCGATAGTGTTTGGTGTGAGTTTCGCTCCGTCATCCTTTTGGTGGGGGGTCTGTCACTTGGATTGGTGTTAGATTGTGCGATAGTGTTTGTTGGTGTTTCGCTCCGTCATCCTTTTGGTGGGGGTCTATCACTTAGACTGGTGATAGGTTGTGCGATATTTATTTATGTTTGTGTTTCGCTCCGTCATCCTTTTGGTGGGGGGTCTGTCACTTGGATTGGTGATAGGTTGTGCGATATTTATTTATGTTAGTGTTTCGCTCCGTCATCCTTTTGGTGGGGGGTCTGCCACTTGGATTGGTGTTAGATTGTGCGATAGTGTTTGTTGGTGTTTCGCTCCGTCATCCTTTTGGTGGGGGGTCTGTCACTTGGACTGGTGATAGGTTGTGCGATATTTATTTATGTTTGTGTTTCGCTCCGTCATCCTTTTGGTGGGGGGTCTGTCACTTGGATTGGTGATAGGTTGTGTGATATTTATTTATGTTTATGTTTCGCTCCGTCATCCTTTTGGTGGGGGGTCTGTCACTTGGATTGGTGATAGATTGTGCGATAGTGTTTGTTGGTGTTTCACTCCGTCATCCTTTTGGTGGGGGGTCTGTCACTTGGATTGGTGATAGATAGTGCGATATTTATTTATGTTTGTGTTTTGCTCCGTCATCCTTTTGGTGGGGGGTCTGTCACTTGGATTGGTGATAGATTGTGCGATATTTGTTTGTGCGTGTTTTGCTCCGTCATCCTTTTGGTGAGGGGTCTGTCATCTGGATTGGTGTCAGATTGTGCGATATTGTTTGTGTGTCTTTTGCTCCGTCATCCTTTTGGTGGGGGGTCTGTCATATGGATTGATGTCAGATCGTGCGATATCGTATGTGGTTGTTTACTCTATCATCCTTTTTGGTGATAGTAGCCTTGTGTGTTTCGTCCTATCATCCTTTTTGTGATGGTGATCTTTTGCCAGTAATCCTCACTTTACTTAGAGGTTTACCTTTAACCAGTTTTTTCAATCCCTTTTCTTTTTTCGGACAAATTCAGGGTCTTCTTTATATCTAATTGACTTCTATCTCGGGAGAATGAATGTTGCAGCAGTTCATTTCCTCAGTTCAAGCCAATTAGATAGGGGCATCTGTCATACCCCAAATTTGTCCTACCTGTATATTGTTTTTGATTTGTATTCAGAAAATTAAAAATGGTTTGTTTCTTATATGATGTTTCCAACTCAAGAGGTTATGGGGTTGAAATTGAATTGAGGATCATGGGAGATTTATTTGTACGAATACTGAGCTCAGTAAAGGTTGAAATTTAATCAGAAAAACGACGTTTTGGATGGGATTTGGATTCAAGTGGTGATCAATATCATATATCATTGTTCAAGTTTAAATACGAGTGTGTCATGAGAGTTACAAGGAAAAGATGTGTGGTTTGAATATGGGAGTGACATAACAATCGTTGAGCCCAAGTTGAAGCTTATACAAAATTCATATTACATTGTTCAAAAATTCAAAGCCCACTTTGTCATTCAAGAAGGTTATATTATTCAAAAGTCCATCATAAAATAGAAGGCTATATCGTCTCTTTTGAATCCCTTTACAAGAGAAGCCCACAAGCCCATATCAATTAGGTCTATTACATTTCCATGAGTCCACTTTTCACCTTGATACCAAAAAATATATATAAAAAAGGGGATACAAAAGGCTATTCTTTAATTCACACATGAGGAATTTATCATCAGTTCATTTGGTAAGGAGAGAATATATATGTTAACGAACAAGACAAGTTCATGAATTTTTTGCATCACATTATGTACACACGACCCATACAATTTTATGGCCCAAAAAAGTAATATCCCAATTCTCAGTAAGTCATCAAAACATCAAGAATTTTGTAAAGAAGAAGGTAAAAGAAAGAAAAGTGGCACGCGGCCTCAACATCGGCAACAGGACGGTGTAGCAAGCCACAATATTTATGTTTAGGCCACACTCTCACAAACTCATCTTTGCAGCATAACCCACTCATTTTGCCAAGCCATAACTTAAAGAAACATACTGCAGAAATTGAGAATTCGTACGGAAATACGGAGTAGGCCATACCAAACCACTTCATATATTCCTCCACAATCAATTCACCCATCTTCAAAAAACCAGCATCGCAGTAGTAATAAACAAACTTCACGCATCCACCGAAACCGCAACTTGCCTGTACCAATTACCAACCATACTTTTTCATACCATACACGACAAAAGTTCACAGACCCCACACCAAATGACCACGATGTCCTGCAGCTTGTCCTGCAGCAACAGAAGAAAGCAAAAGAAAAAGTAATTCACAAAACCATGCTTATCATACTTCAGAAATCAGAAACCAGTAAGATTGTCACTAAAGTAATTCCTAAATATACAAAAGGCCAATTCAGAACCGAAAGTGACAACTCAAAAAAACTTTTGACCAAAAAACTGCTACCATCCTGCGCATCTTGAAACAATAGCGACAATACCATACTGACCACAACCAAGACGCTGCAGCAAAATGCCAAACTCGGCATGTGCACAAACCTGCACAACAATAGGACAAGATAAAAGAGAAATGAACAAAAAATCAGAGAAAAAAGGAGAGTGAAAGAGAGCAGATAAAAGGGGGAGAACAACCTCTGAACCGGGGGGGGGGGATGAACCCTAGCCGCCTGCGTTTCCAAACATTCCACCTTCTATCCTCATCATCTGAAAATTTTCAGAAAACACAACATCAACATCTTAACAAACAGAAGGATCCAAAAATCCTAGATTTTCAATTCATTTTCAAACACTCCACAAAACCCCTGTCACCGTCAAACACCGCCATCCCCCTTTCAACTCGTCGTCAATGTCCTTCTTCCAAAACTCTCTTTAACTCAAACAGATTCACTCTTTAAAACACCTCCACCAACCCACTTCGTTGTTCATCTACAATCCCTCCTCAAATCACCAACAAAACCTTCCGTCAAACCTCTGCCACCCCCCAATCTTCAACCATATCTTCAACCCTAACCTTCAACTCGCCTACCCCTTTGTCAAAACCCATTTTTCTAACCAAACCAGAAACTGAGAAGAAAATAGAAGAAGTAAAATGGAGGTGAGAAAAGATATCTGAGTCGAAAACTAAACTCAATCGCATGAATCACGAGTTGAAATAAAACCCAGAAGCCAAAGTCGTAACGAAGAAGATAAGATTGAGGTGGAAATCTCAGAAGCTTGTGATGGATTGTTTATGTTGTGGACCGTTCTTTTCCTTTGATTCTATTTCACCGCGTGTGTGTGTCGGGAGAGAAGGTTTCAGTTTAGGAGGAACCGAAGGTATTATGAGTTCGGGCTTGATGGCCCACTATTGTTTTAAAACTTGAATTTTCTTTTTCATGACTTTTTGATGGGTGATGTTGTTTGATTAATTCCCCAATATCCATACCCCTTGTATCCACCGTGTGTTTGAGATGAATGGGCCATATGACCCATGATGATTCTAGTAAATTTCTATTTCACACTACCAGTTTTCAGCATACCCCCTCTTAGGGTGATGGGCTTTGTAAAGCCCAAATGATCTATTTCTTTTTTATATATACAATTAATTTTTTTTCAATATTATGTTTGGTTAGTGTTTTCTTAAAACATTTTATTCAATAATTAACATTAATTATTATTATTATTTTATTTATTTATTTAGTTTTTGGACATTACTCACTTCTCTTCATTTTTGATTTGGGTTTGGTGTTCATTTTCCTTTGGGTCGATGACGAGATTACCAACGTTTAACCGTCAAATTATTGGCGTGAAACAAAGGATTCGAGACCACTTTCTTTCTCCGATTTTATTTTGATTTTTGGATCAATGAAGTCTTTTATTCGTAAGCGTCGCGTATCGAAGTTGATAACCTTCTCGATTTCAAATCTATGGTGAATGACCATTGGGGTCATTTTCCGTACTTTGGGATCGTGATAGGCTACCCTCGATTAATAGGCATTATGTTTGCAATAAAGATGAGATCCCATTCCTTCGTGTCCCGATTCGATTCACTAAACTAACCAATAACTTTAATTTTCGTTAAATATTATTGTGAATATTATTGTTATATTATCTTGAAATATTATTATTGTCATATCATACCACAAACTCTTTTCATACTTCTCGATTCGATTCAAATCATTTTCTCAACACTTTTCTCAATTCAAACTCTGAAAGAAGGAGGTTCTTGGAATCTAGCATTCCTTGAATCTTCGAGTGAATAATTCTCGAGGCACGCTCTTGAGTTATTATTCATTCAATCTTTCGACTTTTTAAAAAAAAACATTTTCTCGATTAAAACTCCGAAAGAAGGAGGTTCTTGGAATCTAGCGTTCCTTGGATCTTCGAGTGAATAATTCTTGAGGCACGCTCTTGAGTTGTTATTCACTCAATCTTTCTACTTTTCTAAACTCAAACATTTTCAAACGTCCTCCTAGGTCGAGTGCTCGTCCGCGTTCGCAACTGTCGATATTTCGCACACACTTCACCATTCCTCGTGGTTTCGATATTAGGGGCACCCTTAGGGACTAATGTCGTTTCTCACCATCTAACCCTTGACACTTCGTCAAGTCGGTTCCGTCTTCAATCAAATCCTCGAAACGTCGTCGAGACATTTTCAAACCAACTTCCTTTTACCTCACATTCCATTTTCGATTCAATCTTTCTACAAATGTTTTTTAAACTTACGAAAGAGGGATAATTCTTAGAATCTAGCATTCTTTGAATATTCGAATGAGTAACTCTCGAGGTGTGCCCTTGAGTTGTTATTAGTTCATTCTTTCGATTTCAAAACTTCCAACCTATTCAACCTTATCTTTTCGTGGTTGTTACCACGAACTACGGACGCTCTGATTCTTCATTCATTTTTGAATGTAAGATACGTAGGCACAAGATTGCGATGATCTTGGCGAGCACACTTCTATCTTCCTCCATTATTTTGTCCATCCCCCTTTCCTTTCCCGTAGTCGAACTACGACGCTCTGATTTCTCATTCTCGTCCGAATGAGCATACGTAGGCATAAGGGCCCCAATCCTTGGTGAGCACCCTATCCTATAACCACCCATCTCTCCTTAGCTTCTTTATCCTATTAACCTACCAATTCTACCTTTTATCAACGAGAAGTAAAACAAGTAAACCTAGACAACCCTCTCCACAAAATACCTTAAGAGGTTCCCGTTGAGTACAACGGACGTGAGAGGTGCTAATACCTCCCCCTCGCGTAACCGACTCCTGAACCCGGAACTTGGTTGCAACAGTCCTGTTCCTATCCTTTTCGTTTTAAGAGGTTTTCTCGATATTTTCCTCTCCCGTTTATTCTGGAAAAATAAAGTTCAATGGCGACTCTGTCGAACCGCATTTCCGCGCCTTTCGCGCGAGGGTTGTTTCTCTGAAATGTCTCTGTGATTTTTCGAGGTGCGACACACATGTAAGCACATAGGAACACAAAGATAAACAAATAAGAAAACCCTAGGTTCGCAACGATCATGGAACAAAGGGTATACACATCCCCAAATGGTGTGGACTAAAGGTTGATTGTACCTGCAGAACAAGGTTCTAAGAGCGTGCCTGTCGCTATTGCAAAAAAAGGTGTCATCAAAGATAGAAGAGTCACCACCGTTCGTTATTTATCCCAACGAGGGAAAGGAGAAGGAAAAACCTAGTGAAAAGGGATAAGATCGGTCATCGCAACCAAATCTCGGGTTTGGGAGTCGATTACGCAAGGGGAAGATATTAGCACCCCTCACGCCCGTTGTACTCAACGGGATCCATGCTTAGTTGTTTATCTAAAGGGGTGATGGAATCTATCTATCTAAAGGTCTGGGACAAAAGGAAAAGAAAAGTGAAAAAAAGGACTCGACAGAGTGTCGCTGCTCTAGGCCTATGTATTCCCTCGTGCAATGGGAAAGTCAGAGTCAACGTAGTTCGACTAACTATGACTAAAGGATGGGGGAAGGTTGCTTGCCAAGATATCATATCTTGTGCCTACGTACTCTCAACAGGTATGAGAGATCAGAGCTTACGTAGTTCGGGATAAAGAGAACACAAGTTTGTTCGCATGTTTTTTACCCGAGTAGGGTTAACAGGTAGTTCTAGCAGTTTGGTGTATGCAGCTCGTTCGTTGGAGACTTATGCGTTACCGGTTGCGGTAGAACTAAGAGTTAACAACACTCTTTTATCTGAAAAGATTTTCTATTGATTAAACAGAGCCCCAAAGGGCAAAAGAGTTTGAAGGTTTTTTGTGTCTTTTATGAGAGAAGTGTTTTAAATGAATGTTTGTAATTCATATTGCACTAACGACTAAGACCTAGGAACGAATGCGTCGCGTATCGCCCAAAGGACGTACACTAAACACTCTAGATGATTGAGAGGAGACCGCTCAATTATCATTTCCCAAGTAGCTTAAGGCTCTTAGCGTACAATACTCATTAGCCTTTATTATGTACGTTGAAGTTGTTTTGAGATGAGAATAAAGAAGGAACTCTAAAGGGGAACAAAGTCAAAACCCTACTGTTATCATGCAAGATGGTCCTAAGATTGAGTTTAGAAAGGGAATATATCCTACTGTTATCATGCAAAGGATCAACCCTAATGTCTATCATCACTAGCCTTGAACAAGGAAGTAAGAACCTAAGGGATCATGTCAATGGAAAGCAAAAGCAGAGCTTAAATCATTAAGTAGATGAAACAGGAATGCAAATGGATGCACATGCTATGCAACAATACAAGCAAGGGAGGACACCTCAACCTTTAATGCAAACAAGGCAAACATAAAAGAAGACAACACACCAGCAAAGGGAGGCAACCTCAACCTTTAATGCACACAAACAAACACAAAAGGAAAAGAAACAATCAAGCAAAGGGAGGAAACCTCAACCTTTAGTGCAAACATGGACTTAAGAGAAAGAATGCCTATCCTAATGCACCTAATCAAACTAATATGCACATGATATGATAAACCAGATAATGGGAAAGAAAAAGGAGAATTAAACTCATCAAGTTCAATGTGTATCAACACGGGAGTCCATAAAGGTTCAACTTCTTTATGGAATGCCCTTAGTTCTACCAAAGAAAGAACTGGGCTCTCACAAGAAGAACCCTAAGATTGTAGGACAGAGAATGAGAATATGTGTACAAACACAAGAGTCCATCAAAGGCTCAACTTCTTTATGGAACGCCCTTAGTTCAACCAAAGGAAGAACTGGGCTCTCATAAGAAGGATCCTAAGATTGAAGGACAAAGAGGAATGAGGAGAAGCATAGTGAGAATCAAAAGAACCCACTATGTTCAATGTGTATCAACACAAGAGTCCATCAAAGACTCGACTTCTTTATGGAATGCCCTTAGTTCGACCAAAGGAAGAACTGGGCTCTCACAATAAGGATCCTAAGATCATAGGACTTGGAGTAATTAGAAGAGGAAAATGTGGAAGAAGAATCATGCAAAGGTACAATTCATTCAAGGGTATCCACAAGGAAAGGCTAAAGGAAATGTCCTAAAAGAAGCCTAAGGTGGAGCAAGGTATGAACATTATTAAGACTTGAAATTCATCACACAAGTGGCTTAAGATGTCTACAATATGAATATGTAAGAGTTAGATGCACAAGCATTGCAAAGAGTTCACACAAAATGCAAACTAGGCAAGTGGTAAGGTTGAAACCACACAAATGTGGGCCATAATGTAAAATCTACCAAAAATAGTAAAATGAACCTAAAAATTCTAAGAAAATTCCTAGGAGACCTCCCTGGTGTTAGGAACCAAGGGTCAAAATTTGATAGTAAAATTCTAATCCTAGTTATGCCAACAGAAGGCAAAAGCTTAGGGTATTCTATGGGCAAGGCCAAAAGAGAGGGTCTTAAAGGATCAACCTAAACCCTAATTAAAAGGCATAAAAAATTAGGAACAAAAATATTCAAAAACCAATCCAATCAAGATATCCACAATGTGAACAAGAAATTTCATTAATTTATTTGATGTTTTGATCCAGAAATAAAATCAAGAAGTGGATGATATGCAATTTTCAACTTATAAAGAACACTTACAAAAGAAAATGCACAATTAATGAAAATATGAATTACAAAATTCAATTAAAAATTGGTAAAATTGGATCGCATGTCAAAATATCTAAAAATATTTTTCATATATTTTTTTGATGCATTAAAAGTATTTTTCATGAATTAAAATGCAAACAGAATTAAAATGAGAAAAAAAAGAATGAAAAGAAATTAAATGAATAAAAGACTAGGTGCAGAAAGTAAGTTTTCACGTGTAAAGTTTGGGCTGCGCGCTGAGGGGGTGCCACTATGAATTAAGGCCCAGGTCCAAAAACCAAGATCAAATCTGAGCCATGAACTGCAAAGACTGGTCAAAGATCCAAAGGCTACAACCATGACACGCGTGCATCAACGTTAAAACATACATTGGAAATGAATCCTAGCCTTCCATCTGGAGACCGGTCGTATGATCTAATGGTTGTGGTTCACGCTGCTGAAATGCAACATTTCATTAAAGCATAGTCAACCAATTAACATGCCATCAGGGCCATTGGATGTGAATGAGGTCAAGTTATCCTAGGAATATGATTATGCCACACAATCTTCAGATCTATAACACAAAATGACATTTAATCAAGGCCACACGATCAAGCCTAAGTCAAGTCTTCAGACTCAATCCAAGGGAAATGGTGAGGCCACGTCTCATCAGAGTTTGAATATGAAAAAGAGAGGGAGGAAGACCAGACGGTGGCCAGATTCCCTCCGGTCGTCTTCTACCTCTAGCACGCCACTGTAGCAGGTTTTCAAACTCAATGAAACTCAAACTTTTTGATAAAAATCAACTCGTCTCCTTGCCTACATTAATAATCCATGGTTTTCTTGACCTAAATGTCTCTAAATCAGCCTAACCGAATCTCTAAAGTTTCCATGCTCAATCAAGAATCGCCATGATCATGCGTAAAACGTATCCATAATCAATCTACTAAGTGCCAGGATCACAATCACATAAAAATGGCATGCTAGTTCTCTCTAATCATAGAGGAAAGTTGAAAGATGGATTACCTAGTGGAGAGCTTCCACTGAGCCTTCAGATGCTATGAATCCTTGATGAATTTGATCCAGAAACAACCAGGGATCCTTCCTAAAGCTGTTAGAATGAGCAATTTGGCTTGAATCCTAATGAAACTGAAAACTCGAATCTCACTTTTCGCTCACTTTTCTCAACTGATTTCTAACTGTTTTTGGCTCTAAATTCTATTCTGATTGATTGTGAATGATCCCAACAACTTATACTTTGGATATGGATTGATAGAAAGCCCAATTGCAGCCTGTACAAGCCCAATGGAAATCCAATTTTTCTTGCTTTGAAACTTCATGAACCGTGCCAAAACAGAGCTTGCAAAGCTTTGAGCTAACTTCAGATAGCTTTCACATGATGTGTGTGATCCAATGGTGCAGATTACTTCCTTGCTTTAATCCTAATGGTTGATTTTGATCATGTAACTTATACTTGAAGGAACATGGAGAATGGAAATGATTTTGAACTCAACTTGCAATTCTAAAAATGCCATTGTGCTTAGAATGTATTTTGCACTCAAAATATGCACAAACTTGAATGGAATTGGTTCCATATGAATTAATTTGATTTTTGTACTTTAATGCCCTTTACATGAAAATTTCTTCATCAAATCTTCAATCCAAGCCAATTCTAGGATGCCTTGATGTTTGGTTGAGCAAATGACCCCATTTGGAGCAACTTTCAAGTTGGAAAGATTTCCATTTGAGATGTGCAAAGTGGTGAAATTGACCTATAATGAAAAGTGGCCTATAATCTTAGTTTCCCAAAATACCCCTGCCTTGCAAGCTTCATATCTTGAGATTTACAAATCATCTTGAGGACTTCTAGTACTTTTTAGAAAGCTAAGATCATAAGGGAGAACTTTCATGTTTGGGTCAAGATGCGGAGAGACATCCTTTTAGGTCAAAAATGTCTTGGAAGTTGGTTGACTTTCATGGACCAAAATCACATTCATCTAATGACCTGTAACTTGCAAGCTTCATATCTTGAATTCTAGAAATCATATGGAAGACTTCTAGTACTCAAAAGAAATCTAAGAACATGCTCTACAAGTCTCATGTTGGAGTCAAGATGAGATGAAACTTGTATCTTGAGATATATGGTCTTGAAGTTAGGCACTAAACAGGGGATTTTACACTGGCAAAGCTTAGAAACCCTAGCTCAGTAACTCCTCACACTCTTAAATTGATCTTGGAATAATCTCTTATGTGTTTCAACACAACATTCCATGATCATAGTTGCTTGGAATTGAGTCTTAATCTCCTCAAATTATACAGTTGTCTTGGGGTTGACCAGGTGAAAACCCTAACTGCACCACCTTTGGCTGCGGCTTCTTGCACTTTGAATAATGACTTACACAAGCTCATTCATGCCTCTCAAGACATCTCACGAGCTCTATCAAGGACTTCTACCCATATCCATGGACTTGTAAACTCTTGATGACTTTCGTTAACCCCCAGATAGGAGATACAACCAATCTTAACCATCCGCTCCTTCAGTGAGCTTTAACATTCCTCTGATCCTACTAAGCACTTGATAGCTTGAATACAACCTCTTAATTAGGCTTAGACCTTTGATAACCTCTTCTTGATGAGCACACCTCCCTTAATCCCTTGTAAATGGACAATGGTATGCAAGATTCTAATGCTATGAATGCAATGCTAGTGCAATGAAACAAAGACCAAGTTAGAAAAAGGTTGGGCAAATTTTGGGGTGCAACAACTGCCCCTATTCAAACGGCTTGGAACTGACTGGGTAAGAAGTGAACGACTATCAAACAATTAAGGTGAAAGACGGTTGAATACCAACAAACCCAAAAATTTTCCAATCGCAGAAAAAAAAACCTCAAATTCTGATAGGTGAAAAAAATCTCCAGAGGTAACTGAATTAATCACAAGAATACTCCGCTGGGGAAGTACACTGACCAAAAGTCAGAATGCAACGAAAGTACTAACCACAAACTACCAACCAAAAGTTGGGATCACCGAAATACCAAACAAAGTCGAATCCACAATATCAACCAAAAGTTGAAATCACCAGACGACCACAAGCTACCAACCAAAAGTTGGGATAACACTCCACAGGAGAAACCAAAGACTACCAATCAAAAGTTGGGATTGCGTCCACAAAATATTACCAACCGAAATTTGGAATAAGACAAAGCTACCAACCAAAAGTCGGAATTGAAGTAAAGGATACCAACCAAAAGTTGGAATAACATTAACAAAACTTCACCAACCAAAGGTTGGAATCAAATAAACTCTGACAAGTTGCTAATTACCAACCAAAAGTTTGAATAAATAATCCAGGAACAGAAGACTACCAACCAAAAGTTGGAATCGAACAAAGCTACCAACCAAAAGTTGGAATAAGACAAAGTTACCAACCAAAAGTTGGAATCAAACAAAGCTACCAACCAAAAGTTGGAATCACACGAAGTTACCAACCAAAAGTTGGAATAACGACTCCGCCCGGGAATAGAGGAGAACTACCAACCAGAAGTTGGGATAAACGTACCACGACCACAGGATTACCAACCAAAAGTTGGGATAACTATTCCAGGAGCAAAAGACTACCAAACAAAAGTTGGAATAACGTCAACAAAGCTTCGGACCCCGCTGGGGACTACCAACCAAAAGTTGGAATAACACCAACCAGCAACAGACTACCAACCAAAAGTTGGAATAACGCCTACAGGGGATAAAATCCAACCAAAAGTTGGGGAGCAAGGCTACTAACCAAAAGTTAGGATCGCCAGGAGAAGACCAACATCGACCAAAAGTCGGAGTGCAAGCTACTAACTAAAAGTTAGAATCGCCGGAGACGCTGAACAAAGCTGACTCCATCACAGAAGACTACCAACCAAAAGTTGGAATGATCATCCGAACCAACCAACCAAAAGTTGGCATAATGGCCACAAAAGCAGACTACCAACCAAAAGTTGGAATAATGTCAACAAAGGAAGACTACCAACCAAGAGTTGGAATAACGTCCGGAACTACCAACCAAAAGTTGGAATAAAAAGGCTACTAACCAAAAGTTAGGATTGTCGGAAACGCTGAATGAAAGCGAACTAACCGTAACAAAGATTACCAACCAAAAGTTGGAACAATCAACTTTACTGAGGAAAACGAGGATTACCAACCAAAAATTGGAATAACATCCCAATGCCAATAGGTCACCAACGAAAAGTTGGAATGAAACAAACATTACCAACCAAAAGTTGGAATGAAACCCAAAAGTACCAACCAAAAGTTGGAATAAAACGAACAATTACCAACAAAAAGTTGGAATGAAACCCAAGATTACCAACCAAAAGTTGGAATAAGGACTTTGCAGGGAAACCAGGGATTACCAATCAAAAGTTGGGATAACACACCTGAAATAGACTACGCTGGGAACTACCAACCAAAAGTTGGCAAAACATACTCAACATAGGTCGGCGACAGAGTCAACCGACTCCCAACTTACGGGGAAAAGCTCCGATAGGAAAAGAGAGGTTTAAACAAACGACTCTGCCGAGAGGAAACCAATAACCCGAAGACCCCAAAGATCCACCCAACGGGGGATAATACGAAAATCTCCTGAACTTGAAATCCCCATCCCTCAAAGGCAACCGGCATCAAAGGTATCAAACCTGGCCTATGCTTCAGATGCATATGTTGGAAAATGGCGTAATGCTCCATACGAAATGAAAATGCTACGCGTTTGGGTAGATGATATGCACAACGCAAAATGCAAAGGAACCGCTCCAGCAAAACAAATGCTAGCAACGAAGCCAACTCCGCTGGGGAAAGAAACAATCCTGCTGGGAGATAGCTTACACATGCCAATAACAATTGGACTTATGCTGAGGGTGAAAAACCTGAATGGCTAACTCAGCTGGGGGAAATGCCATGGACAGCTTTCCAAAATACGAACTCTTCTAGTGTGATAGACGAATCTACTGAGGAGACAAACAACTTGCTAAACAACCACACTCACTTGCCAAAGAGAAACTATGCCACGACTGGCCTTCCGGGATACAGTTCTCTTGGGGAATTGCAAACTCGACCGAGGATAGACAACCAGACGCTAGAATAAATCTTACCTACCGGGAAGGATACAACTCTGCAGGGAAATCAACTCTGCCGGAGACCTCGGTCTGGACTACTGAGAGCTGAACACTTACAGACAATTTACTAGAAAAAACCGCGTGTTGACCCACTGTTGGGGAAGATTCCATACCTGCTGGGTGGAAAGAAACCTGATCTCGACTCGCTGAGGAGTAAGCACCTACCTGCAATCTGCGGGGATTAACTGTTCACCGACCAACTTCCGGGGATAGGACACCCACTTAACTGCTCCTTTAACCTGCACACAACTCCACTGGGGATAGAGATGCCAACTCCAATTGCTGAGGAGTGGACTCTGGTTGGGGAGAATCTGCTTGGGAGAAAAATCAATGCTCACAGTCCAATGTTCAGACTCTATGGGGAAACACAATTGAACCTGCTGAGGAGACTCCACTTCTGCTCGGAAAGAAATCCAATCCTAACCTGCTGGGAAGTGGGCCCAATACTCTGTATACGATTCTGCTGAAGATATGACGAGGATACACTTCTGTCAGATGCCCCAAGGGTTATGACCTTGCAAAGATGATCTCTAGGACATTTTATCCTGAGCAGATTTTTTTTAAACGAACTCGAGATGGCTTGCCCCAGAATCGGTAACAACTTTTGATAAACTCTACAGATATGGAGAGGAACAATTCCTTCGTTTTCAAAAAAATTTTTTTTGCCCCAGCCTGTGGGATCTCCGTAACATATTTCTCAAAAGGAACCCTGAAATCTCTGTGTTCTGGCGGTTTGATATGAACGACCTCAGCATTTTGAACCTCATAGAGGTGCTCTGCATTAATTGCTCTCTGGTCGAGAATGGCTTTTGTGCTCCTAGGGTGGTCTGCCCTAGCCTTGCAATGACTTTGCCCCTAATTGGCAGATTTGTGGAGCAGTACCCCTTGGCTGCGAGAGATTTACTGAATCTCGACTTGATTGCCCCAGATTACTGACTTTTGGATTGCTGACTCCCATGCTGTGATCATCTAATATAGCTTGCCCCCGTTCATCGGAATATTCAGACATTCTGCATTTTATCCTGATCAAACTTTCCATTGTGGAACTTTCCTGTTGTCAAGCACTTACTCGCAAGTAAAACAAATTGTTCTGCATAAAAGATATATTAAATGCAATGCATATGACAGTTTTCGAAATCCAATTCTGCTCACTGGAAAAAAAATTGTGAAAAAATGTCAACATTAATACCAACGCGGTAAGAGGAATCCTTTTAGGAGTCAGTTTCGATGTGATCTTTACCGAAGTATGCTTTCGAAATAAACCTGCTTCAATTAGGAATTTTTCAGGTTGTAACATGGTCAGGCTCACGGTTATTGAAAGAAAGGACAAAGGCTCAACGTCTATCCTAACCCAACCATTCTCCTTGATGTTCTCCAGTCCTATGCTCAACTAATTCGACCTAAGCGCTCACCTTTCAAAGGTTAAACGATAGGAGTGATGGTTCGGGAAACCACAAGTTTTCAGAGTGACAGTCACTCACTTTTCATCTTTGGATGCCTGGAACCACACGACTTCGTTCTTGTTTGAGGATTTTTCTTTTGTAATCATTTTCGCTTTTCTGCTTTTTCCCTAACTTTTTCCTGGACTAACTCTTTTGAGTTTCTGCTTTTGAAGTCCAGCGGGATGCCCTAATTTTTGCCTAAGTCGCTTGTTTTCAAGATTCGACTTAGCGGGCTTTTTATCCTGATTCCTTTTTCCTCCTCTTTTTTTTTTGAACAAATCGTGTGACATCGGCTTGCCTGACTTTTTTGAAAAGAGACTGCGACTGTTTCACTCCTGATCGACAAGGTTTAACCATTGTGGTTTTTAGGCACGACCTCTAGGGGTGTGATTGATCCTCGAATGGGAACACTCCTGTTGTAATTTGAACGCTTGGTCAAATTAGCCGACACCTACCCTGCCCCGGGTTAAGATTGAGGGTTTTTCATTTTCAGAAAGAAACTCCTACTACTAGGCTCAAAGGGGTTGACAAGGGATTATCTTCCTTATATCTTCAGTGTTTATAAATTTGAAACAATGCCTGTACATTATCAACAGGTTTTTATCCAAAAGCATACAATCGGAAGCTTACGCGTCTTTCAATTTCGTCATCCTCCCCGGATTCCACTTAAACAAGCGTTGGACATTAATAAACAGCATAGAGTGAACACAAATGGATTTAATCAAAACATGCATATTTATTTCATTATCAACATCAATTGAAAACAACAAGTTTTACAAACGTAATTTGCATTAAACAGGAAAGAAATTACAAATGCAAAAGAAATGACATGATAAAATGCAGATTGCCAGCTTCTAGGAACCGGGATTTTCGTATCTTGACTTGTTGGCAGATCAGCCATCTTCAGAATTGTTTGCCAGAGGTGGTCCGATACTCTTATGATCTGCTTTCAACGGCCCGATCAAACTGTAGAACCCCTTCGTCAATCAAACTCTGAATTCCAGTCCTCAACTGATTACAACCATCTAGATGACATGCACACTCGGTACAAAACTCCCCGCATCCTGGGAACACACCCCTTTTCAGCAATTTTTCTTTTACGAAGCTCAATGGCTTCTTCAACTCACTGACATTTGCTATCAAATCCAACCCATCATTTTTTATTATTGCACTGACTCCAGCTTGTCCGTGGTTCGGCATAGGATTTCGTATAACGTTGGAAACGTCATTGGAGAAGTTAACTGCCTTGCTATCAATCAAGTCTTGCACTTTATGCTTGAAAGCCTTGCAATTATCAATAGTATGACCAGGTGCCCCAGAATGGAACTCACAGTGTGCATTCGCGTCATAACCGGGCAGAGGCGTACCTGTCAATGGAGCTAAGGTCCTCTTCTGGATTAGCTGTAATTGCAACAAGGCTTGCAATAACTGGGAATACGGCATGGGAGGAGCATCAAAATGTCTATT
Source organism: Lathyrus sativus (assembly GCA_963859935.3). NCBI lineage: Eukaryota > Viridiplantae > Streptophyta > Magnoliopsida > Fabales > Fabaceae > Lathyrus > Lathyrus sativus. The sequence continues at coordinate 36,487,188 of OZ012738.1, forward strand.
TGGCATCCGAGCCCGATCGGGATATCTTCTATGGACTTGTTGATTTTGTTGATTCAACTGTTGTTGTTGTTGTGGTGGTTGTACTGGAATTGTGACGCTTGCAACATGTTGTTGCTGATACTGATGCTGACCTTTTCCTTTACCACGAGCACTAGAAACTGAGCTGGTCTCACCTTCCCATTTCTTACCGCCGAAGACTTTCTTTCCTCCTCCAACTGAGGGTAACTCCCCTGCCTGAATCTTCCCGAGTTTTATGCCATTCTCCACTCTTTCTCCTGTGATTATCAAATCCGAGAAGCTGCCTGACATACTACCGACGAGCTTGTCATAATAGACACTAGGTAGAGTGGCAACAAACAAATATATCAATTCTCGCTCCACCATTGGAGGCTGCACCCTCGCTGCGAGTTCACGCCACCTTTGTGCGTACTTCTTGAAGCACTCATTATTTCTTTGGGAAAGGTTCTGAAGTTGGACCCTGTTTGGAGTAAGGTCACTATTATATGGGTAATGCTTTACAAAAGCTTCAGCCAGGTCTCTCCAGCTTCGGACATGGGTGGGCTCCAGCCCCATATACCATTCAATAGGCGGTCCGGACAAGCTGTCCTGGAAGAAGTGCATCAATAGTTTCTCATCGTCCGAATACGCGAACATCTTCCTATAGTACGAGCGCAAGTGGACCCTAGGGCATGTGGTACCCTTGTATTTATCAAAGTCAGGGACTATAAACTTTGGAGGCACTTTCAAATCAGGGATGAGTCCCAAGTTGGCCATGTCGAGGCCCATGGCGTTTTGATTCTCAAGGTTTCTCATCTTGTCTTCTAACCACTTGAACCGTCTGCTAGCTTCAGATGTCATTTCAGCTCCGACATCCCTCACTGAGAAAATATCCTCTTGACGATCCTCGTTCCAAGGATGCTGCACATTACCATGAACTGCCCCAGCAGCATCGTGACCATACACATTACCAGCACCAATGTTTCCAGCATTACCTATTCCACCAATATTGCCATTAGCCCCACCAACATTGACATGGGCTCCACCAACATTGCCATTGGTTTCAAAGTTACCGTTGCCCATTCCAGTTGCATGCACATTAACTCCAACATTAGCAGCACCAATACCATTACCACTTCCAATCCCTCCAGTAACAGGGATATTCACAACAAGCACAAAATTGTCAGCATGAAGGGTCTCAACTAGTGGAGGATTTGAAACATTTCCATACAACACTCCGTTGCTATCCACGCGTGTAATCAAGGGCTGCACTAGAGTCCGAAGCTGTTCTTGTCCGTTGGCAACACCTTGCATGAGCTCCATAAACTGAGTCAAACGGTCTTGTCATTTCTTGCATTTCATACTGGATTTGTTCCATTGCTCTTTTCTAGTTTCCTCGAGTAATGTACCGGTGAATAGCCTGGTTGTCTATCCTGTAACACAACTAGTGGAGTAAACACCTTGGGGTTAGATAAACAAGTCCAAGGTACCTGCTATGCAAAATGATATGCAAATGGAAACATGTGTCTGTGTATTAGGGATGTTTCCCCTCGATTCTAGTTCCAGAATAACAGTGAGACAAATAAGAAGCCAATCACAGAGATGATCAATATCTGATATATAACGAACCCACATAGGCAACATACAGGAGTAACCGAGTACAACTGAATCAACGGTAATAGAGTGACCTCAACCAACAAGCCTAGTGATGGTCAACAATACAACAGTGAATGAAAGCTACAAAGAAATACAAAAGAAATCAAGCGCAGCAGCGGGCACAAAAATCTTCTAATAGTTCCTTCATCTTGGGGTGATCAGGCCTGGTGAGCAATCCTCGAATAAGCAGCTATCTCTGTCTGATGATGCTCTGGATGTCCTTAGCAAAGTCTTCCCAGGCTCTCTCTCCGAAGCAATCTTCCAATTTACATCTCTTGGAATCAGCTCTTAGCTTACAATCTTTCAAGTTTTCTATAGCCTCGCTCAATCGGCACTCAGCGTCACGCCTGAGTGATGCCTCAGCTTCAATCTTCTCGTTCTTGGCCTCAAGCTGGATCTTCAGTTTGGAAATTTTCTGCTTTAACTTCTCTTCCCGTTCTTTGTTGTTGGTCAAAGTAGCATTCCACAACGTATCCAATTTAGAGATCTTCAAATATGCCTTATCCAAGTCCTGCTTCTTGGTGGCAAGTACGCTGCTAACGACCTTCAAATCTAACTCCAGACGCTCTCGAGCATCAGTCTGTTTGGTTAAACTTGTACCCAGATGGTTTACCAACTCATTCTATTTCTTGAATGAGTAGACCGTTTCATTTTTTTCTCTTTGGAGTTGAATAATTTCTTTTTCTAGCTCCTCGTTTGCTTTCTTCAACTCTTCTTTTTCTCGCAGCACCTGGTTGTATTTCTGAATATCAACGGAGGTGGGTTCATCGGCTAGAAGAGGATATAATGGCTACTGTGAAAAAAGGTGCCGGCAAAGACAGAAGAGTTGCCTCCGTTCGTTATTTATCCCAACGAGGGAAAGGAAACGATTAGGAAAAACCTAGCGAAAAGGGATAAGATCAGTCATCGCAACCAAATCACGGGTTCAGGAGTTGATTACGCAAGGGGAAGGTATTAGCACCCCTCACATCCGTTGTACTCAACGGGATCCACGCTTAGTTGTTTATCTAAAGGGGTGATTGAATCTATCTATCTAAAGGTCTAGGACAAAAGGAAAAGAAAAGTGAAAAAAAGGACTCGACAGAGCGTCGCTGCTCTAGGCCTACGTATTCCCTCGTGCAATGGGAAAGTCAGAGTCAACGTAGTTCGACTAACTACGACTAAAGGATGGGGGAAGGTTTCTTGCCAAGATATCGCATCTGGTGCCTACGTACTCTCAACAAGTATGAGAGATCAGAGCTTATGTAGTTCGGGATAAAGAGAACACATGTTTGTTTGCATGTTTTTTACCAGAGTAGGGTTAACAGGTAGTTCTAGCAGTTTGGTGTATGCAGCTCGCTCGTTGGAGACTTAGGCGTTACCATTTACGGTAGAACTAAGAGTTAACAACACTCTTTTATCTGAAAAGATTTTCTATTGATTAAACAGATCCCCAAAGGGCAAAAGAGTTTAAAGGTTTGTTTGTGTCTTTTATGAGAGATGTGTTTTGAATGAATGTTTGTAATTCATATTGCACTAAAGACTATGACCTAGGAACGAATGCATCGCGTATCACCAAAAGGACGTACACTAAACACTCTAGATGATTGAGAGGAGACCGCTCAATTATCATTTACCAAGTAGCTTAAGGGTCGTAGCGTACAATACTCATTAGCCTTTATTATGTACGTTGAAGTTGTTTTGAGATGAGAAGAAAGAAGCAACTCTAAAGAGGAACTAAGTCAAAACCCTACTGTTATCATGAAAGATGGTCCTAATATTGAGTTTAGAAAGGGAACCTATCCTACTGTTATCATGCAAAGGATCAACCCTAATGTCTATCATCACTATCCTTGAACAAGGAAGTGAGAACCTAAGGGATCATGTCAATGGAAAGCAAAAGCAGAGCTAAAATCATTAAGCAGATGAAACAGGAATATGAATGGATGCACATTCTATGCAACAATACAAGCAAGGGAGGACACCTCAACCTTTAATGCAAACAAGGCAAACATAAAAGAAGACAACACACCAGCAAAGGGAGGCAACCTCAACCTTTAATGCACACAAGCAAGTTGTCGCAACTGCGAAAAACACCCAGCGGAAAACAGAAGAGTCGCCACCTTTCGTTATTTATCCCAAATAGAGGGAAAGGAAACGATCGGATAAACGTGACGAAAAAGGGAAAGACAAGGTCATCAAAACCAGGTCTGGATTCGGAAGTCGGTTACGCAAGGGGAAGGTATTATCACCCCTCACGTCCGTCGTACTCGACGGGATCCACGCTTTGTTGTCTATCTAAAAGGGTGATAATATATCTAGCTAAAGGTCTTAGGGACAAAAGAAAAAAGGAAAAAAGACTCGGCAGAGCATCGCCGCTCTGTGCCTACGTATTCCCTCGTGCAATGGGAAAGTTAGAGTCAACGTAGTTCGGCTAACTACGGGTGAAAAGGAGAAAGGTTGCTCTCCAAGACATCGCATCTTGTGCCTACGTACTTTCATCTGGTATGAAAGATCAGAGCAAACATAGTTTGGGCTAAAAGGACCACAGGTTGGTTCAAAAGTTTTTAGGCCCGAGTAGGGTTAACAAGTAGTTCTAGCAGTTGGTGTATGCAGCTCGACCATTGGAGATTTAGGTGTTACCGTTTGCGGTAGAACTAAAAGTTAACAACACTCTTTTATCTGAAAATATTTTCCTGATTAAGATCCCGAGGGATGAAAAAAATTTGAAGTGTTTTTGTGTTTTTTAGAGAAGAAGTGTTTTAATTATTGAATGTTTATAATGTATGTTGTACTAAATTCTAAAACCTAGGATCGAATGCGTCGCATATCGTCCTAAGGACGTATACTAAACACTCTAGGCAATTGAGAGGTAACCACTCAATCACCATTTCCCAAGTACAAGGCTCATGGCATAACATCCATTATCTTTATTAAGTATGTTAAGATTGTATGAAGATGAGAAGAGAAGAAAGGACTTCTAAAGGGGACTAACTCAATCCTAAAAGTTATCATGCAAAGTGGACTTAGAGTTGGGATACAAAAGGGGACTACCTAATGTTATCATGCATGGTTAAGCACCTAATGTCTATCATAACCTCTCTTGAAGAATAGAGATTGGAGATCCTAAGGTAATAAAGATAAAAGAATAAGAAGAAGAAGAGAAAATATGAAAATGCAAACATGCAAACATAGAATGCACAAATAGTATGAAAGTGAGGGAGGAAATATGTGTGGGGAAGTATCCTCCACAAGCTCATCTCAACCTCAAGCATGCATATGATAATGCAAAAGAAGAAGAGAGAAAGAAATTCACAAAGTGAAATCAAACAACAAGAAGAAATCACACAAAAATGCACCAAAAGTGGGATGAAATGACCTAAGTCAAACAACATCAACCACAAGTGCCAAAAGCTAAATCAAGTGAAAGGAAATCAAACTCAAGACAAAAGTGAGGATGGGAGGCTATATGAGGACAAAAAGGAACTCATAATATGCACTCAACCATAAGCATCACAAGGAAGTGCAAAAGAAGCACAAAAGAGTCCTCAAGGATTCATCATTTTAGGTAGGCTTCAAGTACCTCCTAAGGAGGGACTAAGCCACCTTAAATGAGACTCCAAGGTCATGGGACAAAATGGGAGATGAGAGAAGAAAGCTCAAAAGCAAAAGCAATCACATCATAAGAGAAAACAAGCTTATACACAAGAGGATGCAAGCATGTCACATATGGAAACCCTAAATAGAAACATCAAAAGAAACACACAAATGAACAAGCAAAACACAATATCATGACCTAAAATTGAGCAACCAACAACCTTAACATGTTAGCAACATGAATCAAAAGGAATTAAAGGCTCAAAGGATCCATAAATGTCATCTCCAAAGCAAACTAGGTCAATGTGTATGTATGAACCTCCCTTTGGGGTAACTTGACTTGCAAGTTACCTCAAAATTAGGAAAATGATTAAAAAATAACCAAATAAAAAGCACAAAGTCAATAAACATGTTGGCAAACAGAGGCCAAGAGATTACAATCAAAGTCAATTCACAACACCACCAAAGTAATTGATTCACAAGGGTGTCCCATTGGGAATGAGGATTGTCAAGGGTCAAATGAAATGCAATCAAAGTCAAACGAAAAGTCAACCAAACAGGGGCAAAATGGTCCTAAAAAATCAATCAACTCATAATGGATATAAGAATTGATTTTCAGTCATTGGATCAAAAGGAAAAAGAAGAAACAAATCAAGAACAAAGGCATGTCAAGAATTAGGTCAACTAAAACACTTCCAATTGATTAATTATTTTTTTAAATGAAAAATAATTCAAAAAAATAAAATAAAAATTCATAAAATAAAAGACATCTCAAACCATCCATAAAATATTTTTTTGATGAATTTATCAATTGGAGGAATATTTTATATTGAATTAATTCAAAACAGATCAAAACAAATATAAAAAGAAAATAAAATAAGAAAAAGAAAAAAACGTGGTGTGAATAGCAACCCAGATACATGTAAACTCATTGGGCTTGTGTGCAGGGGGTGTCAAAAGTAAAGAGGGCCCATGTCCAACCAACGTTTTAAGTGAAACGAATAGCTTTGATAGATTAGGTGAAACTAGGTCATTGTGAGTGCACGGTGCATCATGTTATGGCTTGTTGGATCAATAAGTCACCACATCAAACAGATCAAAACTAAACACGTGCCTCAGGCTGAGATTAAACATGGAAATGGAAGGAAAAAAAACCAGACGGCCGGAACCACTGTTCCGGTCGTCTTCTCCGATGAGAGCTCCGACAAGGCAATAACAAAACTCAACCAAATCAAGCAAACAAATAGTCAAAATTCATCTACAATTCACGTAGATCCCAATTATGAGCTCAATTTTCATTAATCATGCTTAAACAAGCCAAATCGAAGGGAAACAGAAATCAAACATCACATTGAAACACTCATAAACATCAATAATAATACACCAGAATTTGCCTATGAACATAGGACTTCAGCATTAACTAACAATGGTGCAAGACAAAGGCATAATGAGTGAGAAATTTGGATTTGAAGCTTACCTAGTGGAGTGCTTCCACTGAGCCTTCAAATGATGGTGAAGCTTGATGAAACTCTACAGATCCACTCAAGGAAGCTTGAGGAAGATGAATTTGAGGTTGAATTGCCTTGAAAACGCCTTAATAATGATTCACGATTTTTGAATTTTGCTTGCTTGCTCCAACTGTGTTTCTTTAATTCTCCATGAAAATGACACTCTTCTGATTCAAAAATGACCTAGAACTTATATATGATGGATATAGCAACTTATGGAGGCCCAAGTGTGGCGCAATTGTGTGAATTTGGAAAATGCCCAATTCCACTTTTTCATGCTAATGCACATGTGAAACAACCTTAATTCTCCTTGTTTTTGATTCAAAAAGCTTGCTGGGAACTTAATTTGATCATGTGGATGAGATTCAACCCTTGGTTTGATCAAAAGGTGGACATTAGATTATCAATTTTTCACTTGAAATGGCCATTGAACTACACGTGAAAATGGTACTAAAACTGAAATCCATTACTTGCATCATGTTTCTTATATCTTTGGCACTCAAAATATGTATAAACATGACTTGTTTTGGTTCAAAATCAATTAATTGCAATTTCCCCCTTTTAAGCTTTCTTCATGAAAAAGTCTCATACCAATTCTTCAACCTAAGCTTCAATCATGACATGAGATGGTTTGGTGATGGAATTGACCCCATTTGGAACAAGTTTGATGTTGGGAAAAGTTTCATTTGAAGTGTGTAAAGTGGTGAAATGGACCTATAATGAAAATGACCTGTAATCTTACTTTCCCAAAATACCCCTGCCTTGCAAGCCTCATAACTTGAGTTCTACAAATCAGATGAAGGACTTCTAGTACTCTTTGGAAAGCTAAGATCATGAGGAACAACTTTGATGTTTGGGTTAAAGTGAGTAGAAACATCCTTCTAGGTCAAAAGTGTCTTGGAAGTTGGTTGACTTTTGTTGACCAAAATCACATTCATCTGATGACTTGTAACTTGTCAGCATCATAACTTGAGTTCTAGCAATCAGATAAAAGACTTCTAGTACTCAAAATAAAGATAAGAAAATTTTATACAAGTCTCATGTTGGGGTCAAGATGATATGAGACTTGTATCTTGAGATATGTGGTCTTGAAGTTGGACACTAAATAGGGGATTTTACACTGAGAACCCTAATTTAGTAACTTCTCACACTCTTGATTCTTCTTGATTTGATATTGAAATGATATATTAGACATCTCAACAGTACATTCCATGATCACAAAGACTTGGAATTGAGTCTTAATCTCCTTCAATTTCATAGTTGACTGAGGGTTGACCAGATGAAAACCCTAACTACAACACGTTTGACTGTGGCTCCTTACACATGACACAACAACTTGAATAAACTCCAATATGGCTCTCAAAGACTTTAATCAACTTTCTCAGCATCCCATATCCATAATCATGAATTCACAATCCTCTGATGATCTTCAACTGGCCTCCAAGTTAGGAGCTGATCCACAGACACCCATTAATTCTTTCAAGGAGCATTGACCACCTCTTGGTGACTTGATGACCATTCATGCTTGAGTAAACCCCTTGCTTAGGCTCAAAGCTCTTGGTAACCTCCTCTTGTTATGCACAACTCTCCTGATCCCCTGCTAAATGAATAATTCTATGCAATTCAAATGCTAGAAGAAAATGAAATGAAACATAAACCAAGTTAAGAAAAGGTTGGTCAAATTTTGGGGTGCAACAGCTGCCCCTATTCAAACGACTTGAACCTGACTGGGTGAAAAGCGAACGACTTTTAAACAATCAAGGTAAAAGACGGTTGAATACCAACGAACCCAAAAATTTGCCAACCGCAAAAAATAAAACTGCAAACAAGAACCCTCTGGAGATAACTACTCTGATTACAAACATACTCCGCTGGGGAAAAGAGAAGCTTAAACGAGTAACTCTGCTTGGGGAAAATAATAGTAAGATGAACTCGTCCATCAAGACTGTGCCATGGTCTGAAACATGACATTTCAAGTTGTCGGAATCTGGATATTCAACGAGAAAAATGAGGCAACATTTGCCGGAGTCTGAATACTCAACGAAAATGACCGGAGCCTGGATGCTCAACTTAAAGGCCAGAGTCTGAATACTCAACTTAAAAATCGGAGCCTGGATGCTCAACGTAAAAACTAGAGCCTGAATGCTCAACGTAAAAACTGGAGCCCGGATGCTCAACGTAAAAACCGGATCCTGGATGCTCAACGTGAAAACCGGAGTCTGAATGCTCAACGTAAAAACCGGAGCCTGGATGCTCAACGTAAAAACCGGAGCCTGAATGCTCAACATAATAGCCAGAGCTTGAATGCTCGACATAAGAACCAAAGTCTGAATACTCAACGTAGGTGACCGGAGCCTGAATGCTCAACGGACAAATGAGTTATCACAACATGGAAATTGACCGGAGTCTGGATACTCGACGAACAAAAGAATTTACCATTTGCAAATTCACCGGAGTCTGGATACTCAACGGAGAAGCCCGAGTCTGGATGCTCAACGTAGGTGACCGGAGCCTAGATACTCAACCGAGAAGGGAAAATTACCATAGTATGAACACTCACCGGATCAAGAGAAAATACCTATTGGAAATTTACCAGAGTCTGGATACTCAACGGAACTGACCGGAGTCTGGATACTCCACGGAAAAAACAATATACCACAAATTGGAAATTCACCGGAATCTAGATATTCAACGGAGAAGGAGTACAACCATAAAACTTATCAAGGTCTGGATACCCAACTGACTTTATCGGAGTCTGGATACTCGACGGAAAAAAGGAATACGTCACGAATTGAAAATTCACCAGAGTCTGGATACTCGACGGAAAAGCCGGAGCCTGAACGCTCAACGAAAAAAACCAGAACCTGGATGCTCAATGAAGATTGACCGGAGCCTGGATACTCAACGGACGAAGAAGCACTCATTGGGGTCTGGATACCGCCAGGGTTAAGAATACTGTTTCAAATTGCCGGAGTCTGGATACTCAACGAACAAAATGGACAACATCACAAACTGCCATGGTCTGGATACCATACAGGGCTAAGAAGTACATCACACATTGGAAATTTGTCGGAGTCTGAAACTCAACGACATTGACCGGAGTCTGGATACTCAACGGATGAAGGGAAAATATCACAAATATACCCATCAAAGTTTGAACACCACACTGTATTCACCGGAGTCTGGATACTCGACGGAAAGAAAGCACAATAATATTAATTGCCGTGGTCTGGATACCACAACCGTCTTTACCGGAGTCTGGATACTCGACGGAAAAAGGAAAACCCCATCAACTGGGAATGGACCGGAGTCTGGATACTCGACGGACTAAAGAATTCATCATAAATACTTATCATGACTCGCTGAGATCCGAAAACACTGATGGGGAATAACATGAACCGGGGTCTGGATACCGCGTGGGCTACCGGAAATTTCCATGGTCTGGATACCAAGGGAAAAAAGATCAAACCTCTGGAGATACACCTGAAACAAAGAGATAACAACCTGGCCTATGTTTCCCATGCACATGTTTGAAATGGCGTAATGCTCCATACGAAATGGAAACGCTACGCGTTTGGGTAGATGCTATGCACGCATGCAGATGCAACGAAACTGAATCAGCAAAATGAATGCTAGAGATATAGAAACCACCCTGCTGGGGAAACACCCTACTTATGCCAATAACAATTAGACTTATGTCGAGGAAACAAGGTCTTGCTGGCCTCCTGCAAAGAAAATGTTGGGGTAACGAAATTCCTCCCAGTCTGTCGGGGATCACTCAACCAGGAGCGAATCTACCTAGGCTGTAGATTACTCAGTGGGAAGAGAAAATCCAATCATAACTCACTGGGGAGTGCTTACAAACATGCACCTTGCAGGGATTAATTGTGCATCAACTACTGAAGGAAAGCGTACATGCTACCTGCTCACTCAAATTGCATACAAACTCCATTGGGGATAGAGATGAAAACTCCACTTACTGGGGAAATAGACTCTGACTGGAGATAAAACGAGTTTCATCCACACCTCTTTTCCCCAAGCGTAACGGCCCTGCAAAACTGAACAAACAGACAAGATATCCTACGCAAACGGAACTATCTTAGTCATCATTCGTGACGTTGTTTAATTAATTCAAAGTTTTAACAATTACTGGCCAAGGCCTGCAAGATTATGTAAGTGCAAGTTTATCACAACATTGGGCATTTTTCACAAACAAAACAGTATAAGTTAAAACAAAACAAGCGAAATACTGAATAGTATATGTTTATTGATAAATGACCTGTAAATAGGCAAAGTTTTACAACAGATGCAACCCCTGAAAAGAGGAAGCTGCGCAAAAATAATACAGATATGCACAGAAATGTACAAAAGTGTACAAAAATGTCGGCAATATGGCACAGCCAAACAACACGAGCTGATCCCTCTATGACTCGCCTGACCTTGATGCTTTCCCGACGCTTCGCCTTCAGAAGAGATTGATTTGGATAAACGGCCCTCGAGTCCTCCCAATCCACTAAGCAATGAAGTTCCAACACAAACCGCAGTCTTTTGCTTTTCGATCCCTAACTTTTGCCTGAACCGCCCTTTCAGGTTTTCGATTCACCAGGATACCCATTTTTTCCCCTCGATTCTAGTTCCAGAATAACAGTGAGACAAATAAGAAGCCAATCACAGAGATGATCAATATCTGATATATAACGAACCCACATAGGCAACATACAGGAGTAACCGAGTACAACTGAATCAACGGTAATAGAGTGACCTCAACCAACAAGCCTAGTGATGGTCAACAATACAACAGTGAATGAAAGCTACAAAGAAATACAAAAGAAATCAAGCGCAGCAGCGGGCACAAAAATCTTCTAATAGTTCCTTCATCTTGGGGTGATCAGGCCTGGTGAGCAATCCTCGAATAAGCAGCTATCTCTGTCTGATGATGCTCTGGATGTCCTTAGCAAAGTCTTCCCAGGCTCTCTCTCCGAAGCAATCTTCCAATTTACATCTCTTGGAATCAGCTCTTAGCTTACAATCTTTCAAGTTTTCTATAGCCTCGCTCAATCGGCACTCAGCGTCACGCCTGAGTGATGCCTCAGCTTCAATCTTCTCGTTCTTGGCCTCAAGCTGGATCTTCAGTTTGGAAATTTTCTGCTTTAACTTCTCTTCCCGTTCTTTGTTGTTGGTCAAAGTAGCATTCCACAACGTATCCAATTTAGAGATCTTCAAATATGCCTTATCCAAGTCCTGCTTCTTGGTGGCAAGTACGCTGCTAACGACCTTCAAATCTAACTCCAGACGCTCTCGAGCATCAGTCTGTTTGGTTAAACTTGTACCCAGATGGTTTACCAACTCATTCTATTTCTTGAATGAGTAGACCGTTTCATTTTTTTCTCTTTGGAGTTGAATAATTTCTTTTTCTAGCTCCTCGTTTGCTTTCTTCAACTCTTCTTTTTCTCGCAGCACCTGGTTGTATTTCTGAATATCAACGGAGGTGGGTTCATCGGCTAGAAGAGGATATAATGGCTACTGTGAAAAAAGGTGCCGGCAAAGACAGAAGAGTTGCCTCCGTTCGTTATTTATCCCAACGAGGGAAAGGAAACGATTAGGAAAAACCTAGCGAAAAGGGATAAGATCAGTCATCGCAACCAAATCACGGGTTCAGGAGTTGATTACGCAAGGGGAAGGTATTAGCACCCCTCACATCCGTTGTACTCAACGGGATCCACGCTTAGTTGTTTATCTAAAGGGGTGATTGAATCTATCTATCTAAAGGTCTAGGACAAAAGGAAAAGAAAAGTGAAAAAAAGGACTCGACAGAGCGTCGCTGCTCTAGGCCTACGTATTCCCTCGTGCAATGGGAAAGTCAGAGTCAACGTAGTTCGACTAACTACGACTAAAGGATGGGGGAAGGTTTCTTGCCAAGATATCGCATCTGGTGCCTACGTACTCTCAACAAGTATGAGAGATCAGAGCTTATGTAGTTCGGGATAAAGAGAACACATGTTTGTTTGCATGTTTTTTACCAGAGTAGGGTTAACAGGTAGTTCTAGCAGTTTGGTGTATGCAGCTCGCTCGTTGGAGACTTAGGCGTTACCATTTACGGTAGAACTAAGAGTTAACAACACTCTTTTATCTGAAAAGATTTTCTATTGATTAAACAGATCCCCAAAGGGCAAAAGAGTTTAAAGGTTTGTTTGTGTCTTTTATGAGAGATGTGTTTTGAATGAATGTTTGTAATTCATATTGCACTAAAGACTATGACCTAGGAACGAATGCATCGCGTATCACCAAAAGGACGTACACTAAACACTCTAGATGATTGAGAGGAGACCGCTCAATTATCATTTACCAAGTAGCTTAAGGGTCGTAGCGTACAATACTCATTAGCCTTTATTATGTACGTTGAAGTTGTTTTGAGATGAGAAGAAAGAAGCAACTCTAAAGAGGAACTAAGTCAAAACCCTACTGTTATCATGAAAGATGGTCCTAATATTGAGTTTAGAAAGGGAACCTATCCTACTGTTATCATGCAAAGGATCAACCCTAATGTCTATCATCACTATCCTTGAACAAGGAAGTGAGAACCTAAGGGATCATGTCAATGGAAAGCAAAAGCAGAGCTAAAATCATTAAGCAGATGAAACAGGAATATGAATGGATGCACATTCTATGCAACAATACAAGCAAGGGAGGACACCTCAACCTTTAATGCAAACAAGGCAAACATAAAAGAAGACAACACACCAGCAAAGGGAGGCAACCTCAACCTTTAATGCACACAAGCAAGTTGTCGCAACTGCGAAAAACACCCAGCGGAAAACAGAAGAGTCGCCACCTTTCGTTATTTATCCCAAATAGAGGGAAAGGAAACGATCGGATAAACGTGACGAAAAAGGGAAAGACAAGGTCATCAAAACCAGGTCTGGATTCGGAAGTCGGTTACGCAAGGGGAAGGTATTATCACCCCTCACGTCCGTCGTACTCGACGGGATCCACGCTTTGTTGTCTATCTAAAAGGGTGATAATATATCTAGCTAAAGGTCTTAGGGACAAAAGAAAAAAGGAAAAAAGACTCGGCAGAGCATCGCCGCTCTGTGCCTACGTATTCCCTCGTGCAATGGGAAAGTTAGAGTCAACGTAGTTCGGCTAACTACGGGTGAAAAGGAGAAAGGTTGCTCTCCAAGACATCGCATCTTGTGCCTACGTACTTTCATCTGGTATGAAAGATCAGAGCAAACATAGTTTGGGCTAAAAGGACCACAGGTTGGTTCAAAAGTTTTTAGGCCCGAGTAGGGTTAACAAGTAGTTCTAGCAGTTGGTGTATGCAGCTCGACCATTGGAGATTTAGGTGTTACCGTTTGCGGTAGAACTAAAAGTTAACAACACTCTTTTATCTGAAAATATTTTCCTGATTAAGATCCCGAGGGATGAAAAAAATTTGAAGTGTTTTTGTGTTTTTTAGAGAAGAAGTGTTTTAATTATTGAATGTTTATAATGTATGTTGTACTAAATTCTAAAACCTAGGATCGAATGCGTCGCATATCGTCCTAAGGACGTATACTAAACACTCTAGGCAATTGAGAGGTAACCACTCAATCACCATTTCCCAAGTACAAGGCTCATGGCATAACATCCATTATCTTTATTAAGTATGTTAAGATTGTATGAAGATGAGAAGAGAAGAAAGGACTTCTAAAGGGGACTAACTCAATCCTAAAAGTTATCATGCAAAGTGGACTTAGAGTTGGGATACAAAAGGGGACTACCTAATGTTATCATGCATGGTTAAGCACCTAATGTCTATCATAACCTCTCTTGAAGAATAGAGATTGGAGATCCTAAGGTAAGAAAGATAAAAGAATAAGAAGAAGAAGAAGAGAAAATATGAAAATGCAAACATGCAAACATAGAATGCACAAATAGTATGAAAGTGAGGGAGGAAATATGTGTGGGGAAGTATCCTCCACAAGCTCATCTCAACCTCAAGCATGCATATGATAATGCAAAAGAAGAAGAGAGAAAGAAATTCACAAAGTGAAATCAAACAACAAGAAGAAATCACACAAAAATGCACCAAAAGTGGGATGAAATGACCTAAGTCAAACAACATCAACCACAAGTGCCAAAAGCTAAATCAAGTGAAAGGAAATCAAACTCAAGACAAAAGTGAGGATGGGAGGCTATATGAGGACAAAAAGGAACTCATAATATGCACTCAACCATAAGCATCACAAGGAAGTGCAAAAGAAGCACAAAAGAGTCCTCAAGGATTCATCATTTTAGGTAGGCTTCAAGTACCTCCTAAGGAGGGACTAAGCCACCTTAAATGAGACTCCAAGGTCATGGGACAGAATGGGAGATGAGAGAAGAAAGCTCAAAAGCAAAAGCAATCACATCATAAGAGAAAACAAGCTTATACACAAGAGGATGCAAGCATGTCACATATGGAAACCCTAAATAGAAACATCAAAAGAAACACACAAATGAACAAGCAAAACACAATATCATGACCTAAAATTGAGCAACCAACAACCTTAACATGTTAGCAACATGAATCAAAAGGAATTAAAGGCTCAAAGGATCCATAAATGTCATCTCCAAAGCAAACTAGGTCAATGTGTATGTATGAACCTCCCTTTGGGGTAACTTGACTTGCAAGTTACCTCAAAATTAGGAAAATGATTAAAAAATAACCAAATAAAAAGCACAAAGTCAATAAACATGTTGGCAAACAGAGGCCAAGAGATTACAATCAAAGTCAATTCACAAC
Organism: Lathyrus sativus; assembly: GCA_963859935.3. Taxonomy (NCBI): domain Eukaryota; kingdom Viridiplantae; phylum Streptophyta; class Magnoliopsida; order Fabales; family Fabaceae; genus Lathyrus; species Lathyrus sativus. The sequence continues at coordinate 36,502,692 of OZ012738.1, forward strand.
ACCACCAAAGTAATTGATTCACAAGGGTGTCCCATTGGGAATGAGGATTGTCAAGGGTCAAATGAAATGCAATCAAAGTCAAACGAAAAGTCAACCAAACAGGGGCAAAATGGTCCTAAAAAATCAATCAACTCATAATGGATATAAGAATTGATTTTCAGTCATTGGATCAAAAGGAAAAAGAAGAAACAAATCAAGAACAAAGGCATGTCAAGAATTAGGTCAACTAAAACACTTCCAATTGATTAATTATTTTTTTAAATGAAAAATAATTCAAAAAAATAAAATAAAAATTCATAAAATAAAAGACATCTCAAACCATCCATAAAATATTTTTTGATGAATTTATCAATTGGAGGAATATTTTATATTGAATTAATTCAAAACAGATCAAAACAAATATAAAAAGAAAATAAAATAAGAAAAAGAAAAAAACGTGGTGTGAATAGCAACCCAGATACATGTAAACTCATTGGGCTTGTGTGCAGGGGGTGTCAAAAGTAAAGAGGGCCCATGTCCAACCAACGTTTTAAGTGAAACGAATAGCTTTGATAGATTAGGTGAAACTAGGTCATTGTGAGTGCACGGTGCATCATGTTATGGCTTGTTGGATCAATAAGTCACCACATCAAACAGATCAAAACTAAACACGTGCCTCAGGCTGAGATTAAACATGGAAATGGAAGGAAAAAAAACCAGACGGCCGGAACCACTGTTCCGGTCGTCTTCTCCGATGAGAGCTCCGACAAGGCAATAACAAAACTCAACCAAATCAAGCAAACAAATAGTCAAAATTCATCTACAATTCACGTAGATCCCAATTATGAGCTCAATTTTCATTAATCATGCTTAAACAAGCCAAATCGAAGGGAAACAGAAATCAAACATCACATTGAAACACTCATAAACATCAATAATAATACACCAGAATTTGCCTATGAACATAGGACTTCAGCATTAACTAACAATGGTGCAAGACAAAGGCATAATGAGTGAGAAATTTGGATTTGAAGCTTACCTAGTGGAGTGCTTCCACTGAGCCTTCAAATGATGGTGAAGCTTGATGAAACTCTACAGATCCACTCAAGGAAGCTTGAGGAAGATGAATTTGAGGTTGAATTGCCTTGAAAACGCCTTAATAATGATTCACGATTTTTGAATTTTGCTTGCTTGCTCCAACTGTGTTTCTTTAATTCTCCATGAAAATGACACTCTTCTGATTCAAAAATGACCTAGAACTTATATATGATGGATATAGCAACTTATGGAGGCCCAAGTGTGGCGCAATTGTGTGAATTTGGAAAATGCCCAATTCCACTTTTTCATGCTAATGCACATGTGAAACAACCTTAATTCTCCTTGTTTTTGATTCAAAAAGCTTGCTGGGAACTTAATTTGATCATGTGGATGAGATTCAACCCTTGGTTTGATCAAAAGGTGGACATTAGATTATCAATTTTTCACTTGAAATGGCCATTGAACTACACGTGAAAATGGTACTAAAACTGAAATCCATTACTTGCATCATGTTTCTTATATCTTTGGCACTCAAAATATGTATAAACATGACTTGTTTTGGTTCAAAATCAATTAATTGCAATTTCCCCCTTTTAAGCTTTCTTCATGAAAAAGTCTCATACCAATTCTTCAACCTAAGCTTCAATCATGACATGAGATGGTTTGGTGATGGAATTGACCCCATTTGGAACAAGTTTGATGTTGGGAAAAGTTTCATTTGAAGTGTGTAAAGTGGTGAAATGGACCTATAATGAAAATGACCTGTAATCTTACTTTCCCAAAATACCCCTGCCTTGCAAGCCTCATAACTTGAGTTCTACAAATCAGATGAAGGACTTCTAGTACTCTTTGGAAAGCTAAGATCATGAGGAACAACTTTGATGTTTGGGTCAAAGTGAGTAGAAACATCCTTCTAGGTCAAAAGTGTCTTGGAAGTTGGTTGACTTTTGTTGACCAAAATCACATTCATCTGATGACTTGTAACTTGTCAGCATCATAACTTGAGTTCTAGCAATCAGATAAAAGACTTCTAGTACTCAAAATAAAGATAAGAAAATTTTATACAAGTCTCATGTTGGGGTCAAGATGATATGAGACTTGTATCTTGAGATATGTGGTCTTGAAGTTGGACACTAAATAGGGGATTTTACACTGAGAACCCTAATTTAGTAACTTCTCACACTCTTGATTCTTCTTGATTTGATATTGAAATGATATATTAGACATCTCAACAGTACATTCCATGATCACAAAGACTTGGAATTGAGTCTTAATCTCCTTCAATTTCATAGTTGACTGAGGGTTGACCAGATGAAAACCCTAACTACAACACGTTTGACTGTGGCTCCTTACACATGACACAACAACTTGAATAAACTCCAATATGGCTCTCAAAGACTTTAATCAACTTTCTCAGCATCCCATATCCATAATCATGAATTCACAATCCTCTGATGATCTTCAACTGGCCTCCAAGTTAGGAGCTGATCCACAGACACCCATTAATTCTTTCAAGGAGCATTGACCACCTCTTGGTGACTTGATGACCATTCATGCTTGAGTAAACCCCTTGCTTAGGCTCAAAGCTCTTGGTAACCTCCTCTTGTTATGCACAACTCTCCTGATCCCCTGCTAAATGAATAATTCTATGCAATTCAAATGCTAGAAGAAAATGAAATGAAACATAAACCAAGTTAAGAAAAGGTTGGTCAAATTTTGGGGTGCAACAGCTGCCCCTATTCAAACGACTTGAACCTGACTGGGTGAAAAGCGAACGGCTTTTAAACAATCAAGGTAAAAGACGGTTGAATACCAACGAACCCAAAAATTTGCCAACCGCAAAAAATAAAACTGCAAACAAGAACCCTCTGGAGATAACTACTCTGATTACAAACATACTCCGCTGGGGAAAAGAGAAGCTTAAACGAGTAACTCTGCTTGGGGAAAATAATAGTAAGATGAACTCGTCCATCAAGACTGTGCCATGGTCTGAAACATGACATTTCAAGTTGTCGGAATCTGGATATTCAACGAGAAAAATGAGGCAACATTTGCCGGAGTCTGAATACTCAACGAAAATGACCGGAGCCTGGATGCTCAACTTAAAGGCCAGAGTCTGAATACTCAACTTAAAAATCGGAGCCTGGATGCTCAACGTAAAAACTAGAGCCTGAATGCTCAACGTAAAAACTGGAGCCCGGATGCTCAACGTAAAAACCGGATCCTGGATGCTCAACGTGAAAACCGGAGTCTGAATGCTCAACGTAAAAACCGGAGCCTGGATGCTCAACGTAAAAACCGGAGCCTGAATGCTCAACATAATAGCCAGAGCTTGAATGCTCGACATAAGAACCAAAGTCTGAATACTCAACGTAGGTGACCGGAGCCTGAATGCTCAACGGACAAATGAGTTATCACAACATGGAAATTGACCGGAGTCTGGATACTCGACGAACAAAAGAATTTACCATTTGCAAATTCACCGGAGTCTGGATACTCAACGGAGAAGCCCGAGTCTGGATGCTCAACGTAGGTGACCGGAGCCTAGATACTCAACCGAGAAGGGAAAATTACCATAGTATGAACACTCACCGGATCAAGAGAAAATACCTATTGGAAATTTACCAGAGTCTGGATACTCAACGGAACTGACCGGAGTCTGGATACTCCACGGAAAAAACAATATACCACAAATTGGAAATTCACCGGAATCTAGATATTCAACGGAGAAGGAGTACAACCATAAAACTTATCAAGGTCTGGATACCCAACTGACTTTATCGGAGTCTGGATACTCGACGGAAAAAAGGAATACGTCACGAATTGAAAATTCACCAGAGTCTGGATACTCGACGGAAAAGCCGGAGCCTGAACGCTCAACGAAAAAAACCAGAACCTGGATGCTCAATGAAGATTGACCGGAGCCTGGATACTCAACGGACGAAGAAGCACTCATTGGGGTCTGGATACCGCCAGGGTTAAGAATACTGTTTCAAATTGCCGGAGTCTGGATACTCAACGAACAAAATGGACAACATCACAAACTGCCATGGTCTGGATACCATACAGGGCTAAGAAGTACATCACACATTGGAAATTTGTCGGAGTCTGAAACTCAACGACATTGACCGGAGTCTGGATACTCAACGGATGAAGGGAAAATATCACAAATATACCCATCAAAGTTTGAACACCACACTGTATTCACCGGAGTCTGGATACTCGACGGAAAGAAAGCACAATAATATTAATTGCCGTGGTCTGGATACCACAACCGTCTTTACCGGAGTCTGGATACTCGACGGAAAAAGGAAAACCCCATCAACTGGGAATGGACCGGAGTCTGGATACTCGATGGACTAAAGAATTCATCATAAATACTTATCATGACTCGCTGAGATCCGAAAACACTGATGGGGAATAACATGAACCGGGGTCTGGATACCGCGTGGGCTACCGGAAATTTCCATGGTCTGGATACCAAGGGAAAAAAGATCAAACCTCTGGAGATACACCTGAAACAAAGAGATAACAACCTGGCCTATGTTTCCCATGCACATGTTTGAAATGGCGTAATGCTCCATACGAAATGGAAACGCTACGCGTTTGGGTAGATGCTATGCACGCATGCAGATGCAACGAAACTGAATCAGCAAAATGAATGCTAGAGATATAGAAACCACCCTGCTGGGGAAACACCCTACTTATGCCAATAACAATTAGACTTATGTCGAGGAAACAAGGTCTTGCTGGCCTCCTGCAAAGAAAATGTTGGGGTAACGAAATTCCTCCCAGTCTGTCGGGGATCACTCAACCAGGAGCGAATCTACCTAGGCTGTAGATTACTCAGTGGGAAGAGAAAATCCAATCATAACTCACTGGGGAGTGCTTACAAACATGCACCTTGCAGGGATTAATTGTGCATCAACTACTGAAGGAAAGCGTACATGCTACCTGCTCACTCAAATTGCATACAAACTCCATTGGGGATAGAGATGAAAACTCCACTTACTGGGGAAATAGACTCTGACTGGAGATAAAACGAGTTTCATCCACACCTCTTTTCCCCAAGCGTAACGGCCCTGCAAAACTGAACAAACAGACAAGATATCCTACGCAAACGGAACTATCTTAGTCATCATTCGTGACGTTGTTTAATTAATTCAAAGTTTTAACAATTACTGGCCAAGGCCTGCAAGATTATGTAAGTGCAAGTTTATCACAACATTGGGCATTTTTCACAAACAAAACAGTATAAGTTAAAACAAAACAAGCGAAATACTGAATAGTATATGTTTATTGATAAATGACCTGTAAATAGGCAAAGTTTTACAACAGATGCAACCCCTGAAAAGAGGAAGCTGCGCAAAAATAATACAGATATGCACAGAAATGTACAAAAGTGTACAAAAATGTCGGCAATATGGCACAGCCAAACAACACGAGCTGATCCCTCTATGACTCGCCTGACCTTGATGCTTTCCCGACGCTTCGCCTTCAGAAGAGATTGATTTGGATAAACGGCCCTCGAGTCCTCCCAATCCACTAAGCAATGAAGTTCCAACACAAACCGCAGTCTTTTGCTTTTCGATCCCTAACTTTTGCCTGAACCGCCCTTTCAGGTTTTCGATTCACCAGGATACCCATTTTTTCCAAATTCACCTTTTCAGGTTTTCGAATTTGCGGGTTTACATCTTTTCATTTTTATCCCTAATTTTTGCCCGAACCCAATTTCTTTTTATGGTTCGCCGAGATGCCCCCTTTTGCCTGGATATTCTTTTTTCTTTACAGTGGGTCTTTTTAAGCAAAGTATTTTTTAACTGCGTCTGAGTTCACAGGGATGTAAAATTCTCACCATCCATGGTGGATAACAACAAGGCTCCTCCGGAGAAGACCTTTCGAACGACATATGGACCTTCATAGTTGGGAGTCCATTTTCCCCTGTGATCTGATTGTGGTGGGAGAATCTTTTTCAATACAAGATCGCCCATCTGAAAGCTTCGAGGGCGCACCTTCTTGTTGAAAGCTTTCTTCATCCGGCTCTGATACAACCGTCCGTATGCGATAGACGCTAGCCTGTTCTCATCCATCAGGCTAAGCTGATTCAATTTGTTCTTTATCCATTCTGCCTCATCGAGTTTGACATCGAATAACACTCTTAAAGAAGGAATCTCGACCTCTAATGGTAGGACAACTTCCATACCATATACCAGCGAGAAAGGAGTTGCCCTGGTTGATGTGCGTACCGTCGTACGATAACCGTGTAAAACGAAGGGCAATATCTCATGCCAATCTTTGTAAGTGACAACCATCTTTTGCACTATCTTCTTGATATTCCTGTTGGCCGCTTCAACAACGCCATTCATCTTCGGACGATAGGGCAATGAGTTATGATGCTCGATTTTAAAATTCTAGCACAATTCCTTCATCATCTTTTTGTTCAGATTTGAACCATTGTCAATAATGATTCGCTCGGGTACTCCATATCCGCAGATGATGTCCTTCTTTATGAACCGGGTTACGACTTGCTTCGTGACATTGGCATACGAGGCTGCTTCAGCCCATTTGGTGAAGTAATCAATGGCAACCAAGATGAAACGATGACCATTGGATGCGGTTGGCTCAATCTTACGAATCATATCAATGCCCCACATGGAGAAAAGCCACGGGGATGCCATAACATTCAATGGGCACGGCGGTACATGAATTTTGTCTGCATAAATATGGGATTTCTTCGCAAATTTGAAACAATTTGACTCCATGGTTAGCCAATAATACCCTGCTCGTAACAGTTTCCGAGACATGGCATGTCCACCGGCATGTGTACCGAAAGTACCCTCGTGGACCTCTTCCATAAGCAACATTGCTTCCTTTTCATCCACGCATCTCAACAACACCAAATCATGGTTCCTTCTGTAAAGCACGCCATCTGGGTTTAGATAAAAGTTACCAGACAACCTCCTCAGAGTCTTCTTATCTTGAGCCGAAGCCCCTGGCAGATACTCTTGCTTATTGAGGAAGTTATGTATGTCATAAAACCATGGCTTGCCATCAGCAACCTCCTCAATGCCGAATACAAAAACGGGCCTATCCAGGCGAGAGATGACTATTCTTGGAGCATCATTCCAAAAATTCACTTTATACATCGAAGATAGCGTTGCTAGAGCGTCTGCCATCAGACTCTCTGCTCGCGGCACCTGGTGAAACTCTACCCTATCAAAGAAGGGTAACAACCTCCTTGCATAATCTTTGTAAGGAAGTTTTGCACCCCAAAATTTGCCCAACCTTTTCTTAACTTGGTTTATGTTTCATTTCATTTCTTTCTAGAATTTGCATTGCATAACATTTTTCATTGAACAGGGGATCAAGAGGTTGTTCATAGCAAGAGGAGTCTACTCAGAATGTTGAGCCTAAGCAAGGGGTGTTACTCAAGTTTGAATGGTCATCAGGTCATCTAGAAGTGGTCATTGTTCTTTGAAAGGATTGATGGATGTATGTGGGTTAGCTCCTAACTTGGAGGCCAGTTAAAGATCATCATAGAATTGTGAATTCATGATTATGGATATGAGATGTTGAGAAAGCTCATTAAGTGCTTTGAGAGCCATATTGGAGCTTATTCAAGTTGTTGTGTGAGGTGGAAGAAGCCACAGTCAAGAATGTTGCATCTAGGGTTTTCATCTGGTCAACCCTCAGTCAACTGTGAAATTGAAGGAGATTAAAACTCAATTCCAAGTCTCCATGTTCATGGGATGTTGTGTTGAGAGGTCTAATATATCATTTCAAGATCAATTCATCAAGAGTCAAGAGTGTGAGACGTTACTGAATTAGGGTTCTCTGTGTAAAATCCCCTATTTAGTCCCCAACTTCAAGACCACCTATCTCAAGATACAAGTCGCATCTAAACTTTTGACCAACATGAAACTTGTAGAGCATGTTCTTAGCTTTATTTTGAGTACTAGAAGTCATTCATCTGATTTCTAGAACTCAAGTTATGATGCTGACAAGTTACAGGTCCTCAGATGAATGTGATTTTGGTCAACAAAAGTCAACCAACTTCCAAGCCATTTTTGACCTAGAAGGATGTTTCTCCTCAACTTTTGGTGAACATGAAAGTTGTTCCTCATGGTCTTAGCTTTCCAAATAGTACTAGAAGTTTTTCATCTGATTTGTAAAACTCAAGTTATGAGGCTTGCCAGTCAGGGGTATTTTGGGAAAGTGAGATTATAGGTCATAAAATTATAGGTCCATTTCACCAACTTGCACACTTCAAATGGAGATTTTTCCAACATCAAACTTGCTCCAAATGGTGTCAATTGTTCAACCAAGCATTAAGAAGTCATGAATTTGGCTTGGAATGGTGAATTCCTAAAGTGATTTTCATGGAAAAAGCCTTAAAATGAGAAAATCAAACTTAATTCATTTTTAATCATTTTTGTGCAAGTGAGTACATATTTTGAGTGCAAAACATATTTCAAACACAATGGCAATTTTAGAATTTGAATTTGGTGAGTTTTGATGTGCCATTTCCAAGATTACTTCAAGCTTAAGTTACACTTGCAATATCAACCATTAATTGAAAACAAGGATTAAATCACAGCCATTCATACTCCTCACATTACCAGCAAGTGATTTGAGGCATTTTGGAGGCAAATTGGAGCAGAATTCGTGCACATTGCTAAGCTCGAAAACTCAAATTCCATGGATTTGCATTTCGGCTTTAGGGACTGCCATTGGGCGTTCTTTCTATCACAATCCAACACATAAAGCATTTCCATCATTCACAAGTGCTCAGAACTCGTTTTGGTGAAGAATTGGAGCAAAAACAACTTTGAAAAAGTGGAGAAAAATTGAAATTTGAATTCTGAGATCCAAGCAGTTTCAAGGCAAATTGAGGATTGTAAAAGCTTTATTGAGGATTGTGGAACGTTTCTGGACATTTTTCTTTGAGCTTCGTCAAGAGTTGAAGGCTCAGTGGAAGTTCTCCACTAGGTATTTACAATTCAACTTATCTCTCTCATTATGCCATGATTCTTTGCCATTTTTGCATATTTGAGACCTAGAAAACATGTAGATCATTAATAACTAAAACGAACTGGCATTTGTGATGGTTGATGTTGTGAGCTCCAAACTGTTTTGGCTTGATGTGATATTTTCTTGAGCTTTCATGCTCCAATTTTGCTTGATTTGTGATCTGTATAACATGTAGATGATTTCTGGACAAAATTGAATGATGTTTGTGAACTTGTGATTTTGATGCTCTAAATTGTTTTGCTTCAATTTGAAGTATGTATGCATAATTAATAGAAATGAACCACGAATTTGGATTCCTCATGATTTGTAGATGAATTTGCATATGAATTTTGTTGAATTTGGTTTAGTGTGGCTACTTGTGTTGTTGCTGTTACTGTGCACGGTGACCGGAATTTTGGAGAAGATGACCGGAGGTGGCTTTGGCCACCACCTGGTTTCCCTCCCTTGCTGAAGGTTGAGGATGATGACGTGTTGTGTTGTGAGCCATGGGATTTGATTACTTTGCACATTCATGGTCACGATTAAGATGTATGGTGCACACACATTGACTTGTCACACTTTATCACGTTTGAATTTCATTAATTGAGTTGTCATGCTGTGAGCCATTGGATTGTCATACTTTCTGATCAAGCGTTTCAAATCGCTTTCCACCGTATGCATATGTTGACCACGTCACACACAATTACCAGATTTTATTTTCAGTTTTGTTTTATATGCCATTGGACATGGGCCTCGCATTGCTTTTCACGCCCCCCTTTTGGGCCCAGTGTGGTTTTGAGCTGTTTTTATTTGCTATTCTCATCGTTGCTTTTTCTTTTTCTTTTTAATTTCTTTTTATTATTTTGTTTTGCTTTCTGTTTGAATTTAATATTTTTAAAATAGTTTCAATGTTCCTAAAATTACATAAAAATATTTTTTAGAGACTTTGAGATGTCCTTTATTTTTAGGATATTTTTATTTTATTTTTTGATTTTATTTTCAATTAAAAAAGGAATTTAACATTGGAATTATTTTAAGTGGATTAAATTGTGACATTGTTTGATCTTTTATTTGTTTCTCTCATTTCCTTTGGATCCAATGAATGAAAATTGATCCTCATACCCATGATGAGTTGATCAATTTTTGAGGACCATTTTGCCCCTGGTTGGTTGACTTTAGGGTTGACTTTTGGTGCTTTTCTTTTGACCCCCGATTTTCCCATTTCAAAGTGGTACATCTTGAATATTATTTTCTTTTGATGGTGCTTTGAGGGGATATTTGCTTTGAGCTTTTGGCCTCTGGTTGCCAACATGTTTAAGTACTTTGTGCATTTTATTTGATTATTTTTTGAACCATTTTCCTAATTTTGAGGTAACTTGCAAGTCAAGTTACCTCCAAGGGAGGTTCATACATGCACCTTGACCTAGTTTGACTTGGATATGACATTTTTGGATCCTTTGAGCTCTCAATACCTTTTGTTTCATGTTGCTAACATGTTAATGATGATGTTTGTTCAATTTTAGGTCATAATATTGTTTTTTCTTTGTTCATTTATTTGTTTTCTTTTGAGCTTTTAATTAGGGTTTCAATGTGAAGTATGCTTGCATTCCTTTGTGTTCTAGCTTGCATTTCCTTTTGGTGTGATTTGCTTTTGCTTTTGAGCTTTCCTCTTCATCTTTACCTTCTGTCCAATGACCTTGGAGTGTCATTTAAGGTGGCTTGGTCCCTCCTTTGGAGGTATTTGAAGCATACCTAGAATGATGAATCCTTGAGGACACTTTTCGTGCTTCTTTGCTTTTGATGGGTGATGCTTATGGTTGAGTGCATGATATGAGGTCCTTGCTGCCCTCATATAGCCTCCCATCCTCAATTTTATGTTGAGCTTCCTTTTCCTTTCATTTGGTTTAGTTTTGGTGGTGTGGTTGATGTTGTTTGACTTAGGTCATTTCATCCCATTTTTGGTGCATCTTTGTGTGATTTGTTCTTGTTTGGTTGGTTTCTTCTTGTGCTCTTCTTTTTATTTTCTTTTCTTGCATTTCCATATGCATGCTTGGTTGAGATGAGCTTGTGGAGGCTACTTTCCCACACTATTTTCCTCCCACTTTCATTCTATTTGTGCATCTTATGTCTGCATCTTCATTTGCATATGCTTTCTTTTCTTCTTCTTCTTCTTTTGCTTTTCTTTGCCATGTCCCCTATAAGTTCTCTAACCTCTTGAGATTATGATAGAAATTAAGTTCCTAACCATACATGATAACATTAAGTAGCTCCTTTTTAAACTCAACTTTAAGTCCACTTTGCATGACAACTTTTAGGATTGACTAGTCTCCCATTAGTGTCCTTTCTTCTCTTCTTATCTTCAAACACTCATAAAACATCTAATAAATAATGATAAGTGTAGCACGCTATGAGCCTTAAGCTACTTGAGAAATAGTGATTGAGGGGCCTCCACTCAATGACCTAGAGTGTTTAGTGTACACCCTTTGGGTGATATACTGTGAGCAGTAATGCGCCTAAGAGGGGGGGGGGGGGGGTGAATTAGGTTCTTTGAAATTTTCTGGTTTTAAGAGGGCTATGTTACTTTGTTTTTAATGATGTGAAGATATGAAATCTTGTAAAAGCAGAAAGTAAAAGAGACACAGAGAGTTATAGTGGTTCCCCTCACACCTCGAGGGTAGTCCATTCCCCTTTCAACACGAAAGAGATTTCACTATAGTTAGGATCAATTGTACAATTTGCTCTAACCTATAGGAGATCAAAGGTTCTTAAAACACCTTTAAGATCTAAACTCTAAGTGCAATGAGAACAATCCTCTCTAATGCACACACTTGCTTTCAACAATCCTGAACAGCAAGGGGAAACTAAAATACAATTCTGAGTTTGTAAGATTTGTAACAATGTATAATTGGTAATCAATGCTGAGATTGAATCTTCTCTTTCAATGGAATTTCCACAAGTATCTAAGACTTATTGCTCAAGAATTTTCTTTTTAAAAGATATGGAATTTGATGCAGAAATTTTTGTGTGAAAATTGTTTAAAGAAAAAGTTCAAGAATCTTGATTGAAAGAGATTGTAAAGAATTGATGTAAAAGGTTTTGTTGTTTGAATTTTGAAAGGCTAGGTATTTATATCACATAAAAATCACTTGATGAAATCATGCAAATCTTCAGAAAAATTGATGAACAGTTGTTATGTTTCAAAGGAAACATTTAACAGACATTTGAATGAAGAGATGCAATTTTTCAGAATGAATTTTCAAAATCGTTCAGTGAGTAATTGATTGCACTAAGGCAGCAATCGATTGCACTTCAAAACAGAAGTGAAAACTGAGAATTTTTTAAGCATGCAATCGATTGCTCTTCAAAACAGAATAAAAAAATAGTTAAAAATTTGATCATGCAATCGATTGCACTTTGAAAAACTTAGAAAAATTTTGTTTTCAAAAGCTTGTGAGAGTGCAACAAGTCATGAAAATTGTTTTTAAAGCTGTGAGCAATTAGGAATTAAATGCTTAATGGATATTCTCATTGTACCTTCATATGAGAACATCTTCAAAGTTGTATCTTTGTCCTGATGCTTGATGGTTGATCATCTTTGCCTTCTTGAGTGATTTTTCTTCATCAAAACAAATGTTGATCTCTGAGGATCTTGATTTCACATTCTCCCCCTTTTTGATGATGACAAAGCATTTTTCTTTTGTTGTTATGTTTTATTTCCGGTATGCTTTTCTTCCCCTCAATGTATGACTTGTTGAGAGTTTCTAAGTTTGTATTGAGGTTCAGGATAGTCTTGAATTTTGAAACTTTGTACCTTTAAGGAAAGATAATAAACAAGAAAAGAGAGTAACATCCTTCTCCCCCTTTTAACATTATCAAAAAGAAGGGAAAGATGGATTAAGGCAATAATATACGAAAAATAACGGACAATCTTGATCATAAGTTAAATTAAAGACGAGTACAATAAAACTGGAAAGTTCAGAATTAAAAAAAATAACAGAAATAAATAACAGTTATTTCTAAGATAAATCCATGTTTGGGTCAAAGCTTGGTTGGTTGGAAAAAGTTGTCTGGAGAGGTGATGGACGAGTAGGAGGAACAGCCGGGTTTGAGGGATCATACGGCAGGATGTAGAGGTGAGAGTACAGGTAGGAGAATTGTTGGTTCACGTTCTCTTGAATGTTGTTGATCCTAGCATTTGTTGACTCTTGAACATCAGTGTATTGAGCATTGATGGAATTGTTTAGATTCCCAAATTGTTGAGTCATGTAGTCCATTAACTGTTGATTGCTCAGACCATTTATGGATGGAACAAAAACATCTTCATCATCTTCATCCTCTTGTTCATCAATATCAGCCACACCTTCGCAGAGGTAAATGATTGTCTTGGTATCTGGGTTGTATTTTACACCCATTCGAGAATCCACATTCTTGATTGAAATCTTGTTAATATTGGAATCCATGAGATACTTATCAAATCCTTCAAAATTTACTTGATAATGTTCCAGGATCTTTGTAATGAACCAAGCATATGGCAGAAACTTGGATTTTTCATTTATTCAGCGCATGTGAAGTAAGATCATATTCACCCAATTTATCTGAATATTATTCTTAACAGTATATAGCATCTGCATTTCTAGATCAGTTACTAGACAATGATTTCCACCCCTGGGAAACATTATGTAAGCCATGAAGTAATGAAATAAATGATCATCAATGTTGAATATACCTGCCGACCATGAATTGCGAGATGGTTCCAAGCCGCCTAAGGATCAAACTCTTTTTGCATGGTATTCGGCTTCAGATATTCTGCTGAGGCTCCAATAGAACTATCTTTTGTTATATGCGTTCCAGACTTCTTCGTGTTCTTCCTGAGATCTTCCAGCAGGCACTGGAATGTTGAGAATCCTTCCAAGTGTCTTGGAAAATAGAGGGATCCTTTTACCTTGAACGTATGTCACTAGCTTGCCTTCTTCTTTTTGTAAGTTGCAGTAGAACAGTCTTACCAAATCCGGATAATATGGCCTGGATGAGGAGATTACTGGTTCTAACCCACATGCAATCAGGGTTTCTTATAAGGAGAAGCATTCTTTAGGAAAGGATGAAAGGATACCATACTTGGGGGTCTGCACAACCTTCTTTTGGAAATACTTGATGAATTTGTCCCGTTGTTCATTGTCCAAATGTTGAAGAACAAGTGGAGTTTCAGAAGATGCGGAGGCTGGACCTTTGCCTTTGTCTTGTGCATAAATCTTTCTATTTGTTCGTGAAGCCATTGAAAAAGGTGAAGAAATGAGAGCTAGGGTTTATGGGAGAGTTTTGTTAATTGAGAGAGATGGTAGAAGTAGGTTATGAGAGATGGTATTTATAATGGTTGAAAGAAGAAATAGGATTAAATGTGGGATATGAGTTGTTGAAGGTATTTAGATTTTGGGAATATGAGATTTTATTGGTCAAATCTTGAGACTAGGGCTAAGAAGTAATGGCTAATCAGGTAGGTTAAAAAGTTTAATGAGGGTAGTTGGAAGGTTTAAGGATTCATGGATCTATTAAATAGAAACAGAAAAAATAGTTTTTCAGAAGGTGCAATCGATTGCTCCATCAAACAGAAGCGAAATTTGGAAAAATCTACAGAGTGCAATCGATTGCTGCAGAGGTGCAATCAATTGCTTGCTTTAAAATTAATAAAAATTGTAAAACTTACAATGAGTAATCGATTGCTGCAGGGGTGCAATCGATTGCTTGCAGTTAAATTTTGAGAAAACACAGCAAATGAAGTTCTTTTATGTTTCTACATTAGTTTCATCCAAGATTCCAAGTTCCCTTCGTATTTTGTAGAAAGACTCTTTCGCCAAAGGTTTTGTGAAGATATCGGCAAACTGATTATGAGTATCTACGAATGTTATCTCGACATCTCCTTGAAGTACATGATCTCGTACAAAGTGATGTCGTATGTCAATGTGATTGGTCCTTGAGTGCATGCCTGGATTTTTCGTTATGTTGATTGCACTGGTGTTGTCACAGCGAAGAGGAATGCTGCACAGGTCGAGTCCGTAGTCACGAAGTTGTTGCTTGAGCCACAAAATCTGCGCACAGTAACTACCTGCTGCTATGTACTCAGCTTCAGCCATACTAAGTGCTACACATAATTGTTTCTTGCATGCCCATGAGACTAGTGCATTTCCCAAGATGTGACAGGTTCCACTTGTACTCTTTCTATCAGGTTTACAACCTGCATAATCCGCGTCAGAATATCCAATTAAATTGCATATACTACCTTTTGGATACCATAAGCCGACATTTGTTGTTCCTTTGAGATACTTCATGATCCGCTTGACTGCCATCAGGTGAGACTCCTTTGGATTTGCTTGAAAGCGAGCGCAAAGACAGACGCTAAATATAATATCAGGGTGGCTTGCTGTCAAGTATAGTAGTGAACCAATCATACCTCTATATTTTGTGATGTCAACCGATATACCGGATTCATCTTGATCTACATATGTACCAGATCCCATAGGTGTAGATAAAGTTTTGCAATTATCCATATCAAACTTCTTCAATAATTCTTTGCAATACTTCGATTGATTGATAAAGATCCCATTCTCAAGTTGCCTAATCTGCAGTCCAAGGAAGTAGTTCATTTTTCCCATCATAGACATTTCGAATTCTCCTTGCATCATAGATGAGAATTCTTCGCATAGCTTGGTGTTGGTTGAACCGAAGATTATGTCGTCAACGTATACTTGTACCAAGAGAGTATCTTCTTTGATTTTCTTAATGAACAAATTTTTGTCTACCTTTCCCTTTACAAAGCCTTTGTCACATAAGAAATTGCTGAGTCGGTCGTACCATGCTCTTGGTGCTTGTTTCAATCCATTGAGAGCTTTCTTTAGTTTGAAGACATGAGATGGATATTTGTAATCTTCAAAACCAGGGGGTTGCTTGACATAAACTTCTTGATTTATGAATCCATTCAAGAAGGCGCTCTTCACGTCCATTTGGAAAAGCTGAAAATTCATGGAGCATGCATAAGCCAATAGTAATCTAATTGCTTCTAGTCTTGCAACTGGAGCGAAGGTTTCATCAAAGTCGATTCCTTCTTCTTGGTTGTATCCTTGGGAGACCAATCTTGCTTTGTTACGAACTATAATACCATTTTCATCGAGTTTGTTCTTGAAGACCCATCTTGTTCCAATGATATGCTTGTTGCTAGGCCTAGGGACAAGATTCCAAATTTGATTTCTTTCAAACTGGTTCAGTTCTTCTTGCATAGCTATAATCCATTGATCATCGCCTAAGGCTTCGTCGATTTTGGCTGGTTCTATTTGCGAAACAAATGCCATGTTAAGACAAGCATCCTTGAGATTTAATCTTGTTGAAACACGTTGACTGATATCACCAATGACTTTATCGATCGGGTGATCTCTATGAGTTCTCCATTCTTTTGGTAGATCATTGTGTACTTCATTTTGTTGTGAATCCTCTTGCTGCAGATTTGGTTGATCACTTGAAATATCTTTAAGAGTGTTTTCTTGAGAGGTTTCTACTACATCATCATCATTATTAACAATAACATCATCCTCCTTAGAGGGGTTAGATTCATCAAAAGAGACATGCATAGATTCTTCAATAGTTAAAGTTCTTTTGTTAAAGATTCTAAAAGCCTTACTTGAGAGAGAATAGCTGAGAAAAATACCTTCATCGGATTTCTCGTCAAACTTATCGATATTGTCTTTGTCATTGTTTAAGACAAAGCATTTACACCTGAATATGTGGAAGAAGGATATGTTTGGTTTTCTTCCTTTGAACAATTCATAAGGGGTTTTCTTGAGAATTGGCCTGATGTTGACACGATTACTTACAAAACATGTTGTGCTTACTGCATCTTCCCAGAAGTATTTAGGAAGATTTGAATCACTAAGCATTATTCTTGCAAGTTCTACCAATGACCGATTATTTCTTTCTACGACACCATTTTGCTGTGGAGTTCTTGGTGCAGAGAAATGATGAGAAATTCCATTTTCCTTGCAGAATTATTCAAATAGAGCGTTCTAGAATTCTCCACCATGGTCATTTCTAATAGAGACAATTGAAAGTGACTTCTCATTCTGAATCTGTTTTGCGTACTTCTTGAATGCCTTGAAAGCTTCACTTTTATGCACTAAGAAGAACGTCCATGTATATCTAGAGAAGTCATCAACAATTACTAATGCATAAACATTACCTCCAAAACTTTTTGTTCTTGATGGTCCGAAGAGATCCATGTGTAGTAACTGCAGTGGCCTAGTTGTGGACACCACATTCTTGGATGTGAAAGTTGATTTGGTCTGTTTTCCCTTTTGGCAAGCGCCACACAATCTATCTTTGACGAACTTGATCTTTGGAAGACCAACAACTAAGTCACGTTTGATTAATTTGTTCAAGTGATCCATATGAATGTGAGCAAATCTTTTGTGCCATAACCAAGATTCGTTGTTGTTTTCCATAAGACATTTAACCTTCAAAGATAAGTTATCAAGGGAAATCATGGAAATGTTGTTAATTCTATTACCTTTTAACATTACCTCAGAAGTGACTTTGTTTTCTATCAAGCATTCATCTTTAGTGAAGTTGATTCTGAAACCTTTGTCACAAAGCTGACTAATGCTAAGTAGGTTATGCTTTAAGCCTTCTACATAAAGGACATCTTCTATGGTTGTAAAAGGTGGTGCACCAATGTTGCCTATGCCAAGGATCTTCCCTTTGTTGTTATCACCATAGGTTACGAATCCTTTGGCCTTAAGCGTTAGATGTGAAATTTTGGAAATGTCACCCGTCATATGCCTTGAACACCCACTATCAAGATACCACTGATATGCGGAGGTCTTTAAGCATACCTACAAAATAGAATTAAGTTTCATTAGGTACCCAAATTTCTTTGGGTCCTCCATAGTTAGTGTCTTTCTTGACCCACACATAATGCCCCTTTCCAACACTAAAGTTTCTCACATAACAGGCATTAGGTGTATGGCCTTTGATACCACAATAAAAGAAAATGGGCTCAAAATTACTCTTATATCTAGAAGGATAGGTTTTTTTCTTATTAAGCCTTCTTCTTCTTGGGATATTGATGAACCACTTTAGGTTTTACCACTTTCTCTTTTGGAGGTTGTTCACTAGCTTTAACAAAGATGGTTTTGCTGGGACTTGGTTTTGAGAATTTTGAATAACCGAGTCCACTTTTATCATTTGAAAATCTTTGTTGGATAAGAACAACCTCTAATCCAATTTGTCCTTTTTCATATCTTTCAAGAACACTTTTCAATTGGACAATTTGAAAAGAAAGTGACTCACACTTAGTGCATGTAAAATTCTGTTTTTCATTTTTGAAATTATTTTCCATTGTTTCAATTTTTTCTTCTAGAATTGAAATTTGATTTTTTTGAGAGGAAGTAGTTTTGTACAGAATTTTACATTCACTCAGAAGTTCATCAATGGCCCCTTGAGCATCACCTTCATAGATTAGAAAATTATTACTAACCTTGTCATCTTCATCATCAGAATGGTGTGAGGCCATTAGTTCCAGATTTGCGCTTTGATCACTATCTGATTCTGATGAGGAACTTATCTCGTTGTCTTCCCATGCCACATATGCTTTATTTTTCTTGAATCCCTTTCTGCTCTTAGAAACCTCGTTTTTGGAGAGTTTAGGACAATTTGGTTTGATGTGTCCTAGTTTTCCACATTCATAGCATTTGACATCTTGTGTGGATGTTGACGCCTCTTTCTCTTTACTTTTTGAAAACTTCTTCCTTTTTATGTAGTCAGAATTTCCAATATTATTTTTAGGGCCAAAGTATTTTCTTAACCTCTTTACAAGAAGCATGAAGTTTTCATCTTCAACTGGATCATCTGCTTTCTCTACATCTTTGGAATCAGTTTTTAATGCGATGTTTTTAGAATTCTTTTCTTGATTCTCATGTTTCTCCAATAGCCCGAGTTCTGTTTCATATTCCTGAAGTTTTCCGAACAGAGTGGCGGATGTCATTGTGGCTAGGCTCTTCTTTTAAGAAATTGTTGTCACCTTGGGCTGCCATTCTCTGGACAAGGATCTAAGCACTTTAAGATTTAATTCATTGTTAGTTAGTGTCTTACCGAGTGCTATAAGATGATTTGTCAAGTGCACGAATCTCTTCTGCAAGTCTAGAATTGATTCTCCTGGATGCATTCTAAACATCTCGTATTCCTGACTCAACGTGTTCAACCTTGATCTTTTAACTTCGATGGTTCCTTCATGTGTTTCCACTAAAGTATCCCAAATTTCCTTTGTTGTTGTACATGTTGAGATGCGAAAGAATTTGTCCATGCTCAATGCACTTTGTAGAAGATCGATTGCCTTCTTGTCATAGAGAACCTTTTCCTTATCATCGTCATCCCATGAGGCTTTGGGTTTTGCTGATCCTACACCGTTAACGACCGTTGTAGGAGTGAAAGGACCATTTTGAACAACATCCCTGATTTTGTCTCCTTGTGCTTCTAAGTGAGCCTTCATACGGATTTTCCAGAAATCAAAGTATTCACCATAGAACAATGGATGCTTGTTACTGCTACCACCGTCTTTGAATACACCTTTGTTATTTAGAAGCCATACTGGATCAAATAGGAACAGGTTACCCAAACCTGCTCTGATGCCAATTGTGAGTAGTAATGCGCCTAAGAGGGAGGGGGGGGTGAATTAGGTTCTTTGAAATTTTCTGGTTTTAAGAGGGCTATGTTACTTTCTTTTTAATGATGTGAAGATATGAAAGCTTGTAAAGGCAGAAAGTAAAAGAGACATAGAGAGTTATAGTGGTTCCCCTCACACCTCAAGGGTAATCCACTCCCCTTTCAACACGAAAGAGATTTCACTATAGTTAGGATCAATTGTACAATTTGCTCTAACCTATAGGAGATCAAATGTTCTTAAAACACCTTTAAGATCTAAACACTAAGTGCAATGAGAACAATCCTCTCTAATGCACACACTTGCTTTCAACAATCCTGAACAGCAAGGGGAAACTAAAATACAATTCTGAGTTTGTAAGATTTGTAACAATGTATAATTGGTAATCAATGCTGAGATTGAATCTTCTTTTTCAATGGAATTTCCACAAGTATCTAAGACTTATTGCTCAAGAATTTTCTTTTCAAAAGATATGAAATTTGATGCAGAAAATTCTTTGTGAAAATTGTTTAAAGAAAAAGTTCAAGAATCTTGATTGAAAGAGATTGTAAAGAATTGATGTAAAAGGTTTTGTTGTTTGAATTTTTAAAATCTAGGTATTTATATCACATAAAAATCACTTGATGAAATCATTCAAATCTTCAGAAAAGTTGATGAACAGTTGTTATGTTTCAAAGGAAACATTTAACAGACATTTGAATGAAGAGATGCAATTTTTCAGAATGAATTTTCAAAATCGTTCAGTGAGCAATCGATTGCACTAAGGCAACAATCGATTGCACTTCAGAACAGAAGTGAAAACTGAGAATTTTTTAAGCATGCAATCAATTGCACTAAGGCAGCAATCGATTGCTCTTCAAAACAGAATCAAAAAATAGTTAAAAATTTGATCATGCAATCGTTTTCTCTAAGAGTGCAATCGATTGCTCTAAGAGTGCAATCGATTACACTTTGAAAAACTTAGAAAAATTCTATTTTCAAAAGCTTGTGAGAGTGCAACAAGTCATGAAAATTGTTTTTAAAGCTTTGAGCAATTAGGACTTAAATGCTTAATGGATATTCTCATTGTACCTTCAGATGAGAACATCTTCAGAGTTGTATCTTTGTCCTGATGCTTGATGGTTGGTCATCTTTTCCTTCTTGAGTGATTTTTCTTCATCAAAACAAATGTTGATCTCTGAGGATCTTGATTTCACATATACGACACTTTCGCTCTTAGGTCATAGTCTCTAGTGCGACATGAGTTACAAATCAAGTTCAAAACACTTCTTCTCTAAAAAACACAAAAACACTTCAAACCTTTTTCATCCTTCGGGATCTTAATCAGGAAAATCTTTTCAGATAAAAGAGTGTCATTAACTCTTAGTTCTACCGCAAACGGTAACGCCTAAGTCTCCAATGGTCGAGCTACATACACCAACTGCTATAACTACTTGTTAACCCTACTCGGGCCTAAAACCTTTGAACCAGCCTGTGGTCCTTTTAGCCTGAACTACGTTTGCTATGATCTTTCATACCAGATGAAAGTACGTAGGCACAAGACGCGATGTCTTGGCGAGCAACCTTTCCCCCTTTCTCCTGTAGTTAGTCGAACTACGTTGACTCTGACTTTCCCATTGCATGAGGGAGTACGTAGGCACAGAGCGGCGATGCTCTGCCGAGTCACTTCTCTTTTCTTTTTCTTTTATCCCTGAGCCTTTAGCTAGATAGTTTCAACACACCCTTTTAGATAGACAACAATGCATGGATCCCATCGAGTACGACGGACATGAGGGGTGCTAATACCTTCCCCTTGCGTAATCGACTCCTGAATTCAGACATGGTTGCGATGACCTTGTCTTTCCCTTTTCCGTCAGGTTTTTTCGATCGTTTCCTTTCCCTCTCTTTGGGATAAATAACGAAAGTGGCGACTCTCTTGTTTTTCCGCCGGTTGTTTTTCACAGTTGCGACAGGAATTAGATTTGGTTGCCGAGTTTTCCACTCTCCCATGATCTGATTAACCACTAGCGCTGAATTGCCATATACATCCAAATTCTTGATTCTCAAATCAATAGCCTCTTCCAGACCCATGATGCACGCTTCGTACTCGACTTCATTATTAGTGCAAGGGAACGTCAACCTGGCAGTGAAGGGAATATGAGTACCATGAGGAGTTGTAATGATTGCCCCAATTCCACTATCATAGGAATTGACAGATCCGTCGAATATCATCTGCCACTGAGAACCTTTCTCTGGACCTTCGTCAGGTAATGGCTCTTCACAGTCTTTCGCTTTGAGGAACATGATGTCTTCGTCAGGAAATTCAAACTTCATCAGTTGATAATCTTCGATTGGCTGTTCAGCAAGGTACTCTGACAGAACACTTTCCTTGATGGCTTTCTAGGAAACATATTGTATATCATACTCTGTCAGTACCATCTGCCACCTGAAAATTCTTCCTGAGAGCGCTTGCTTCTCGAAGACATACTTGATCAGATCCATCTTCAAAATCATCATGGTTGTATGATTAAGCATATATTGTCTCAAATGTTTGGCAGCCCAAGCGAGTGCGCAACACGTTTTCTCAAGCATTGAGTAACGGGACTCACAGTCTGTGAACTTTTTACTCAGATAATAGATCGCATGCTCTTTTCTTCCAGTCTCGTCGTGTTGACTGAGAACACAACCCATACTGTTCTCAAGAACCATTAAGTACATGATTAAAGGCCTTCTAGCTACTGGGGGTATCAATATCGGAGGCTCCTGCAAGTATTCTTTTATCTTATCAAATGCTTTTTGACAATTTTCATTACAGACGACCGCCTGATCTTTCTTTAGCAATTTAAACATTCGTTCACACGTGGCTGTGAGATGAGATATGAACCGAGCAATGTAGTTCAATCTTCCCAGGAAGCCACTGACCTCCTTTTCTGTTTTCGGCGCTGGCATATCTTGTATAGCTTTTATTTTTGCAGGATCGACCTCGATTCCTTTTTCGCTGACAATGAACCCCAATAACTTTCTGGACTGAACTCCAAAAGTGCACTTATTTGGATTCAACCTTAATCTGAACTTCCTGAGCCTCTCAAACAGCTTCAACAAGTTGACCAGATGCTCTTCCTCTGTTTACGACTTTGCTATCATGTCATCAACATAGACCTCAATCTCATGATGAATCATATCATGAAACAAAGTGACCATTGCCCGTTGGTAGGCTGCCCCTGCGTTTTTCAACCTAAAAGGCATTACCTTGTAACAGAACGTCCCCCACGATGTAATGAACTTCGTTTTCTCCATATCTTCCGGTGCCATCTTTATCTGGTTATAACCCGAAAAACCATCCATGAAAGAAAATACGGAGTATTGAGCAGTATTGTCAACCAATACGTCAATGTGAGGGAGCGGGAAGTCATCCTTTGGGCTCGCCTTATTCAAATCTCTATAATCTACGCACATCTGTACCTTACCATCCTTCTTAGGTACAGGCACGATGTTGGCGACCCACGAATGGTAAGTTGTTACGGCTAAAAATCCTGCATCCAACTGCTTCTGGACTTCTTCTTTGATTTTCACAGCCATATCTGGTCTTGTCCTTCTAAGCTTCTGCTTGATCGGCGGACATTCTTCGCGCTACGGTAAACGATGAACCACTATATCAGTGTCAAGCCCGAGCATATCTTCCTACGACCAAGCAAAGATATCACTATACTCTCGAAGCATCTCAATCAGTCTTTGCTTGATGTCACTCTGTAGCGCAACCCCTATCCGAATGTTTCTGACAACTTCTTCAGAACCCAGATTAATAACCTCGATTTCCTCCTGATGAGGCAGAATGATCTTCTCTTCTTGTTTCAAGAGTCTAGCTTGCTCTTCAGGCAAGTCTTCATCTTCGTCAAT
Organism: Lathyrus sativus; assembly: GCA_963859935.3. NCBI lineage: Eukaryota > Viridiplantae > Streptophyta > Magnoliopsida > Fabales > Fabaceae > Lathyrus > Lathyrus sativus. The sequence goes on from OZ012738.1 coordinate 36,526,294, forward strand.
CTCTTCTTCAGCTTGATATATCAGTTGATCAAAGTCGAAGCGAGTCATAGGAGGTTTCGAATTGGTGTCATCTGCAATGTGAATCCTGCAATAAAAATGGTTAAATGTTTCAAATGATATGCAAACGAGTACAAACCACGTTGCCATTTTATTGTGAGAAACAAAAATAAGGAAGACAAGGATCACACAATTTGAATGAGAAAAACGCCTTTTGATTAATTGATAAAACAATGTTCAAACATAAACAATAAGACCCTGAAACAAAATATCGCTATGCTCCGGGTAGAACATAGGGTAGTATAATAATCGGAAAAAACAAAGCATTACTGTTCTATTGTCACTTGAAGGAATTATTCAATAGACCAGTTGTGCAGGCTCTGTCCTAGAGTGCAAGGCTTGATCCAAGCATCCATATCACAATCACTATCTCCCTGTTCGTCTGACACATCGTTGATCCTTTCAAAGATAACTCCTCCCTTAGTAAACTACACAGGTCCTTTATAGCGTGGCGCGCTCTGCGAGGATGAAGAAAATGACGAGCGATACGCCAAACCAAACTTGTCTTGCTTGTGGGGAATCTCCAATACCTGGCCCCAACCCTGTGCTGCCCCAGCCTGTACTACTGCTTGGGCCTCTTTAAAAGAAGACATAGCCACTTCCGGCGCTTTGCTCACAACAGGAGATTTATCTTTAATCTTGACTGTTTCAAAAGCCTGACAAAGGGTTTCGTGTATCTCTCCGTCCACCTCGACATACTTGAAGGATGATAAGTGACTGACCATTATATCCTCTTCTCCACACACCGTAACAACACTACCGCCAACCATATACTTTAGCTTTTGATGCATCGTGGAGGTCACAGCTCTTGCTGAATGAATCCATGGACGACCTAATAAACAACTATAAGCAGGCTGGATGTCCATAATGTAGAACACTGCATCAAATACTTCCGGTCCCACCTGAATGGGCAATGTCACTTCTCCGAACACGGATCTTCGGGTACCATCAAAAGCGCGTACCACCAAATCACTTGGTGTGCAAATCAATCCCTGCATGTCCAACTTCATTAGGGCTTTCTTCGGAAGTACGTTCAAGGATGATCCTGTATCCACGAGTACATGAGACATAACAGCCCCTCGGCATTCTAATGATATGTGCAACGCACAATTATGGTTCCTGCCCCTTGGCGTCAAATCGAGATCTGTAAACCCCAAGCCGTTTCTTGCATTTATGTGTGCAACAACCCCTTCGAGTTGATTAACCAAAATTTCTTGCGGCACATAAGCAATATTCAATATTCTCAACAGTGCATTCCTATGCGCCTCAGAACATAGTGACAAAGACAAGATAGATATCTTAGAAGGAGTTTGCTGCAAATGATCGACTATCTTATAGTCACTCTTTCGTATCAGCCTCATAAACTCTTCCCCGTCCTTTAACAAAGATTCCTTCTCTCTAGCCTGAGAAGTTTCCTCTACCACTGGTCTCTTCCCCTTGTCAACCTTATCAACAACCACTTCAGGTGACAAAAAGACCCGACCACTACGAGTAATTCCTCCCGCTCTCACATGATTATCTACTGAATTCGCAGAGGGACCATTCAAATCTAGTTTCTATCCGTTGCAATACACTTCAGCTCCGTAATTCCACGGAATAGCCTTGGTGCTTTCAAACGGTACAAGACCTGCTTTAGTTATGGTTATTGTTGGTGGTTTTGGCACATAAATGGTAACGGTTTTGTATAGAATAGAGATTGTTGCAATCTCATCCCTTTCCTAAGCCACCAACTCTTCAGGCTTTCTTTCAACAGACTGGTCAAATTGCAAGACTCCACTATCTATCATATCTTGAATATAGCCCTTCAATTGCCCATATCCCTTAGGATTACTCGGACACTCATCACAATTTCCATCACAACCTGGGAAAACACCCCCTTCAACAATCTAGCTTTCACAAAGCTCAATGGTGTCTTCAGCTCATTAACATCTGTTACCAAATCCAAAACATCCTCCTCAGTAATTGCATTAACCCTAGCTTGCCCATGATTCGGCATGGGATTTTGTACGACATTAGGAACATCGTTGGAGAATTTAATTGCTTTACTATCAATTATGTCCTGCACTTTATGCTTAAAGGCCTTACAATTATCGATGTTATGCCCCAGGGCACCTGAATGAAATTCACAGCGAGCGTTTGCATCATACCCGGGTGGAGGAGGCCCAGTCAATGGAGCTAAAGTTCTCTTCTGAATAAGTTGCAGCTGCAACAAAGCTTGCAATAGCTGAGAATACGACATGGGAGGCGCATCAAAATGCCTATTTGTCGCTCGATCTTAGTCTTGATATCTTCTATACTCCTACTGATTCTGCTGCGGTTGTTGTTGTTACTGCTGACGCTGCTGTTGCTGTGATTACTGAGTTGCGGGAATTATAATACTGGCAATCTGTTGTTGCTGTCGATTCTGACCTCTGCCTCTCCCACGTGAACTAGACACGAAATTGGTATCTCCTTCTCGTTTCTTGTTACCGAACACCTTCTTACCTCCTCCAGCTGAGGGTATTTCACCAGCACTTATCTTTCCTAACTTGATACCATTTCCACCCTCTCTCCGGTGATGACTAAGTCAGAGAAACTACTCGACATGCTGCTAATGAGCTTCTCATAATAAACGCTAGGCAAAGTGGCGACAAACATATCAATGAGCTCACGTTCCACCATAGGTGGCTGCACCCTGGATGCTAACTCCCGCCATCTTTGGGCATATTCTTTGAAACATTCATTGTTCCTTTGTGAAAGATTCTGAAGCTGGACCCTGTTAGGAGCAAGGTCGCTGTTGTATTGATAATTTTTCACAAAGGCCTCGGCCAAATCCCTCCAAATACGGACATTCACCGGTTTCAGAATCATGTACCATTCCAACGAAGGACCAGACAGACTATCCTGGAAGAAGTGCATGAACAATTTCTCATCATCTGAGTAGGAAGACATCTTACGCCAGTAGGATCTCAGATGAACTCTCGGGAAGGTGGTACCCTTGTATTTATCAAAGTCTAGGACTTTGAACTTTGGCGGTACTCTCAGGTCCGGGATCAGTCCCAGGTTAGCCATATCAAGGCCCATAGAGTTTTGACTTTCAAGGGACTTCATTTTTTCTTCAATCATCTTAATCCTCTTATCAGCTTTAAAGGGTAACTCAGCAGCCACAACCCTCAGCGAGAACACATCCTCTTGCCTGTCTTCATTCCAGAGGTGATCCATATTACCGTGTATAACACAAGTGGTGTCAGGACCATAACCATTTCCATTAATGTTACCACCATTACCAAAACCAGTGTTGTTGAACCCTGCAGCATTACCAGCACCAGCAACATTACCACTCCCTCCAGCAGTAGGGATAACCAAAGTAGGCATGGAGTTATCATCTCTAGGAGTCTCAACATGTGGAGGGTTAGCAGCATTCCCACCATGCAACACACAGTTGCCATCAACACGTGCAATCAAGGGCTTCACTAGAGTACGAAGTTGCTCTTGTCCATTAGCCACTCCCTGCATTACCTCCATGAATTGGGCCATCCGGTCCCTCATTTCCTGCATCTCTGCTTGCATCTGCTCCATTACTCTCTTCTGATTTCCCCTAGTTGCGTACCGGTGAGCCGTTAGATTGGAAATCCTGAAACACTAGTGAACCACAGGAAAATAAGATTAACAGTTCCGATGCACCTGCAATGCGAAAATGAAAAAATGCAGACATGTACGCAACAGGGAAATTTCCCCCTCGATTCTAGTTTTTGGGAGAAACACAACAATGGAGAACCCTACAGACAAGCATATAACATAACCTCCTCGTATATAATCATAGGCCAACAGGCAATGTACAAGCTACAACTGAGTATAAAAGAAAAGACCTCAACCAACAAGCCTGGTGATGGTCAGTACCACAAACAATAAGCTATGGACTACAACAGAGATAAATAAGATAGTCAAGCAGAATGACAAGACCGGAAGTCCTCTAGCAACTTCTGCGTCTCAGGATGATCTGGTCTAGCAAGTAGTCCCTAAATAAGTAACTCTTGCTGGCTAACAGTATGCTGTAGACTCTCAACATGGTCTTCCCAAGCTCCTTCCCCAAAACACGCCTCGAGCTTGCATCTCTTGGAATCAGCTCTCAACCTGAAATCCTTCAAGTTTGCAATCTCTTCGTTTATCCTGTACTCACTATCCCGTCTAAGTGATGCCTTCGCTGAAATCTTCTCGTCTTTGGCATTGAGCTGAGTCTTCAACTTGCTGATCTGTAGCTTTAACCTGTCTTCGCGCTCTTTGTTATTGATGAGCGTAGCATTCCATTGGTTCTCAAACTTAGAAATCTTCAAGTAAGCTCTATCCAAATCTTCCTTCTTGGAGGCAAGAACACTATTAACAGCCTTGAAATCCAAACCCAAACGCTCCCGAGAATTGGTCTCCTTGGTCAGATCCGTACCCAATTTGTTTACAAGCTCAATTTGTTTCTTGAAGGAATGAACAACCTCAATCTTCTCACTTCGAAGCCAAATGATTTCTTTCTCCAACTCCTCATTGGCTTTTCTCAACTCTTCCTTCTCAAACAATAACTGATTGTATTTCTGAATGTCTACGGTAGTGGGTTCCTCAATCATGACAGGATACAGAGGTGCAGCTGAAGGAAACAGCATCAGAAACTTTGCAACTCTATCTTGAATCCAAGTCAGGTAAGGGTCATATGCTCGGCTGTTACTCTTCCCCAAGGCTACTTTCCCTCTCCGATGAATACTACTCCAAGCATGCTCTAATCTGGCTAAGGCATCGCCTTCTAATAAACCGGTGAGATACAGAGATTCTTGTATCTCCTCTTCTTTAGGAGGATCCTTCAGTACATATCCAAACTGTCTGACCAATAAAGAAGGGTTATATTTGATGCAACCTTTCCTTCCGACCAAAGGGACGTTAGGAAATCCACCGCAACTATAAATAATATATGTACCAAGCATGTCTCTGTCAAACCAAGTGATATTCTCCGCAGACAAACCCATCAACCTATCGAACCACTCTGAAGTACCACCAGTAGCAACAAACGGACCTGTCTTGGGCATGTGACTAGCAAACCACATGTATAATAAAGGGATACAGCAAGATACATTCTTTCCCCTTCGGTTCTCATTCTTATGGTGCACAGAATGATAAACATCTCCGAGAAGTGTGGGTACCAGATTCCCTGAAGCTAGCAAGTAGAAATCATCCACATCTACAAAGTCTGGCAGATTAGGAAATAGTACAATACCGTATATACAAAGAGCTAGAATGGCGCCAAACAAAATCCAACACCCATCCTTGGCGAACTGCTGAGCTTTCTCCACCAGAAAAGGCAAAAGAAAACCATATGTCCCACTCTTCTTAACCAGCTTCCCCTTCAACTCTGAAGCATCCAAGTGTAATATAGCAGCGAGCTTAGCCAGATCAGGCTCAGCATCAACATGGACAAACGACATCTGATCAATAAGAGGTACCCCTAACAGCTCAGAATACTCCTCTAGGTAGGAGCCAGGACATAATCAGGAAAGACGAAGCATCTCTGCTGTGCATCATAGAACTGCAGAAGAGTATAGATACCACTAATCTCATACGCTGAAGGCTTGCAGACAAACCTCACCAACCTCCTATAAGACTGCCTAAAATCCTCCATCACCTCCCTGTCGGACAAAGCAATCAAACTCCGCAAAGAAATGATATCTGGGGTAGGGAACCTGTAAGCTACTGCTCTCTTCAAGGGCTCCATAGCAAGATCACTAGAATCGCGGAGGAAATATGCACCTGCAACATAAATACATGTTAATGAAATGTAGATAAAAATGCAAATGCAAATGCACACAGGGGATCAAGGTTGATGTGCTGTTGATCGAGAAGAACCATCGCTCCTCTTTAGCAAGAACAAAGTACCGATAATAGGACCCACTGACATCAGGAACACAAATTCACACTTGTAAAGAACTGGGTAATCTGAAATCCAAGTTTTCCTGCATAACCCAATCCCTCTCACAGGTATGGACCTATCCATTGACAAGGTTCGACATCCTATGCGTTCATCAGCGTCACAGACTTTCGAGAAATGATGATACGTTCATAATTTCTAGTTTGGCATCATCATCTCACGAAGAGGCCTCACTTAGCTGAATCACAGATGATCGGTTCCCAGAGTTGACAACCCTCAGATCCAACATCCCGTCGAGCCCTAAGGGCCAGAGGAGAAGTCATCAAAGAGAATCTCGTCTGAGCGTGAATTTCATGGGAAACTGTACATGCTAAACAAGCAAGCCCCCCACTAATCTCCACTACTAATGCTAGGTTTGAACTCAAGCCTGGGTCCGACTTATCACTCATCATAACTTCCCTCCACACAACACATCAATAATGATACAATGCGGAAAGTAAAATATGAAGGTAAATAAAGCACATATATACAACACCCAAAGATAAACAAACAAGCGCTAGGATTGACTCGCATAGGGAACCAGAGTCCCTAGTAGAGTCGCCAGCTGTCGCAACTGCGAAAAACACCCGGCGGAAAACAGAAGAGTCGCCACCTTTCGTTATTTATCCCAAAGAGAGGGAAAGGAAACGATCGGAAAAAACTGACAAAAAAGGGAAAGACAAGGTCATCACAACCAAGTCTGGATTCGGGAGTCGGTTACGCAAGGGGAAGGTATTAGCACCCCTCACGTCCGTCGTACTCGACGTGATCCATGCTTTGTTATCTATCTAAAAGGGTGATCATCTATCTAGCTAAAGGTATCAGGGACAAAAGAAAAAAGAAAAGGAGACTCGGCAGAGCATCGCCGCTCTATGCCTACGTATTCCCTTGTGCAATGGAAAAGTTAGAGTTAACGTAGTTCAGCTAACTACGGGTGAAAAGGAGAAAGGTTGCTCGCCAAGACATCGCGTCTTGTGCCTACGTACTTTCATCTGGTATGAAAGATCAGAGCAAACGTAGTTCGGGCTAAAAGGACCACAGGTTGGTTCAAAAGTTTTTAGGCCCGAGTAGGGTTAACAAGTAGTTCTAGCAGTTGGTGTATGCAGCTCGACCATTGGAGACTTAGGTGTTACCGTTTGTGGTAGAACTAAAAGTTAACAACACTCTTTTGTCTGAAAATATTTTCCTGATTAAGATCCCGAGGGATGAAAAAGATTTGAAGTGTTTTTGTGTTTTTTAGAGAATAAGTGTTTTAATTATTAAATGTTTATAATGTATGTTGTACTAAAGTCTAAAAGCTAGGATCGAATGCATTGCATATCGTGGTAAGGACGTATACTAAACACTCTAGGCAATTGAGAGGTAACTGCTCAATCACCATTTCCCAAGTACAAGGATCATGGCACAACATCCATTATCTTTATTAAGTATGTTAAGATTGTATGAAGATGAGAAGAGAAGAAAGTACTTCTAAAGGGGACTAACTCAATCCTAAAAGTTATCATGCAAAGTGAACTTAGAGTTGGGATACAAAAGAGGACTACCTAATGTTATCATGCATGGTTAAGCACCTAATGTCTATCATAACCTCTCTTGAAGAAGAGAGATTGGAGATCCTAAGGGAAGAAAGACAAAAGAAGAAGAAGAAGAAGAAGAAGAGGGAATATGAAAATTCAAACATGCAAACATAGAATGCACAAATAGGATGAAAGTGAGGGAGGAAATATGTGTGAGGCAGTAGCCTCCACAAGCTCATCTCAACCTCAAGCATGCATATGAGAATGCAAAAGAAGGAGAGAAAGAAATGCACAAAGTGAAATCAAACAACAAGAAGAAATCACACAAAAATGCACCAAAAGTGGGATGAAATGACCTAAGTCAAACAACATCAACCACAAGTGCCAAAACCCAAATCAAGTGAAAGGAAAGCAAACTCAAGACAAAAGTGAGGATGGGAGGCTATATGAGAACAACAAGGAACTCATAATATGCACTCAACCATAAGCATCACAAGGAAGTGAAAAATAAGCACAAAGGAGTCCTCAAGGATTCATCATTTTAGGTAGGCTTCAAGTACCTCCTAAGGAGGGACTAAGCCACCTTAAATGAGACTCCAAGGCCATGGGACAGAATGGGAGATGAGATAAGAGAGCTCAAAAGTAAAAGCAATCACATCATAAGATAAAACAAGCTTATACACAAGAGGATGCAAGCATGTCACATATGGAAACCCTAAATGGAAACATCAAAAGAAACACACAAATGAACAAGCAAAACACAACATCATGACCTAAAATTGAGAAACCAACAACCTTAACATGTTAGCAACATGAATCAAAAGAAATTAAAGGCTCAAAGGATCCATAAATGTCATCTCCAAAGCAAACCAGGTCAATGTGTATGTATGAACCTCCCTTTGGGGTAACTTGACTTGCAAGTTACCTCAAATTAGGAAAATGATTCAAAAATAACCAAATAAAATGCACAAAGTCAATAAACATGTTGGCAAACATAGGCCAAGAGATTACAATCAAAGTCAATTCACAATACCACCAAAGAAATTGAATCACAAGGATGTCCCATTGTGAATGAGGATTGTCGAGGGTCAAATGAAATGCAATCAAAGTCAAACGAAAAGTCAACCAAACAGGGGAAAAATGGTCCTCAAAAATCAATCAACTCATCATGGATATGAGAATTGATTTTCAGTCATTGGATCAAAAGGAAAAAGAAGAAACAAATCAAGAACAAAGGCATGTCAAGAATTAGGTCAACTAAAACACTTCCAATTGATTAATTATTTTTTTAAATGAAAAATAATTCAAAAAAATAAAATAAAAATTTCATAAAATAAAAGACATCTCAAACTATCCAGAAGATATTTTTTGATGAATTTATCAATTGGAGGAATATTTTATATTGAATTAATTCAAAACAGATCAAAACAAATATAAAAAGAAAATAAAATAAGAAAAAGAAAAAAACATGGTGTGAATAGCAGCCCAGATACATGTAAACTCATTGGGCTTGTGTGCTGGGCGTGTCAAAAGTAAAGAGGGCCCATGTCCAACCAGCGTTTTAAGTGAAACGAATAGCTTTGATAGATCAAGTGAAACAAGGTCAAAGTGAGTGCACGGTGCATCATGTTATGGCTCGTTGGATCAATAAGTCACCACATCAAACAGATCAAAACTAAACACGTGCCTCAGGCTGGGATTAAACATGGAAATGGAGGGGAAAAAACTAGACGGTTGGAACCACTGTTTCGGTCGTCTTCTTCGACGAGAGCTCCGACAAGGCAACAACAAAACTCAACCAAATCAAGCAAACAGATAGTCAAAATTCATCTACAGTTCACGTAGATCCCAATTATGAGCTCAGTTTTCATTAATCATACTTAAACAAGCCAAATTAAAGGGAAACAGAAATCAAACATCACATTGAAACACTCACAAACATCAACAATAATACACCAGAATTTGCCTATGAACATAGGACTTCAGCATTAACCAACAATGGCGCAAGACAAAGGCATAATGAGTGAGAAATTTGGATTTGAAGCTTACCTAGTGGAGTTCTTCCACTGAGCCTTCAAATGATGGTGAAGCTTGATGAAACTCTGCAGATCCACTCAAGGAAGCTTGAGGAAGATGAATTTAAGGTTGAATTGCCTTGAAAACGCCTTAATAATGATTCACAGTTTTTGAATTTTTCTTGCTTGCTCCAACCGTGTTTTCTTCAATTCTCCACGAAAATGACTCTCTTCTAATTCAAAAATTACCTAGAACTTATATATGATGGATATAGCAACTTATGGAGGCCAAAGTATGGCTCAATTGTGTGAATTTGCAAAATGCCCAATTCCACTTTTTCATGCTCATGCACACGTGAAACAACCTTAATTCTCCTTGTTTTTTATTCAAAAAGCTTGCTGGGAACTTAATTTGATCATGTGGATGAGATTCAGCCCTTGGTTTGATCAAAAGGTGGACATTGGATTATCAATTTTTCACTTGAAATGGCCATTGAACTACACGTGAAAATGGCACCAAAACTGAAATCCATTACTTGCATCATGTTTCTTATATCTTTTGCACTCAAAATATGTATAAACATGACTTGTTTTGGTTCAAAATTAATTAATTGCAATTTCCCCCTTTTAAGCTTTCTTCATGAAAAAGTCTCACACCAATTCTTCAATCCAAGCTTCAATCATGACATGAGATGGTTTGGTGATGAAATTTACCCCATTTTGAACAAGTTTTATGTTGGGAAAAGTTTCATTTGAAGTGTGCAAAGTGGTGAAATGGACCTATAATGAAAATGACCTGTAATCTTACTTTCCCAAAATATCCCTGCCTTGCAAGCCTCATAACTTGAGTTCTACAAATTATATGAAGGACTTCTAGTACTCTTTGGAAAGATAAGATCACGAGGAACAACTTTCATGTTTGGGTCAAAGTGAGGAGAAACATCCTTCTAGGTCAAAAGTATCTTGGAAGTTTGTTGACTTTTGTTGACCAAAATCACATTCATCTAATGACCTGTAACTTGTTAGCATCATAACTTGAGTTCTAGAAATCAAATGAAATACTTCTAGTACTCAAAATAAAGCTAAGAACATGCTCTACAAGTATCATGTTAGGGTCAATATGAGATGAGACTTGTATATTGAGATATGTGGTCTTGAAGTTAGACACTAAACATGGGATTTTACACTAAGAACCCTAATTTAGTAACTTCTCACACTCTTGATTCTTCTTGATTTGATCTTGAAATTATATATTAGACATATCAAAACAACATTCCATGATCACAAAGACTTGGAATTGAGTCTTAATCTCCTTCAATTTCATAGTTGACTGAGGATTGACCAGATGAAAACCCTAACTACAATACCTTTGACTGTGGCTCCTTACACATGACACAACAACTTGAATAAACTCCAATATGGCTCTCAAAGCCTTCAATTAACTTTTTCATCATCCCATATCTATAATCATGAATTCAAAATCCTCTGATGATCTTCAACTGGCCTCCAAGTTAGGAGCTGATCCACATACACCCATTAATTCTTTCAAGGAGCATTGTCCACCTCTTGGTGACTTGATGACCATTCATGCTTGAGTAAAGCCCTTGCTTAGGCTCAAAGCTCTTAGTAACCTCCTCTTGTTATGCACAACTCTCTTGATCCCGTGCTAAATGAACAATGCTATTCAATGCAAATGCTAGAAGAAAATGAAATGAAACATAAACCAAGTTAAGAAAAGGTTGGTCAAATTTTGGGGCGCAACAGCTGCCCCTATTCAAATGACTTGAACCTGACTGGGTGAAAAGCGAACAACTTTCAAATAATCAAGGTAAAAGATGGTTGAATACCAACGAATTCGAAAATTTTCCAACCGCAGAAAATAAAACTGCAAACAAGAACCCTCCGGAGATAACTGCTCTGATTACATACATACTCCGTTGGGGGAAAGAGAAGCTTAAACGAGTAACTCTGCTTGAGGAAAAATAATAGTAATATGAACTTGTCCACCAAGATTGTACCATGGTCTGAAATGTGACATTTCAAGTTGTCGGAATCTGGATATTCAACGAGCAAAATGAGGCAATGTTTGCCGGAGTCTGAATACTCAACGAAAATGACTGGATCCTGGATGCTCAACGTAAAGGCCGGAGTCTGAACACTCAACTTAAAAACCGGAGCCTGGATGCTCAACGTAAAAACCGGAGCCTGAATGCTCAACGTAAAAACTGGAGCCTGGATGCTCAACGTAAAAACCGGAGCCTGCATGCTCAACGTAAAAACTTGAGCCTGAATGCTCAATGTAACACCCCGATTTCGATTATTTCATTTTATTAAGTGTGCTATTTAAATTGAGTAATAATTGTGTTAATTATGAATTTGATGTGTTAATTTAGCATGTTTTAATATTTTACCGTTTCGTAGAATTTCGGGTAAAATTTAGATTGAAGGGTATTTTGGTCTTTTGGTAGAAATAGAATTGAGGGGAAGAGTATAAGAGGAAATAGAGAGGAAAATAGATAGAAAGAAAGAAAGAAAAGAGAGTTAGAGAGAAAGAACAAGAGAAAGAGAAGAGAAAGAGGAGGAAGAAGAGCAAAACCTAGAATCATCAAGAACCAACATCTAAACTTTCGATTTAATCGGGTAAGAGTGTGAAACTTTATTATTCTATCCATATGTATGATCATGTATGTGTTGTGCGGATTGTTTGGTAGTTTTCTACACTTTCTATTTCTAGGTTGAATTTGATTTAATCGGTAGTATCGAGTTTTAAACGGTTGAAAATGAGAATAAATGGTAAAGTTTAAGTGGAAGGATGTTGGGTGGTGTTGCAGAGACAAGTTGGAATAGAATCGGTTGGATTCAGTGAGTTTCAGAATTTTTGAACAGTTAGGGATTTCTGAGTTCGCAGGTTCGCCAGGCGAAACCTAGCGAGTGGTCAGCGAACCAAGTCAGTAGCCAAATTCAGTCTTCGCTGGCAAGTTTGTCGGGCGAAGGCTAGTGGCGAGGGTTCGCCAGGCGAATGAATCCAGCGAGTGGTAGCGAATACTTCCAGTAGCTTCTGACTGCCTTCGCTAGCGAGTTCGCCAGGCGAAGGAGGTAGCGAGCATTCGCCAGGTGAAGGTCAGCGAATGCGACAACATTTTTCCTATTCCTGTGTTTTCTTTTCCAATGTTGATAGCTTGTTTCGGTTACGTTAATCCTTATCTGAATGGATGATTTGTGTACTATTGTGATATGTTATGCTGTGGGTAGCCGTATGGCGTGAATCCTAGTGTACGAATCGATTATGAATCGTGGCCTTTGGGCAAATGTATGCATTGTCTGAATTGAATAAAAATGCATGGTAATTGTGATGAATGTGAAGAATGCATGATAATATATTTGCGAATATGTATGCATTTTGTGTTAATTGATCCCGCGTAGGATCTGCAGAACCTCGTGTGAGCGATAGTTTATAGTTGATTCATTCATGTTAGCATGTGAAGTATCATGATATGCATTTGTGTTAATTGATCTCGTGTAGGATCTGCAGAACCTCGTGAGAGCGATGGTTACATTTGATCCCGTGTAGGATCTGCAGAACCTCGTATGATGCGATGGTTATATTTGATTTCGCGTAGAATCTGCAGAATGATTGTGTGCCCATGTGGGGTGTGAGTAATCCTGAAACATCGTGTGCCCATGTGGGGTGTGAGCGATGGGTGAACATCGTAGGCCCGACGGGGAGTTACTTTGGTAACGAGCGATGGTTCCATTTTGGTTCTTCAATTGAACCTGCTGAATTGAGTCGGTACCGCATTTGCATCTGCATAGAGTCGTGAGTCGGTCTCTATGTGTTGCATTATCATGTTTATATGATGCATTGGTGAAATAAACATGTATGTGGATGTTTATGTGAATTGGTGATGATATAAACGTATTGTGTATGTTTATGTGAATTAATGCGAATTGTGATAATGGCATGAGTGAGTATGCTTGAAAATATGTATATATATATATATATATATATATATATATATATATATATATATATATATATATATATATATATATATATATATATATATATATATATATATATATATATATATATATATATATATCTGTGTGTGTGTGTGTGTGTGTGTGTGTGTGTGTGTGTGTGTGTGTGTGTGTGTGTGTGTGTGTGTGCGTGTGTGTGTGTGTGTGTGTGTGTGTGTGTGAATATATGTAAATATGTAGGTTTATATGGATTGATATAAACATTGGTGATTGCATATTGTATATGCTTGATGTTCTATTTATATATAGATACTTATATGGATACATTGCGATGTATAGAATGATTGTGGTGATTTGTGGTGTGAATGCGGAAGATGCGTAATTAATGATATGTATATATATGATTTATGCGTTGAATATTATGATATGGTTTCTCACCCTTCTGCTGTTTTATGATGCTCTATGAGGCATTGCAGATTAGGTGCTGGTGATCCCTTTTTGTGAAGCGCGTCTTAATTAGTTTTGGTCAGATGACTCTGATATGTAACACCGGGTAGCATAGGAAGCCTTGGGCTATTTTTGATGAATACCTTTGTATATGTATTATTGGTGTTGCATGTTTTGTAAACATGAATGTTGTTGATGAATTACATGGAATGATGTGAATATGTATATATGTGAATACATGTCGGTTGTGATTCAAATGTTTAGATTTTCCGCTTTTATTCTAAATATTTGAGATGTGGGTATAAGGACTAAGATCCTCTGATGTGTTTGTTGCCCATTGTTGCATATCTATTATGAGCAGGTGTTGTATGTGTTTTAATTCAAGCATAATGTGACATGTTCCTTTTATACCGTATTTTAAATAATACTCTAATGAAATTTTGAATTCGTGCCTAAATGATTCGTTTGATTATTTAGGGGTATAGAAAAGGGGGTGTTACATTAAGTGGTATCAGAGCTAGTGTTGAGTCTGTTGTGTCTGTCTTATTATTGTTGACGGTTAAGCTGTGGTTTAACCTTGTTGTTGTTTCTAGGTTGCTCAGAATATGGCTGGTAGGAATGATGCTGCGATGGCTGCTGCCATGGAAGCGATGGCTAGAGCGGTGCAGGGTGCGCCGAATGCGAATGAGAATGACGAGTTCAGGAAGAATCAGTCACCGGTCTTTAAAGGAAGATTCGATCCTGACGGTGCTCAGATTTGGCTGAAGGAGATCGAAAGAGTTTTCAGAGTTATGAATTGTGCTGAAGGAAACAAGGTGAGACTTGGGACTCACATGCTGAGGGAAGTAGCCGACGACTGGTGGGTCGGTGTGCGACAAGTTATTGAGGTGAATGAGGAAACAATCACTTGGGATTTATTTCGTACAGAATTCTTGAGGAAGTATTATCCCGAAAGTGTGAAGGGGAAGAAAGAAATGGAATTTCTTGAACTAAAGCAAGGCAATATGTCCGTGGTAGACTACACGACGAAGTTTGTGGAATTGGTTCAATTTCATCCTCATTATGCGGCGGTGACGGCGGAATTTTCTAAATGTATTAAGTATGAGAATGGCTTGCGCCCTGAGATTAAGCAAGCGGTGGGGTATCAAAGAATTCGGAGGTTTTCGGATTTGGTTGAATGTTGTAGAATTTTTGAAGGAGATAGCAAAGCTCGTTCCACACATTATAAGAGTGTGAATGAGAGGAAAGGGAAACAACAAGTAAGGAGTGGACCGTATGTGACGCCTGTTGATAAGGGAAAACATAGGGGAAACTTTGATAGGAGATTCGGAGGTGGGGGTTCCGGTATGATTAAGTGCTTCAAGTGTGGTGAGATGGGACATAAGTCTTTTGATTGTGGAACGACCACTGTAAAGTGTTCTAACTGTGAAGGTGTTGGTGATGCTACAACTGATTGTAGAAGGAATGCGGTGAAATTTTTTAATTGTGGGGAAGTGGGGCATATTGGTACTAAGTGTACTAAGCCGAAGCAAGCTCAAGCAGGTGGTGAAGTTTTTGCTTTAGCTGGGAAGGATACTACCAGTGCAGACCGTCTGATTAAAGGTATATGCTTTATTAATAGTACGCCTTTAATTACTATTATTGATACGGGAGCGACCCATTCGTTCATTTCTCATGAGTGCGCGAAGCGTTTGGACTTGGTTGTGACTTCTTGGGGTGGCGAGATGGTTATTGAGACTCCTACTTCAGGGTCGGTAACTACATCCTCGGTGTGTGTAAGTTGTCCTCTGACCATGTATGGCAGAGACTTTGTTATGGATTTGGTGTGTTTACCTTTGAGGGTTTGGGCGTGATCTTGGGTATGAACTGGTTGCAGTTTAATCGAGTTCACATAGATTGCTATCACAAGTTAGTAAGGTTTCCTTCTTTGGAAGACGATGAAGAGGTGAGTTTTCTATCCACTAAAGAGTTGAAGAAACTTTTAGCGGATGAAGCTCAACTGTTCGGTTTGTTTGCATCTTTATCCGTGGAAAGTAAGATGGAACTTGATGTTTTTCCAGTGGTGTGTGACTTTCCAGAAGTGTTTCCGGAGGACATTACGGATGTACTGCCGAAAAGAGAAGTTGAATTTTCCATTGATCTAGTTCCGGGTACTAGACCAGTTTCGATGGTACCGTATCGTATGTCGGCATCAGAGTTGGTAGAATTGAAGAAACAACTGAATGACTTGTTGGACAAGAAATTTGTAAGGCCTAGTGTTTCTCCTTGGGGTGCTCCGGTATTGTTGGTGAAGAAAAAGGATGGAAGCATGCGTTTGTGTATTGATTATAGACAATTGAACAAGGTGACAATTAAGAATAAGTATCCGCTTCCTAGGATCGATGATTTAATGGACCAATTGGTGGGTGCATGTGTTTTTAGCAAGATCGACTTGAGATCAGGTTATCACCAAATTCGGATGAAAAAGGAAGATATTCAGAAGACAACCTTTAGGACACGGTATGGTCATTACGAATATTTCGTGATGCCATTCAGAGTTTCTAATGCGTCGGGCGTGTTTATGGAATACATGAATCGTATTTTTCATGACCAGTTGGATCGTTTCATGGTTGTGTTCATCGACGATATTTTGATTTATTCTAAGTCTCAAGAGGAGCATGAAGAACATTTAAGGAATGTGTTACAAATATTGAAGGAAAAGCAATTGTGTGCTAAGTTGTCTAAGTGTGAGTTTTGGTTGTCGGAAGTAAGTTTTCTTGGGAATGTCATTTCCGGTAGTGGAATTAGTGTTGATCCATCCAAGATTGATGCAGTGAGGCAACGAGGGACTCCTAAGTCGGTTACAGAAATCCGAAGCTTTTTAGGGTTGGCGGGTTATTATCGGAGGTTCATTGAGGGATTTTCGAAGTTGGAACTTCCTTTGACACAGTTAACTTGTAAAGGAAAAGCTTTTGTTTGGGATATTTATTGTGAAGAGAGTTTCACAGAACTTAAGAGACGGTTAACGACAATGCCGGTTTTGATTTTGCCGAATCTTACGGATCCTTTTGTGGTGTATTGTGATGCGTCATTGACCAATTTAGGTGGTATTTTGATGCAAGATGGGAAAGTTGTGGCTTATGCTTCGAGGCAATTGAGAGTGCATGAAAAGAATTACCCTACCCATAACTTGGAATTAGTGGTCGTGGTGTTTGTTTTGAAAATTTGAAGACATTATCTTTATGGTGCAAGATTTGAAGTCTTTAGTGATCACAAGAGCTTGAAGTACTTATTTGATAAAAAAGAACTGAATATGAGGCAAAGGAGATGGTTAGAACTTTTGAAAGATTATGACTTTGGTTTGAATTACCATCCGGGTAAGGCGAATGTGGTGGCCGATGCCTTAAGTCGGAAGTTGTTACATATGTCCGCGTTGATGGTGAAAGAATGGGAACTTTTGGAAGATTTCAGAGACTTGAGTTTGGTTTGTGAAGTGACGCCGGTAAGTGTGAAAATTGGTATGCTACATGTTATGAATGATTTTCTTGCGACCGTTTGTGAAAAGAAAAAGTTAGATTTGAAGTTTTTTGATTTGATGATGAGTGAGAGTGAGGATTACAAGGTTGATGATTTTGGAGTTTTGAGATTTTGGGGTCGTATTTGTATTCCCGATGATTCGGAATTGAAAAAGATGATATTGGAAGAAGTACACCGAAGCAACTTAAGTATTCATCCGGGTGCGAACAAAATGTATCAGGATTTGAAGAAGATCTTTTGGTGGTCCGAGTTAAAGCGGGATGTTGCTCGTTTTGTGTATTCGTGCTTGACTTGTCAGAAGTCTAAGGTGGAGCATCAGAAGCCTAGTGGATTGATGCAACCGTTAGACATTCTGAAACGGAAGTGGGATAGTATATCCATGGATTTTGTTACGGGATTTTCGAATACGCAAAGAGGTCATAATGCTATTTGGGTAATTGTTGATAGGCTTACTAAATCTGCTCACTTTGTTCCGATTGATATTAGTTATCCTTTGGAAAAGTTAGCTGAGATTTATGTTCACGTGATTGTGAAGTTGCATGGGGTTCCTAAGAGTATTGTGTCGGATAGAGATCCTAGATTTACATCAAGATTTTGGGAAAGTTTACAAGGTGCTTTGGGTTCTAAGTTGAGATTGAGCTCGGCGTATCATCCTCAGACGGACGGTCAAACCGAGAGGACAATTCAATCATTGGAAGACTTGCTACGTGCTTGTGTGCTAGAACAAGGTGGTGCATGGGATAGTTATTTGGCATTGATTGAGTTCACCTATAATAATAGTTTTCATGAAAGTATTAGTATGGCGCCATTTGAGGCTTTGTATGGTCGGAGATGTCGAACACCTTTGTGTTGGCATGAAACCGGTGAGAGGTCGGTAGTTGGTCCGGAGTTGATACAACAAACTACGGAGAAAGTGAAGTTTATTCAGGAGAAGATGAAGGCTTCTCAGAATAGACAAAAGAGCTACCATGACAAGAGAAGGAAAGATCTTGAATTTCAAGAAGGCGACCATGTGTTTTTGAGAGTTACACCAGTTGCGAGTGTGGGTCGTGCTTTGAAGTCGAAGAAGTTGACTTCTCGTTTTATTGGTCCTTATCAGATTACTGCACTAGTGGGTGTTGTGGCTTATCGTGTGGTGTTGCCTCCGAATCTTTCGAATTTGCATGATGTGTTCCATGTTTCACAACTTCAGAAGTATGTTCCGGATCGGTCACATGTTGTTCCTATGGACGAGGTTGAGGTGAGAGATAACCTTATGGTAGAAGTTGTACCAGTGAGAATTTTGGATCGAGAAGTTAAGAAACTTAGAGGCAAGGATATTGCGCTTGTGAAGGTAGTGTGGGGAGGCACTTCTGAAGGCAATATGACTTGGGAATTGGAAAGTGGGATGCGAGAGTCGTATCCAGACTTGTTTGAATAAGGTAATATTTTCGAGGACGAAAATTTCTAAAGTGGGGGAGAGTTGTAACGCCCCGATTTTGATTATTTCATTTTATTAAGTGTGCTATTTAAATTGAGTAATAATTGTGTTAATTGTGAATTTGATGTGTTAATTTAGTATGTTTTAATATTTTACCGTTTCAGAGAATTTCGGGTAAAATTTAGATTGGAGGGTATTTAGGTCTTTTGGTAGAAATAGAATTGAGGGGAAGAGTATAAGAGGAAATAGAGAGGAAAATAGATAGAAAGAAAGAAAGAAAAGAGAGTTAGAGAGAAAGAACAAGAGAAAGAGAAGAGAAAGAGGAGGAAGAAGAGAAAAACCTAGAATCATCAAGAACCAACATCTAAACTTTCGATTTAATCGGGTAAGGGTGTGAAACTTTATTATTCTATCCATATGTATGATCATGTATGTGTTGTGCGGATTGTTTGGTAGTTTTCTACACTTTCCATTTCTAGGTTGAATTTGATTTAATCGGTAGAATCGAGTTTTAAACGGTTGAAAATGAGAATAAGTGGTAAAGTTTAAGTCGAGGGATGTTGGGTGGTGTTGCAGAGACAAGTTGGAATAGAATCGGTTGGATTCGGTGAGTTTCGGAATTTTTGGACAGTTAGGGATTTCTGAGTTCGCAGGTTCGCCAGGCGAAGCCTAGCGAGTGGTCAGCGAACCAAGTCAATAGCCAAATTCAGTCTTCGCTGGCAAGTTCGCCGCACGAAGGCTAGTGGCGAGGGTTCGCCAGGCGAATGAATCCAGCGAGTGGTAGCGAATACTTCCAGTAGCTTCTGACTGCCTTCGCTAGCGAGTTCGCCAGGTGAAGGAGGTAGCGAGCATTCGCCAGAGGCTTCGCCAGGCGAAGGTCAGCGAATGCGACAACATTTTTCCTGTTCCTGTGTTTTCTTTTCCAATGTTGATTGCTTGTTTCGGTTACCTTAATCCTTATCTGAATGGATGATTTGTGTACTGTTGTGATATGTTATGTTGTGGGTAGTCGTATGGCGTGAATCCTAGTGTATGAATCGATTGTGAATCGTGGCCTTTAGGTAAATGTATGCATTGTCTGAATTGAATAAAAATGCATGGTAATTGTGATGAATGTGAAGAATGCATGATAATATATTTGCGAATATGTATGCATTTTGTGTTAATTGATCCCGCGTAGGATCTGCAGAACCTCGTGTGAGCAATGGTTTATAGTTGATTGAGTCATGTTAGCATGTGAAACATCATGATATACATTTGTGTTAATTGATCCCGTGTAGGATCTGCAGAACCTCGTGAGAGCGATGGTTACATTTGACCCCGTGTAGGATTTGCAGAACCTCGTATGATGTGATGGTTATATTTGATTCCACGTAGAATCTGCAGAACGATTGTGTGCCCATGTGTGTGTGTGTGTGTGTGTGTGTGTGTGTGAATATATGTAAATATGTAGGTTGGATTGATATAAACATTGGTGATTGCATATTGTATATGCTTGATGTTCTATTTATATATAGATACTTATATGGGTACATTGTGATGTATAGAATGATTGTGGTGAGTTGTGGTGTGAATGCGGAAGATGCGTAATTAATGATATGTATATATATGATTTATGCGTTGAATATTATGATATGGTTTCTCACCCTTCTGCTGTTTTATGAAGCTCTATGAGGCATTGCAGATTAGGTGTTGGTGATCCCTTTTTGTGAAGCGCGTCTTCATTAGTTTTGGTCAGATGGCTCTGATATGTAACACCGGGTAGCATAGGAAGCCTTGGGCTATTTTTGATGAATACCTTTGTATATGTAGTATTGGTGTTGCATGTTTTGTAAACATGAATGCTGTTGATGAATTACATGGAATGATGTGAATATGTATATATGTGAATACATGTCGGTTGTGATTCAAATGTTTAGATTTTCCGCTTTTATTCTAAATATTTGAGATGTGGGTATAAGGACTAAGATCCTCTGATGTGTTTGTTGCCCATTGTTGCATATCTATTATGAGCAGGTGTTGTATGTGTTTTAATTCAAGCATAATGTGACATGTTCCTTTTATACCGTATTTTAAATAATACTGTGATGAAATTTTGAATTCGAGCTTAAATGGTTTGTTTGATTATTTAGGGGTATAGAAACCGGGGTGTTACACTCAACGTAATAGCCGGAGCCTGAATGCTCAACATAAGAACCAGAGTCTGAATACTTAACGTAGGTGTTGCACCCTAAAATTTGACCAACTCATTTCACTTGATTTGTGTTTTCAATTGCATTATTATCTACATAATAGATCATGTACATAGTTCATCCATTTGCATAGCATAGCATAAGCAAGTCATCCAGCAAGGGATCAAGTGCCATTCTTATCTAAAGGAGCACATCAAAGGGGTTCGTATTCAAATTCAAGATTATCTAAGTTAACAACTGAGGAATTGAAGCTTTGAACAGTTAGAAGGTCAAGCAGTGGATCTATCTCCCAATCTGGGGGTGGGTTTGAGGATCATCAATGAGACATGAGCTATGAACTAAGGGTATGGAATGTTTGCTAGCATCATGGAGGGCTTAGAGGGTCATTTTGAAGATGAGTCAAGTCATTGGTGTGATTACAAGAGCTACAGTTGAATGCAGTCAACTGGGGTTTCATCTGGGTCAACCCTAGGGCAACCTTATGTCAACAGGGTGATTGAAGAGTATCAAGGTCAGTTTGGAGGTTGTGGAAGTCATGAATTGATATGGGGATACATGTGTGGTGTTGTGCCAAGGGGAAATCAAGAGGGATCAAGAAGAGGAGGGGTCATTAGATTAGGGTTTCAGTGTAAAAAACCCTAATTTAGGCTTAACTTCCAAGCCAGATAAGTCAAAATGCAAGTTTCAAATGGATCCTTGGCCAACATGAAATTTGTATATCTTCTCAATACCTTTAATTTGAGTACTAGAAGTCTTCAAGGAGATTTATAGAATTCAAGTTATGGTTCTTGCAAGTTATGGGTCATCAGAGAACTTTGGAATTTATCTGTGAAAGTCACTTGACTTCCAATCAACTTTTGAGCTAGAAGGAGTTTTCAAATGGATTCTTGGAAAACATGAAGGATGTTCCTTATCTTCTTAGATTTCCAAAAAGTTATAGAAGTCCTCAAGATGATTTGTGGAGCTCAAGTTATAGCTTGTACAAGCCAGAGGTATTTTGGGAAAGTAAGATTATAGGTCCTTTTTCAACATAGGTCAATATCTTTATCTTCCACTCTTCAAATGAAATTTTGCCCAACATGTGATGTGCTTAGAATGATGTTTTTAGGCTAGATAAGCGGTTTTTATGAGTTGGAAAAGCTTATATCACAAAGTGCCCAAAAATGGCTTGAAAAGGGACATTTTTCAAATGGATTCATGGAGGGAAATTGCGACTTTTGATTTACAAGTCCAAATTGCCTCATACAAATACTCAAATTGATTGGAGAAGGGATTTTAGAGACAATGGCATTGTCACTTTCTTGAGTATAGGTCAGAATATAGGACTTGCTTTGTAAACCACTTGCTTGAATCATAAGTCACATGAGCAAAACACTACACAAGCTGATTCATGCCATTCTACTCCTCCAAACACCTTTGCCTTGGTTCATATGATTGAAAGAGGGAATTTTAAGCTAACTGTAAGCAAGATTTACACGAATGTACCATTGGATTTGTCACCTCCATAACAGAAATTGGATATGCTGATGTGGGCCTCTAGAGTGGATCAGAAGCCCATGAATATGTTCTATAAATGGTTTAGAGTGTGCTCAGATGAAGGAGGTTGGTGATTTCGTGCTGTGGAGAGAGAGCCATAACTGAATTTTGCAAGAGAAGTTCAAAATCGGTTTTGGAATTGGAGAAGAGTTCAAGCCAAATTGAAGATTGGAGAGTGTTCCTAGTGCTTCATTGAAGGTGTTTGCATCAATTTGAAGCTTGTTTCGTGCCTCAAAGACCTTCTGTTGATCTCATCCTTGCAGGTATGTAACTTTCCAATTATACACCATTCTAGGCTAAATTAGATAGAAATCTTCATGTGGTTAGGATCTAGGATAATTAGAGAACGATTCTGGAGAGTTTGGTAGCAATTGATGATGTTGGATCATGGAGTGCAAATTCTGTTGAGAGTTGGTTATGGTGATCTTGGATGAATTAATCATGTTTGGATAGTGGAAAGTGATCAGTGTAACATGAGGATTCGATCCATAGCTTTAGATTCAAGATTTGTGTTGATCAAGAATTGTGTGTATTCTGAAATTCCCTTCGTGTTTTAAGATAGAATGAGATTCAAGGAATTCCGAGGTTGGATTGGTAATCTACGTGTAAAAACAAGTAGGATTAGTATAATTTTTGGCTTGATTGATGACCTGAGAACGAAGGCTCATCGGAGAAGACGGTGGTTTCCACCGTGAACCACCGCCTGAGAAATTACTAGGTCACCTGAAATATTTAGGGACGATGAACAGGGACCATTAGATTGCCCTAGGACTTTGACCCAGAGCAAGATCGTGTGGCTGTGATTTGGTTTCATTTTGTGAAGAGTAGATTCTGAGCATGAAACGAAGCGTTTCATTAAAACGCTAACCATGGGCTTAGGTTCAAAATGATACTCCCACCCCCATCTGAGAGGCCCATCCAGATTGCACGTGTTTTGGATTCTATTTGCACCGAATGTTTGTTTTTTTATTTTTATTTTCTGATTACAAACATGGGCCTAGCGCGTAATGCTTTCTACACCCCCCTGGCCCATTTGCCTCTTTACGTTGTGATTAATTGCTATTTGCCACATGTTTTTTTTCATTTTTCATTTTATTTGTTTCATTTCATTTAGCATCTTTGAAAATTCACATTAAATTCAAAAATAATCATTTTGATATGGGGATTTTCGGTACATTTTAATAATTGTCTGAAGAAAATTATGAAAAAATAAAAATATCATTTTAAGCATTTTTCTATTTTTGGTGATTTTTACATTTAATTGCATTTTATTTTCATTTTGTTTGTACATATCATTTGGTGAATTTTGTTTGGTCATTTAAATTCATATTTTGATTCCATTCTTTTTGTGGTAGTTAGATTAGAACATCAAGTTCCCCTTGGATTTATTCCATATTTTTGTGGATTAATCTTGATTAGTTTTGATTAGAAAACATTAGGGTGGTAGTTTAGGGTTCAAACTCAACATAGGTGCATTCTAACATTTTCTTTTGGGGTTTTTAGCATGAATTAGGCTATGGGACATATAGGGTATATAGGGTAGATGTAGCAATCCCCTTAGAATAAATCCTAGAATTTTAAATACTATTTTACTATTTTTAGTATATTTTGCAAATGGAGTGTTTGTTTGGTGTTCCCACTTGGGGTTTATGTTTGTCGGTTTGGGTTTCTGGGCTTTTATTTTGGGGTGTGGGCTTGGTTTGGGCTTGTGAAAGCATGAAGAATCAATGGAGAAGATTGAATACAAAGATCAAGGTTGATGCATGAGGATTTCTTGGATTGAAGATGCTGATTGAAGACTTAGGAGAGATAGGAGATATAGGGAGAGCTCTAGGGTAGACTGTTCTCTTCTGTCAAGCATAGAGAGCTTCTTGTGCCTCTATTCCATCCTACGACACAAGGTCCCCACAAAGGGTTCCATCTCTCCTTAGGAGGGATGTAGAGCCTGCTTTGATTGGGTAGAATCTTGAGGATAACTTTCACTAGATGTGTTAAGATCTTGATGATTTCCCTAGGTTATCATTAAGCATCTCAACATCCCAACTTCCTCTATTACTTGATTCTCTCTTGTGAATGTCTGTATTGAAGTTAAAAGCCTATTGAGGATGAAGTTCATTGATGATTTTAGAAGAGGAAGCTGGTACCTGTCAAAGCTGGATATTTGTTGAAGGCTAAGGTTTTGCTGGTTGGAACTCAGTGCTTGTTGAAGCTGGAGATTATTGGAAGATAAGAGCTTAGCTGGAGCTTAGATATCATTGGAAGGAGAAGATAGGATCTTGCCTTCAGTTGTTAACCTTTTGCTGTGTATCAACTGTAGCTGCCAGAGCTGGTGCTGTTTGGATTGCTTGCTGTAGGAGCTGGTGGGGCTTGCTGAGCTGGTGTTTCTCTTTGTTGTATTGTTTTTTAATCTTCCCCTTAGGTTTAAAGTGAAGCTGTTCACTTTGCCTATTGTTTCTTGCTGCATTTCATGCATTTTACTGCTTTACTATATATCTGTTTTTTGCTGTTTATCCCTTAGGATCTCTGATTTCCTCTGTGCAGGAGGGAATTATGACAGACATTAGGCTTTCATCCATGTATGACAACATTAGGGTAGTTTTGATTCCCTTTTCAACCATAGGCTTTTTAGAGCTTCTTTCTCTTCTTATCTCAGAACAATTCAAAAACACAATAATAAGGTTAATCGATGTCGTACGTTACGAGCCTTAAGCTATTTGAGAAAAGGTTGCTGGAGGGTCACTCTTCAGTAATCTGATTGCTTAGTGTGTTACCCTTAGGGTGACATACGACGTAGTCACTCTCAAATCATAGTCTCTAGTGCGTCGGAGATTGCAAACACACTAAAAAACACTTCTTTCGTAAAAGATTCAAAACAAACATCAAAGTGTCATTTTTGTCCGCTTGGACTCTTAATCAAGAAAACCCTTTTTTTTGAAGGTAATAAAAAACAGTCAGACAAGCTTGTGTCTTCCGTAGCCCGAACTACGTTTGCTCTGATCTTTCATGCTGTATGAAAGTACGTAGGCATAGGATGCGATATCCTAGCGAGCAACCTTCCCCTCCTTTCCCATAGGTAGGCGAACTACGTTGACTCTGATTTCTCGTTCCAGACGGGAATACGTAGGCATAAAGTGCGATACTTTGTCGGGTCATTTTATTTTCTTTTAACCCCAGACCTGTAGAATGGATAGAATAACAATCCGTACTAGAAAAAAAGCGTGGATCCCGTCGAGTACGACGGACGTGAGGGGTGCTAATGCCTTCCCCTTGCGTAACCGACTCCCGAATCCAGGATTTGGTTGCGATGACCATTCCTTTCCCATCTTTGTGGTAGGTTTACTCTGAGCGTTTCCTTTCCCTCTGTTGGGATAAATAACGCACGGTGGCGACTCTTCTGTTCAGCCGGTGTCGATTTTCGCAGTAGCGACAGTTGGCGACTCTGTTGGGGAATCCAACAGTGCCCTACGCGAGTCAGTCCTAGCGCTTGTTTTCCCGTCAGGGGTGTTGTATGGATTTACTATTCTGTCTTTACTTTCCGCAATATTTTTACCAACCTTATATTATCATTGCTGTTGTGGGTAGGGGTAATCTGTTGAGAGATAAGCCAAACCCGAGCTTGAGTACACATATAGATTTAGAGAGAGAGTAGTGGTTAGCCTGCTTGCTTAGCTCGCACCAGCTAGCCGCGAAATCTCACTCGGGCGAGATTCTCTTTGATG
Organism: Lathyrus sativus; assembly: GCA_963859935.3. Taxonomy (NCBI): domain Eukaryota; kingdom Viridiplantae; phylum Streptophyta; class Magnoliopsida; order Fabales; family Fabaceae; genus Lathyrus; species Lathyrus sativus. The sequence continues at coordinate 36,552,617 of OZ012738.1, forward strand.
CTTCTTGCCTGGCCCTTAGGGCTCGACAAGTTGTCTGACCCAAGGATTGTCGACTCTGGGAACCTATCAATTGGGATTCAACTAAGTGAGGCCGCTTCAAGGGATGATGATGCCACACCTTCTGGGTATCGTATCATCGCTCTTGAAAGTCTGTGACGTTGAACCCTCATAGGATGCCGTACCTCGTCTGCGAGTTAAGTACACACCTGTGAGGGGTAGGAGGGTCTGTTTGCAGGAAACCTTTGACCTCAGAATACCTGGTTTATCTCTATCAGTGAGATGTGGTAACAGGGTTCTTTTGAGTGGTTGGTTTGGTTTGAGATGAAGGTTGGGTGGTTCTCAGGCTTCAGTACAGAGCAGCCCAGTCTATCAGCATTGCACTTGGTCCATTGTTTGCATATGCATGTGCATTTTCATGATTGCATTTCATTAACATGTATTTATGTTGCAGGTGATCATTCCCCTCTGATTCTAGGATATCTTCTAGCCAGGCATGGAGTCCCTGAAGAAGACGGTTGCTTACAGGTTGCATTCACCAGACATCAGTTCATTACTGGGTTTAGTCGCTTTGGCAGATGAGAGTGTGAGGGCCGGGTTCAGAGTATCCTATGGGAGACTGCTTAGCTTGTTGTACACACCTTCAGCTTTCGAGACTACTGGGGTGTATACTTTGGTGCAGTTTTATGAGCCGCAACTGAGATGTTTCTTATTTCCAGACTACATTCTGGCACCCACTTTGGAGGAGTATTATGTTATGTTGGGTATTCCTGTGCTAGACCAGATGCCCTTTGTGTTAGAACACAAATTGGTTCTTAATAATAACTCTTTGTTTTGATGATAACTGTTAGGAAATTTATATTTAAGAATTATATACTCTAAAATTTGTTTGAGAGTTTTACTGCAGATTGAATTGAAATTAACTCTCTAGAAGCAAATCTGTATTGTATACAAGAAGTTATCCTGACTCTGAAGCGCCAGATGCATCTTACAGAAGAATCTAATTGCTCCTTACAGAAGATCCTGAGCGTAGTCTCCAGAAGGATCTGAAGCAAGAAGCTCCAGAACATTCTGAGTCAGAAGCATCTGAAGTTAATCAGAAGCATCTGAAGCTGAAGCATATGAAGCAAAGAAGAATATTGTTTGAAGAGTTTCTCAAAGCATAATTCTACAGAAGTTTCTGAAAGTACCAACGCTGCCAAGTACTGAAGTTCTGTGTCAAATATGCTCTGATGATCAACACGCTAAAAGCACACATGCTGCAGAAGACTCTGATATAGCAAAGTTCTGAATATCATTAGAAGACTCTGAAGAACTTGCTGAAAACTGAAGAAGAAATATTCAAGAATATATCCGTTGGAGTAAATCAACGTCTCTTTCCTCATTTGTGCTAGACACACTTACACAGACAAAAAGGATTTTTCTGTGCTATCTACTTCTAGGAAAGGTCACTTGATGTGAAGACAAAAAGGCTCAGACCTTTTTGGGACTCTCTTTTCAACGCTCAGCATCCTTGGATCAGCTGCCTATAAAAGGAGAACTCCACCACATTCTTCAGTTACACAATTTGCTGAAAAGAAATCATATTATTCTAAGCTCTCATTCTTTCATATTCTTCTTAGAATTTATTGTACTTAAACTTAAGAGAAAAATCATTGTTGTGATAAAAGCTTTATAGAAGCATTAATACTCTTGTATTTAATTTATATTGATTGTAAAGGTTTTTCCTTAAGAGGATTCAGTTGGAATCAGTAGCTCTCGAGAAGACTAAGAACAGTTGTTCTTAGGTGTTAATATTGTAATCAGTTTGATTTAATAGTGGATTAAGTCCTTGTTGAGAAAGGCAAATCACTCTAGGAAGGGTGGACTGGAGTAGTTGTTTAAACGAACCAGGATAAAAATAATTGTGTGATTATTTTTTAAGTCTTAATCTTTCATACTTATTCAACCCCCCTTCTAAGTATTATCTCACCTTCAGTTGGCATCAGAGCTCCGGTTCTGAGTGTGCTACCACTTAACAGTGTCAGTAAAGATGCAGAGAGAAATACTTTGATATATATTTATTTGTTACCATGGCTGATAATTCAATGTCCAATATTAACAATAAATATGAAGAGAGGGATAGGATCAGCACCAAACCCCCAATGTTTGATGGGGAGAAATTTGACTACTGGAAAGACAGAATTGAGAGTTTTTTCCTAGGATATGATGCTGATCTATGGGATCTAGTCATAGATGGATATGTACATCCCACAGATGGGAATGGCAAAAAGATTGACAGAAAATCTATGACAGATGCTCAGAAGAAAGATTTCAGAAATCACCACAAAGCCAGGACTATATTATTGAATGCAATTTCACATACAGAGTATGAGAAAATTACAAACAGGGAGACTACTTTTGATATGTTTGAATCCTTAAAAATGACTCATGAGGGAAATTCTCAAGTTAAGGAGACAAAAGCTCTGGCTCTGATCCAGAAGTATGAGGCTTTCAAAATGGAAGACTCTAAATCTGTTGAAGCCATGTTCTCCAGATTTCAGATACTCACTGCTGGGCTGAAAGTTCTGGACAAGGGATATTCTACATCAGATCATGTAAAGAAAATCATCATAAGTCTGCCTACCAGATGGAGACCAATGGTGACTGCCTTGAAGATGGCTAAGGATCTGAACAAGATCTCTCTAGAAGAACTCATCAGCTCACTGAGGAGCCATGAGATTGAGCTTGAGGAAGATGAACCTCAGAAGAAAGAAAAAGGTAAATCTGTTGCATTAAAATCTAACAAAACTGCTAAAGCTTTGCAGGTCATTCAAGAAAGCTCTGAAGAATCTTCTTCTGAAGAAGAAGATGAGTTATCCATGATGTCCAGAAGGATTAACAGACTCTGGAAGCACAAGGGAAAGAAGTTCAACAACTTCAGAAGATCTGATAATAGAAAGGAATCTTCTGGACACAGAAGATCTGCCAAGAAAGAAGTCGTGTGCTATGAGTGCAAAGAACCTGGGCACTACAAAAATGATTGCCCCAAACTTCAGAAAGAAAAACCCAAGAAGAAGTTTAACAAAAAGAAGAAGGTTCTGATGGCAACATGGGATGACTCAGATGAATGTGAATCATCTTCTGAATCAGAAGAAGAATGTGCAAATGTTGCACTGATGGCCAGCACAGAGGATCAAGAGGAAGGTACCTCAGGATATGAATCAGAATCTGAATCTGATGATGACGCAGAAGAGGTAATGGCTAAACTTACCAAAGAAGAACTCATAAAAGTTTTAACAGAAGTTCTTAAAAGTTATAACAATATCAAACTCAAATACAAGAAGCTGAAAAGCAATCTTGAATCTGAGATTAATCTTCTGAAAACAGAACTTGTTGAGCAAAAAGAAATAAATCTGAAAATCAAAAATGACTTTGAAATAACTCAACAAGAATCTGAATCTGAGACTAAGTCATGTGAAAATATTTTAGAAAAATATGACTCTAGCTTTCAGATATTTCTCACTAAGAGCATAGACAGAAGCAAGATGGCTTCTATGATCTATGGTGTTAGTGGAAACAACAGAAGAGGTATTGGATATGAATCTTCATCTGGAAGCAATCCAAAACCTGTTGACAAACTTTTCATCAAGAAGACACCTCTGTATTCTCAATTCAAATTTGGTCACTTGAATGACATTAAACACACAAGCTCTGAGAAGAATACTTATGTGTTTAAACCCAAGGCAAGTCAGAATAAACATTATGTTGTAAAACAGAAGTTTAGACAAACCTACAAACCAACTAACCCCAAAGGACCCAAGAAGATCTGGGTACCTAAAAGCAAAATAGTTCCTGTTGCAGATGTTCTTAGCAGCAAGGTCAGGACACCAATCATGGTACCTGGACTCTGGATGCTCACGACACATGACAGGAGAAAAGTCTATGTTCCAAAGCCTGGAACTTAGATCTGGGGGTGACGTGAAGTTTGGAGGGAACCAGAAGGGCAAGATCATTGGACCTGGCACTATTGGAAATGGTAAACTTCCCTCTATTACTAATGTTTTACTTGTTGAAGGGTTAAAGCATAACTTATTGTCCATAAGTCAATTAAGTGACAATGGTTATGATATTACCTTTAATCAAAAATGTTGTAAAGCTATTAGTCAGAAGGATGGCTCTATCCTATTTAGTGGTAAGAGGAAAAACAACATTTATAAAATAAATCTTTCAGAACTTAAAGTTCAAAATGTTAAATGCCTCTTGTCTGTTAATGAAGATCAATGGGTCTGGCATAGAAGATTGGGCCATATTAATATGAGACGTATATCTCAGATTAATAAACTTAATCTTGTCAGAGGACTCCCTAATCTGAAGTTCACTTCAGATGCTCTTTGTGAAGCATGCCAGAAAGGGAAGTTTTCAAAAACATCTTTCAAATCAAAAAATGTTGTTTCTACTTCTAAACCACTAGAACTACTTCATATTGATCTGTTTGGACCAATGAAAACTGCATCCATCAGAGGCAAGAAGTATGGATTAGTCATTGTTGATGACTTTAGCAGATGGACATGGGTAAAGTTCTTAAAACACAAGGATGAGTCACATTCTGTGTTCTTTGACTTCTGCAAGCAAGTCCAGAATGAAAAGAATTTCAAAATTATAAAAGTCAGAAGTGATCATGGTGGTGAATTTGAAAATAAATATTTTGAAAAATATTTTTCTGAAAATGGCATTGCTCATGATTTTTCCTGTCCTAGAACTCCACAACAGAATGGGGTTGTAGAGAGGGAAAACAAAACTTTGCAAGAAATGGCCAGAACCATGATCAATGAGACAAATCTGGCAAAACATTTTTGGGCAGAAGCAATCAATACAGCCTGTTACATTCAGAACAAAGTGTCTGTTAGACCTCTTCTGAAGAAGACTCCTTATGAATTGTGGAAGAACAAAAAGCCCAACATTTCTTATTTTCATCCTTTTGGATGTATCTGTTATATGTTAAACACTAAGGAAAATCTGAGCAAGTTTGATTCCAAAGCACAGAAGTGTTTCATGCTTGGATATTCTTAACGCTCTAAAGGCTACAGAGTATACAACACTGAGACACAGATTGTGGAAGAATCTATTCATGTCAGATTTGATGATAAGCTTGGCTCTGAAAAGCCAAAGCAGGTTGATAACTCTGCAGATAGGGAAGTAGTCTTTATTGACTCTGAAGTTCCAGAAGCAGACAAAACTCAAGAAAGTAAACCAGAATCAACTCCAGATGCTACTCCCTTAACTTCTCAGATGAATAATCTAAACATTTCTGAAGAGTCAACTATCAGAGGATCATCATCCAGAATTAAAGCTTCTCATCCAGAGGATGTCATTATTGGAAAGAAGGATGATCCCATCAGAACAAGATCATTTCTAAGATCATCTGAAGCATCACTATTTGGACTAGTGTCAGAAATTGAACCATCTTCGGTAGAAGAAGCTCTGCAAGACAATGATTGGATTATTGCCATGCAAGAAGAGCTAAATTAATTCAGCAGAAATGATGTATGGGATCTAGTTCAAAGAACTCAAGGATTCAATATAATTGGTACAAAATGGGTCTTCAAAAATAAGCTAAATGAGAAAGGAGAAGTTGAGAGGAATAAGGCAAGGCTGGTTGCTCAAGGGTACAGTCAGCAAGAGGGTATTGATTACACTGAGACATATGCTCCAGTGGCAAGGTTAGAATCTATACGCCTTCTTATTTCCTTTGCTGCACAAAATAACATCACTCTGTATCAGATGGATGTTAAAAGTGCCTTTCTTAATGGTATTATAGAAGAAGAAGTTTATGTCCACCAACCTCCTGGTTTTGAAAATAAAAAATTTCCAGATCATGTTTTCAAATTAAAGAAATCTCTATATGGATTAAAACAAGCTCCCAGAGCTTGGTATGAGAGATTGAGTAATTTTCTTCTAGAGAAGAATTTCATCAGAGGCAAAGTGGATACAACTCTATTATGTAAAACAATTAAGAAAGATCTTCTAATTTTCCAAATTTATGTAGATGATATTATTTTTGGATCAACAAATATTATGCTTGGAAAGGAGTTTGCTACATGTATGCAGGCAGAATTTGAAATGAGCATGATGGGAGAACTCAGATTCTTTCTAGGAATCCAAGTTAATCAAACTCCAGAGTGCACCTACATACATCAGACAAAGTATGTTAAAGAACTTCTGAAGAAATTCAACATGTCTGACAGCAAGCTGGCAAAGACTCCAATGCATCCTACTAGCTCACTTGGCAAAGAAGAGGTAAGTAAGAAAGTAGACCAGAAGCTCTACAGAGGTATGATTGGCTCTCTTCTTTATCTTACTGCTTCTAGACCTGACATATTATTCAGTGTTTGTCTGTGTGCTAGATTCCAATCAGATCCTAGAGAATCACACTTGACAGCTGTCAAGAGGATTCTAAGGTATCTGAAAGGTACTTCTAATGTGGGTTTGTGTTACAGAAAATCTGATGATTTCAAATTAGTTGGATTCTGTGATGCTGACTACGCTGGAGACAGAGTGGAAAGAAAAAGTACTTCTGGAAGTTATCAATTTCTAGGAAGAAATTTAATCTCCTGGTACAGCAAGAAGCAACCCACAATTGCACTTTCAACCACAGAGGCTGAATACATTGCTGCTGCTGGATGTAGCACGCAGATGCTCTGGATGAAAAGTCAACTAGAAGATTATCAAATTTTTGAGAGTAACATTTCTATCTTTTGTGATAATACTTCTGCTATATGTTTGTCCAAGAATCCCATTTTACATTCTAAGGCAAAACATATAGAAATTAAGCATCATTTCATCAGAGACTATGTTCAGAAGGGAATCATAAATTTAGCCTTTGTTGATACAGATCATCAATGGGCAGATATTTTTACAAAACCCCTTGTTGAAGATAGATTCAATTTTATTCTGAAAAATATTGGTATGGATTTTTGTCCAGAATGATATTTATCAGAAGCAAATTGTTACAGATGCAAAAATGCTTAAATACTCTGAAGTATTTCTTCTGTTTATTTATTCTATTCTGATCAATATTTCTGATGTGAAACTCTGAACTAACCATCTTTAGAATATCTGAACGTTGGCTAACGTTTCATTTCTTAAGAGAATTCAGAACAGCATGCAAGTAAACACGTGTCACACAAAATCTGAAGAGGGGGCGTGTACATAACTGAAGAGACGTTTGAGGTGAAGTTTGAATAGTAAGAATCTTGGTTTTCCCCCCAAATTGTCAGAAGCATTTAATGTTTTGAAATGATTTTTATTCTCTTCATTTAATGCTTGCTCAAACGTGGATTTTTCTGACTTTTGATGTGCCTAAGTGTTTAGTATAAATACTTGTCTTGTATTCACTTTCACACTTTTCACTCTCTCAGAATTTACATGCGTTTTCATCTCCTATTTTCTCTACATAAAAACCCAAAACCTAAGTGTTTGAAAAAGCATTCTTCAATGGCATCTTCATCATCAACAACTGCTCAGTTCCAATCTACTATGGCTGCTGTGACTTCAGAAAACTTGGGTGCTGCTCCATATTCTCCTCCCAAAAGAACACTTCTAACGCCTGTTGATAAACTAGAAGTTCTGTGTGAATCTATGGTTGAGTTTAATTCTCTGGCTGATAATGGGTTTGAGTTTCGTTCCATAATTAGAGCTCAAGGATGGGTTAAGTACTTTGATAGGCTGTTTGGACCAGTTTACCCTCTCCTTGTGAAAGAATTCTGGATTCATGCATCAATTTATCCCAAGTTCATCTTATCTTCTGTGCTGGGAAAAGAGATTATCATCACAGAGGATCTGATAAGAAGATTGATAGGTTATGAAGAAACAGATGGTGTTTCCCACTTGCCAGCTGAGCGTGTGGACATGGATGAGGTTTATGAGGAAGTTATGACTGCTGGTCAAGCTTCTAACAGATTCAAAGATCTGGAGCCTGATTACAAGATCTGGGCCAAAATCTTCATGGGATGCACCCACCACAGGAAATCAACCAATTCTCCAGATTATGTCAACAATGAACAGATCTATTTCATGTACTGCCTTAGTCAGAGCACCAAGGTAGATCTTCCATACATTCTGTTCATGCATCTGTGGAATCATATCAATGCATCTAGAGAATCTGTGAAAGAGAAAGGCCAGAAGATCAGGACTTGGATCCCCTTTGGAAGGTTGATCTCAGATCTTCTCACTGAAAATGGTTTAGTGACTGCTCTGTACGCTGCTGGGGTTACAGAGGAATTAGAGTTTATTATGGGAAAGCCTCTGAACGCTAAAAGTCTTCTGAGACTCAAGATTGTTGATGAACTCACTACTGCTCCAAAGAGGCTGAATATGTCTGAATTGAATAAGAGGGTTCCTGTAGCTGACTTTCCTCTATTCTTTGCTGAAGAACCCAGACATATAGAGCTTATGTATATAGAAGAATGCAAGAAGGAAGGAATACCTGTTCCAGCTAATGTGTTTCAGCTTGTCAAACAACCACTACCAGATGCAGGAGAAGAAGAAGCACCACTTCAGAGGAAAAGGACTCAGCCTGCAGAAGAATCTGAACCTGTCCAGAAGAAGGTCAAGATTGCTGAAAAGCCCAAGAAGCTCTTGAAGAGAAAAGATTCTGAAGAAGCTGCCTCTGTACCTGCCAAGAGGATTAAAGTAAAAGGTACTACAACTTCTGTAACTTCTGCAAATCTTGTTATTAATGATTCAAATATTAAGTCTGTTCCAAAACCACCTGTTACTCAAACAACTTCTGTTACTGCCCCCAGTTCTGTTTCACCTAAAAAACAAACAACTGCTTCTGTATCAAAACCATCTCAACCCAAAATACACATCAAACACTTTGTTCCACGTCCATCACCATCAGAATCACAACCAACAGAACCACAACCATCAAAACAACAACCATCTGAAAAACAAAAATCTGATCAACAACAAACCTCTGAACATCCAGAAAACCAACCAAAAGAAGTTCAACCAGAAAAAGCCTCTGACAATCCACCATCAAATAATCCACCTTCTGAACCTATTGCACCTGTTACTTCTGAACCTACAAAAGTAACTTCTGCTCCTGTTTCATCAGAACCACCATCCAAACAATCTGACATTCCTTCAGAACCTACCAACACATTTGAACCTCACATCCCTGAGACAGAAGTTCTTGATGTCACTCCACTAAAAACAGTGTTTCAAGTATCTTCTACCTCTTGTACACCTACAACATCCTCCAACTCATCAGAATCAGAAATCCACCCAGATTTTCTAATTTCTCCATCTGACAAATACCCTGAATCTGAACCTGAATCAACCATACCTTCTAAAACTCCCATTCCAGATCCTATGCCTCCACCTGCACCATCATCTGAGATGTTAATCCCCAATTCCAATCCAACATCATCCGGTATATCTTGTGCCCAAGTTTCTTCTCTTTATCATAATCTATCTTATGGTTTCAAACTGAAAGATTTTTATGATAGAGTTGAACCTTCTGAACCCCTCAACCCTCTGAAACCAAAACTCAGACAGGCTCTTCCATCTGTGATTTTATCATACATTCAATCAATGAACAATGTAGGATCCTTAGCAACAATATCTGGAACCTCTGGTAAAGCTGTTGTTTCCGCTCTGCAACTTGCATCTGATAACACAGTTGCATCTGCTGAACCACCAACATCTGCTTTCATACCATACTCTAATGAACCCTTTGATGATGTTTGCCCACGCACAAGACCAAAACCTCATTTGCTTAATGCTTTAAACAAATCATTACCTCAAAAACCAGAAATTCCTTTCATTCCATATTATCCCCCTCCTCTGATTTCCATCCAAAAATCACTTTTACCACCAACTCCCAAACCTAAACATATGACTCTGGAAACCTTGCTTAAACCACAGCCCAGACTTAATATTGATCATTTATTTCAAACTTTTTTGCAAGAAATACAGATGTCTTTAGGTACTGTTCAGAAGAAATGCTCTGAAACTATGGATGCAAATGAATCTGACATCATCTGGAAAGGATTCATCAATAGATTCAATACTGTAGCTTCAAATCTGAAGAACGTCTGTTCTGATGATGCAAAGCTCAGAGCTGAAAGGACTCTATTCTGGACTGTCAACAAAACTGAACCTATGCTTCGTTTAGATGCTCCTCCACCTCCAACAGAATCTACTGCCAATGCATTGACTATGACTCTGGTAGAACCCTCTTCAGGATCTACAGAACCAATGACAATTGACTCTGTTCAGGCTGCAGAACCTCCACCTTCTTCATCTGAGATAAAGACAGAACATCCAGACTTTGAAGACAAGATTGCTGCTCTGGAGGCTGGTCAGTCAGAGATAAAATCCTGGATGGCTAAGCAGGATAAGAAGTCTGAGGATATGACATAATGGATGTCAAAACAAGATGAGAAGAATGAAACTATGACTAAGTGGATGTCCAAGCAAGAGCAATCCTCTTCTGAGATTACAGATCTATTGAAGATGCTTTTGTCCAAACACTCTTAGATTTTTTTCATTCTAATGTTTTTGCATCTGTTGTTTGCATCTGAATTTTATTGCTATATCTTCTGATGTTTACCTATGTACTCTTGCTCTGTTATTTTGAATGAATCAGTTTTCTCCATTGAATTATCTTATTTATTGTTCCTTTTATTTGTCTTTTTAAAAAAGTTTTTACTTTTTGCTTATGACAAAAAAGGGGGAGAAAATAAAGATCTGAACTGTTTAATATAACTTCACTAGAATGAATCTTTAGACATTTCTATTTTATCTAATATTTAACTTGACTATTTCAGAATTTTTGATAAGAACACTCTATAAAAGAATCTCTGAGTCTCTCAGATCATTTGTCTTTTATCAAACTCTGAATCTTATATCTGCAAGACATTCTGACCCTAAAATGTTATAAGAACAAACAAGATCTAACTCTGAAGATTACTCAAGACAAAAGGGAAGTTTCTATTCCTTTTTCATATTTAACTCAGGGGGAGATTCATCATCTCAGGGGGAGTTATAATTCTTTATGTTCAGTTAAATAAAATTTCTGATACTTTTTGTCATCATCAAAAAGGGGGAGATTGTTAGAACACAGATTGGTTCTTAATAATAACTCTTTGTTTTGATGATAACTGTTAGGAAATTTATATTTAAGAATTATATACTCTAAAATTTGTTTGAGAGTTTTACTGCAGATTGAATTGAAATTAACTCTCTAGAAGCAAATCTGTATTGTATACAAGAAGTTATCCTGACTCTGAAGCGCCAGATGCATCTTACAGAAGAATCTAATTGCTCCTTACAGAAGATCCTGAGCGTAGTCTCCAGAAGGATCTGAAGCAAGAAGCTCCAGAACATTCTGAGTCAGAAGCATCTGAAGTTAATCAGAAGCATCTGAAGCTGAAGCATCTGAAGCAAAGAAGAATATTGTTTGAAGAGTTTCTCAAGGCATAATTCTACAAAAGTTTCTGAAAGTACCAACGCTGCCAAGTACTGAAGTTCTGTGTCAAATATGCTCTGATGATCAACACGTTGAAAGCACACATGCTACAGAAGACTCTGATATAGCAAAGTTTTGAATATCATTAGAAGACTCTGATCCATTCAGACTCTGAAGAACTTGCTGAAAACTGAAGAAGAAATATTCAAGAATATATCCGTTGGAGTAAATCAACGTCTCTTTCCTCATTTGTGCTAGACACACTTACACAGACAAAAAGGATTTTTCTGTGCTATCTACTTCTAGGAAAGGTCACTTGATGTGAAGACAAAAAGGCTCAGACCTTTTTGGGACTCTCTTTTCAACGCTCAGCATCCTTGGATCAGCTGCCTATAAAAGGAGAACTCCACCACATTCTTCAGTTACACAATTTGCTGAAAAGAAATCATATTATTCTAAGCTCTCATTCTTTCATATTCTTCTTAGAATTTATTGTACTTAAACTTAAGAGAAAAATCACTGTTGTGATAAAAGCTTTATAGAAGCATTAATACTCTTGTATTTAATTTATATTGATTGTAAAGGTTTTTCCTTAAGAGGATTCAGTTGGAATCAGTAGCTCTTGAGAAGCTAAGAACAGTTGTTCTTAGGTGTTACTATTGTAATCAGTTTGATTTAATAGTGGATTAAGTCCTTGTTGAGAAAGGAAAATCACTCTAGGAAGGGTGGACTAGAGTAGTTGTTTAAACGAACCAGGATAAAAATAATTGTGTGATTATTTTTTAAGTCTTAATCTTTCATACTTATTCAACCCCCCTTCTAAGTATTATCTCACCTTCACTTTGTACGCGTTGATACTGAGCCTGAGTTAGCTACACTCACAGAGATTGTCAGTTTGGACGCTTCTGAGTTTCCAGGAGGCTTGGTCAAGCTGAATGGAGCTTATGGTTTTCACTTGTCTGTCGTAGTTGAGAAGGCTACACAGTGCGCGAAGAATGGGTGTTGGGTTACCTTTAGTGCTATTCTGGTTGTCTGCATCTACGGGATTGTCTTGTTTCCTAATGTGCCAGACTTTGTCGACTCGGATGCCTTCTTGATTCTCGCCTCGAAGAACCCCGTTCCTACTCTCTTGGGCGATGTTTATCATTCTATTCACTACAAGAATGAGAAACGTCGTGGCAAGAATGTTTCCTGCTGTCTTCCTCTCTTGTACAGGTGGTTCCTGAGGCACCTTCCGAAGACTGGGTTGTTTGTTGATACCATTGATACTTTGGATTGGCCTTCCCGGTTGATGGGGCTATCTGCTGAGAATATCATTTGGTTTGATCGGGGTATGCTTGGTACTGACATTATATATAGTTGCAGCGGCTTTCCGAATGTTCCCCTGATTGGACGGAAAGGCTGTATCAACTATAATCCTTCACTGTTGGTGCGACAGTTCGGTTATGCTTTGAAGGCCGCCCCTATTGAGAAGGAGATACAGGAATCTCTGTATCTCACGGGCTCATTAGACGAGGTTGTTTTGACCAGATTAAGGCATGCATGGGCTAGCATCCATAGGAGGGGGAAAACTTTGCTCGGTAAGAGCAACAACAGAGCTTATGATCCTTATTTGGCGTGGGTCCGTGAGAGAGCTAGTACTTCTTTGATGCCTTATCCTGCTGTGGAATCCCTGTATCTTCCATTGATTGAGGTACCTCCTGCAGAAGAGAGTGAGAAATATAACAAGTTGTTGGCTGCAAATGAGGAATTGAAGAAAGCTAACGAGGAGTTAGAGAAGGAGATCTTCCAGTTACGACGAGAGAAGAAGGAAGCCACCTTCACTGTAAAGGAACAGACCGAATTGATTAACAGGTTGGGATCAGAGCTGACAGAAGCAACCAACAAGAAAGAAAAAGTGGGGATAGCCTTGAACAGTGTTAGCAAGGTGCTTACTTCCAAGAAGGAACTTCTAAGCAAAGCTTATGCTCGTATCAGCAAGTGGGAAGCTTTGTGGAATGCCACACTTACCAAGCGGAAAGAGCGCGAAGACGAACTGAAAATGCAGATTGCCACGCTGGAGGCACAGGTTAAAGCCCAGGAAACAAAGATTGCTGAAGTGACATCCCTTAGAAGTACTGCTGATCTCAGAGTAAGTGACAGTGACGAGAAGTCGAGAGGTTACGAGGAGAAGGCCGGTTCCAAGAGGTACAGATCTGACGAGAGTTTGAGCAAAGGAGCTTCCCGGGACGACGACGCGAAGCTGAGATCCACTACCGAGCGGCATGCTTTACTGATTCAGGAGTTGATCTCCCGACTAGGGCACTCGGAGACGATGAGGATATTGGAGGACGTCCGAGCACGCCATTTAGCCTGATGTATCTTTGCCTTACCTTTGTTATTTGTACTTATATTTGGGCCATCGCCAGACTTGTTGGCCGAGGTCTCTTCGGTTGTATTCAGTTGAACTCTTGTACTCAGCCTCTTGGCATTTGTTATATATGAGGATTTTCTGGTTTATTGCTTGCTGGATAGGGACTCCATTGTCGTAATGGCTTTCTCTCTGGAACTAGAATCGGGGGAATGTAACCTGTAGCATATTTACATAATTGCATTTGCATTCATATTGCAATCACCAGGTAATTATTGAATTGTATCTCATTTCCTGCATCTATCCAGGTTCTTCCAGGATTAAAAGTCAACGCCCGCACCGATACTCTACTCGTACCAACTGCAAAAGAGTTATGGACCAGATGCAGAGCGAGATGCAGGAAATACGTGAGAAGCTGGCGCTGTTCATGCAGACGATGGAGACAATTGTGAAAGGGCGGGAAAACTTGCAAACTTTGGTGGAGCCATTGCTGGCGAGAAATGTCGGGAATGGAAACGAAGACCACAATTCTGTACGTGTTGACACCATTCATGGGGATGGTACTCCTACACCAGTAGCTCCACCTATGGTGAATATACCTGCTGTGAATGTGAACAATGGCGCTGGCGCCGGGAATGGTAATACCGGAATTGGTAATGAGACTGTCATTAACAACGTTGGATTCGGAGATGCCAATCTGGGCGGTGACAACAATGGAGGTAATGACTTTGGTAACAATGGAGTTGGCTATAACGACCAGGGGTTTGATTACGTTAACCAGGATGGGAAGTTTGGTTTCAACGCTTAGGGTTTCGGACAGGATGTATTTGGTAATGCCAATCAGGCCTATGGGGGATTCGGTAACGGAAATGGTGCTGGAATGATGGCTTTTGGACCTGCCGGGGTCGCTCAAGGGTATGGTAACAGGGGACGGGGGCCTGTGATGAATCAGACTAGACTTGGTCATAACAATGGGTATGATGGGTACGGAAATGAGAATGTTAATTGGATGGAAGACCAACAAGAAGATGCATTCTCTGGTAGGGGTATGGATGGACCTGTGGATCCTGTTCAGAGGATCAAGATGCTCGAGGAACAGATGAAGGGTGTAGTGAATCAGAGTGCTTCTGGTTTAGATATGACCACTATGGGTTTGGTGACTGGCCTAAGGGTACCGCTGAAGTTTAAAGCTCCTACATTTGACAAATATAAGGGAGATACTTGTCTGAAGGTGCATGTTCGCTCCTATTATAGACGGATGTCCGCTTACTCGAATGACGAAAGAATGCTAATGCATTTCTTTCAAGACAGCTTATCCGGACCGTCACTTGAGTGGTATATGGGGTTGGAGCCCACTCAGATCAAGACATGGAAGCAACTGGATGAAGCATTTGTGACTCATTACAAGTATAATAGTGACCTGGCACCGAACAGGGTCCAGCTGCAAGGCTTGTCACAGAAAACTGGGGAGAGTTTCAAAGAATATGCGCAAAGGTGGTGCGACATGGCGGCAAGAGTGCATCCTCCTCTAGTGGAGAAGGAAATGAATGATATGTTCATTGGAACATTCACGAGGATATTCTACGAGAAGTTGTTTCCTGTTGCGTTGGGCAGTTTCTCTGATCTGATCTTGATGGGTGAAATGATTGAGAATAGTATTAAGGTGGGAAAATTCCAAGCTGGGGAGTCTACTTCGTCAGGCGGTAATAGAAAAGCATTTGGTGGTCGTCGTCAAGGTGATTCTAGTGTAGTGTTTGGTGGCCGGGGCAGAGGCAGAGGGAGACACCAGTATAATCAGCCGCAGCAGATAGCTAGTGTCACGATTCCGATTCCTCAACAGAGACAACAACAACAACCACCGCAACAAAAGCAGTAGCCACAGCAGCAGCAGGGGCAGAATGCTGGCCAAAGAAGATTTCTGAATGCGAAGCCGAAACGAGTGTTTGAAGCGCCTCCGTCCATGTACGCAGAACTCTTTCAGACACTGTTGGGGCTGAATTTAGTTGAAAAGAGGACCTTGGCACCGCCCACGGGACCAACCCTTCCTTATGGGTATGATGTTAACAAGCACTGTGACTTCCACTCCGGGGCACCCGGGCATGACATAGAGGTCTGTCATGCGTTTAAACATAAGGTTCAAGATCTATTGGATAGCAAGGCCATAAATTTTGGACAAGCAGGTCCGAATATAGTGCAGCAGCCAATGCCCAACCATGGGGCAAATGCTATTTTGACTAAGGAGGGTCTGAATCTGATTATGGATGTTGATGAACTGAAAACACCGTTGTGTGAAATAAAGAGCAGGTTATTGAAAGGAGGTGTGTATCCGGGCTACGATGAGTTGTGTCTAGAATGTTGGACCCAGGCTGGGGGTTGTGCTGAATTAAAGAAGGGTATTCAGACCTTGATAGATGAAGGCACATTGCAATTTGATAGAACGGCGGTCGAGGAACCTGCAGGAGTATTAGCTGAGGAGCAAAGTGATGTTGCTACGGTGACAATTCCACGGAAAACGATAACTATAACGGCGCCAGCCAGACGGCCGACGATCACTATTACAAAGGCAGGGCCAATCCCTTATGAGAGCACTAAGGCAGTACCATGGACTTATGGGCTGGAAGCATATTGTGATGGGGAGAAAATTGATATCAGTAAACGACCAGCTGGGGTTGTGGACAATGTCGTCGGGACCGGAGGGATGACAAGGAGCGGGAGAATTTTTATATCGCCTGAGGTAGAGGCTGAACGATTGGCAAAACATAAAGGAAAAGTGAATGAGGATGTTCCTGTGCAGAGGAATGAAAAAGAAACGGAACTGAAAGATGTAGAAGAGTTTATGCGTCTTATCCGTAAGAGTGACTATAAAATTGTTGAGCACCTTCAACAAACGCCGTCGAAGATATCCATATTGTCGCTGTTATTGTGTTCCGAAGCCCATAGGAATGCGTTATTGAAGATTCTGGACACGTCGTTTGTACCCCAAGATGTTTCTGTGAATCAGTTGGAGGGGGTGATGGTGCACGTGAATGCAGGCCATAGCTTGGGATTTACGGATTTTGATTTAACCCCGAGGAGAAGAGAGCATAATATGGCGTTGCACGTCTCAGTTGAATGCAGGGGCACGGTCATGTCCCATGTGCTGGTAGATACCGGGTCTTCCTTGAATGTGCTCCCAAAGAAAGCAATGATGAAGTTAGACATCAGGAGGATCATTTGTATGCCTAGTGACTTGGTGGTCAGGGCATTTGATGGTACACGGAGGCCAGTCTTTGGATCTATAACTTTGCCTCTGCAAGTGGGGTCGGAGGTTTTTGAAATAGAATTCTACATTATGGACATCCAGCCAGCATATAGCTGTCTTCTTGGACGACCATGGATCCATGGTGCTGGGGCAGTCACATCTACCTTACACCAAAAGCTGAAGTACATGGTGGGGGACAGTGTGGTCACAGTTTGTGGAGAGGAGGATATACTGGTTAGCCATTTGTCGTCATTCAAGTACGTGGAAGTCGACGGTGAAATCCATGAGACACCCTGTCAGGCCTTTGAGGGGTTGCGCAACAAGGACAAAGTTCCAGGGCCAAATAAAGCATCAGAGGTGGCAGTATCATCATACAAAGAGGCTCAGGCTCTAGTGAAGACTGGTGAGACCAAGGGCTGGGGAAAGGTTCTTGATATTCCCGTGAAAATGGACAGATTTGGGCTGGGATATCAACCGTCATCATTAACGCCTACTGCAGGGGCACCTCGTTTTAAAGGACCAATAACAATTACGGCTAGTGGGGTATATCACGAGACCATCAACGCTGTTTCAGATTCTGAATAAGGAGACAGCGACTGCGACATGGACGTTTGGATTCAGCCGAGCGTGCCAGGACAAGGGCTTTGCAATTGGTCTATTCAGGAGACTGTTTCTGTGACAACTAAACAGATTACTATTTCAGATGACTTCTATGAACCGCCTATGACTCACTTCGACTTTGAGCACCCGGTATTTGAGACCGAAGAAGAGATTGTTGAAGATGGCGACGTTCCAGAAGAGTTGTCTTGGTTGGTAAAACAAGAAGAACGAATCATTCTGCCTCATGAGGAAGTCATTGAGATCGTCAATCTGGGGTCGGAAGGGGTTGAAAGGAACATCCATATAGGGGCCGCGCTGCAGAGCGACATCAAGCGAAGATTGGTTGAAATGCTTAAAGAGTACAGTGATATTTTTGCTTGGTCGTATGAGGACATGCCTGGGCTGGATACAGATATGGTTGTGCATCGTCTGCCGCTAAAAGAAGAATGCCCGCCGGTTAAGCAGAAGCTCCGAAGAACTAGACCGGACATGGCTGTGAAGATTAAGGAGGAGGTTCAAAAGCAGTGGGATGCTGGTTTCCTAGCTGTTACAAAATATCCCTCATGGGTCGCTAATATTGTGCCAGTGCCAAAGAAAGATGGTAAAGTGAGAATGTGCGTAGATTACCGTGATCTGAACAAGGCGAGCCCGAAAGACGATTTTCCACTTCCTCACATCGATGTGCTGGTTGATAACACCGCTCAATTCTCCGTATTCTCCTTCATGGATGGTTTCTCGGGCTATAATCAGATTAAAATGGCGCCAGAAGACATGGAGAAGACTACCTTCATTATGCCCTGGGGAACATTTTGCTACAAAGTGATGCCCTTCGGACTGAAGAATGCTGGGGCAATGTATCAGCGTGCAATGACGACTCTCTTTCATGACATGATGCATAAAGAGATCGAGGTTTATGTCGATGATATGATTGCCAAATCCCAGACGGAGGAAGAACATTTGGTGAATCTGCTGAAATTATTCAAGAGGCTTAGGAAGTTCAGGTTGAGACTGAACCCTAACAAATGCACCTTCGGGGTGAGATCGGGTAAACTGTTGGGGTTTATCGTGAGAGAAAAAGGAATAGAGGTTGATCCTGCGAAAATAAAAGCAATACAAGAAATGCCGACGCCTAAAACAGAAAAAGAGGTGCGCGGGTTTTTAGGGAGGTTGAACTACATCGCTCGGTTCATATCTCACCTAACAGCTACGTGTGAGCCGTTATTCAAGCTGTTGAAAAAAGACCAGGCTGTTACATGGAATGAAAATTGTCAAAAGGCGTTCGATAAAATAAAACAGTATTTGCAGGAGCCCCCTATTTTGATACCTCCGGTGGCAGGGAGACCCTTGATTATGTATTTGACGGTTCTTGAGGGGAGTATGGGTTGTGTTCTCGGTCAACATGACGAGACAGGGCGTAAAGAGCATGCGATATACTACCTAAGTAAGAAGTTTACTGACTGTGAATCTCGATACTCAATACTCAAAAAAACTTGTTGTGTGCTAGCCTGGGCCGCCAAGCGTTTGAGGCAGTACATGCTGAATCATACAACCATGCTCATCTCGAAGATGGATCCTATCAAATACGTATTTGAAAAGCAGGCACTATCGGGGAGAATTGCCTGTTGGCAGATGGTTTTGACCGAATACGACATCCAGTATGTTTCACAGAAGGCTATAAAAGGGAGCGTGTTATCAGAGTATCTAGATGAGCAGCCTATTGAGGACTACCAATCGATGAGGTTTGATTTTCCTGACGAGGATATCATGTACCTGAAGATGAAAGATTGGGAAGAACCGTTGCCGGATGAAGGGCCAAAGACGGATTCCAAGTGGCAGTTGATATTTGACGGAGCTGTGAATTCCTATGGTAGCGGAATAGGGGCAATCATCACTACTCCACATGGGCCGCACATCCCATTTACTGCTCGATTGACCTTTCCGGGTACCAATAATGA
This sequence comes from Lathyrus sativus, assembly GCA_963859935.3. Classification (NCBI taxonomy): domain Eukaryota; kingdom Viridiplantae; phylum Streptophyta; class Magnoliopsida; order Fabales; family Fabaceae; genus Lathyrus; species Lathyrus sativus. The sequence continues at coordinate 36,572,218 of OZ012738.1, forward strand.
AGCCGAATACGAAGCTTGCATCATGGGGCTTGAGGAAGCTATTGATTTGCGAATCAAAAATCTGGATGTATACGGAGACTCAGCTCTGGTGGTGAATCAAATAAAAGGAGAATGGGAGACACGTCAGCCCAACTTGATACCGTACATGAATTATGCAAGGAGATTGTTGCCTTTCTTTGACAAGGTGAAATTGCATCATGTGCCGCGAGCAGAAAATCAGATGGCTGATGCCCTGGCCACATTGTCTTCCATGTATAAGGTTAACTTCTGGAATGAGGCTCCCAAAATTGTTATCTCTCGGCTTGACAGACCCGCCTTCGTATTTGCCATTGACGAAGCATCTGATGATAAACCCTGGTACTTTGACATCCAAAATTTCCTGAAAAATAAGGAATATCCGACTGGGGCATCCAGTCGCGATCAGAAGACTCTCAGGAGATTGGCTGGTAGTTTCTACCTAAATCCGGACGGTGTCCTATACAAAAGGAATCACGACTTGGTGTTGCTATGCTGTGTAGACGAGAAAGAGGCGAAGTTGCTCATGGAGGAAATACACGAGGGTACATTCGGTACACATGCTGGTGAGCATGCTATGACGAGAAAGCTGCTGCGGGCAGGTTATTACTGGCTAACTATGGAAACCGACTGTTTCAAGTTTGCGAAAAGGTGTCATAAGTGCCAGATCTATGCAGATAAGATCCATGTGCCTCCGAGTCCTCTGAACGTGATGTCGTCACCGTGGCCATTCTCGATATGGGGCATTGATATGATTGGAAAGATTGAGCCGACGACATCTAACGGACATCGGTTCATTTTGGTAGCAATCGATTATTTTACCAAGTGGGTGGAAGCGGCATCATATGCTAATGTGACCAAGCAGGTGGTAGCCAGGTTTATCAAACGAGATATCATTTGCAGATATGGAATCCCTGAGCGGATTATTACCGATAACGGTTCGAACTTAAATAACAAGATGATGAAGGAGCTGTGTCAGAATTTCAAGATTGAACATCACAACTCTTCTCCGTATCGACCCAAGATGAATGGCGCTGTTGAAGCGGCCAATAAGAACATAAAGAAGATTGTTCAGAAGATGGTGGTGACCTATAAGGATTGGCACGAGATGCTACCTTTCGCTTTGCACGGTTATCGTACGACGGTACGCACATCAACCGGGGCAACCCCGTTCTCGTTGGTATATGGAATGGAAGCAGTGTTACCCCTGGAAGTTGAGATTCCTTCCCTGAGGGTATTACGAGATGTCCAACTTGACGAGGCAGAATGGGTGAAGACAGGTTGAACCAGCTGAGTTTAATGGATGAGAAGAGGCTAGCTTCTCTAGCATACGGTCGGTTGTACCAGAGCCGGATGAAGAAAGCGTATGATAAGAAGATACATCCTCAGAGCTTTCAGACGGGCGACCTGGTGCTGAAAAGGATTCTCCCGCCGCAGGCAGATCACAGGGGCAAGTGGACCCCTAACTACGAGGGACCATACATTGTCAGAAAAGTCTTTTCAGGAGGAGCATTGTTGTTGTCCACCATGGACGGTGAAGACTTTACGTCGCCTGTGAATTCGGACGCAGTTAAAAAATACTTTGCTTGAAATTGACCCGCTGGACAGAAAAAAGAGAGTCCAGGCAAAAATGGGGCATCCTGGCGAACCAAAAACAGAATAAAAGGTTCGGGAAAAAATTAGGGATAAAATTCAAAAGATGTACACCCGCGAAGTCGAAAACCTACACTGGGCGGCTTCGGCAAAAAAGGGTATCCCGGTGAACTGAAAACCCGCAAAGGGCGGCTCACGCAAAAGTTAGGGATTTAAAAAAGCAAATGACTGCGGTCCGAATTTGATGCTGCAGCTTGGTGGTTGGGAGAATACTTGGGGGATTCGATTATCAAATACAATCTCTTCAGAAGTTTGAATACCGGGAAAGCGTCAGAGTCAGGCGAGTCATAGGAGGATCAGCTCATGATGTTTGTCTGCATCACGTTGCCGACATATGCACAAATTTGATTTTTCATTGTACTTATGCTTCCTGTGCATACTTGTATATTTGTTATGCGTAACTTCCTCTTTTTAGGAGTTACATCCAGTGTACAAAATTTTGCCCATTCAGGGGCCCAATCAATGAAACATGTTATTCAGTATTTGATACTTGTTCTATACTGTTTTGTATGTGAAAAACGCCAATGTTTTAATAAAACTAGCAAGTGCATAACGTTGTTGGCCCTTGCCAATAATTGCTAAAACTTCGGATTGACTGAAAATGATGTCACTAACACTAACTTGAATAGATTTGGTTGTATAGACTTGTCTTGTCTCGTTTGTGGTATTGCAGGTTTCTTGCCCATATGAAGTGGACGATCAGAGGATTGTAGTCCTAACCAGAGGCTCATGACGAAAAGACCTGATCCTTATACGAGATAAATCCCCACGCAGGTCACACTTCATTTCCCGAAGCTAAGATGACAATGTTCTTTACTGAAGGAAGGTCAATCTCCCCCAGTTGGTCGCAACCTATCCCAAAAGATGTTCTCTAGAAGGTCAAGATTAATGCTCGCCGCAGGATGTCTACCCTCAGTCCCGAGTATGCAAATTGTAGCCAGATGGTTTACTCTTCCCAGCAGGGTCGTTTACCCTCAGCAGAATTTGATAACTCCAAAATTTGTAAGCTGTATTCAGACATTGGTGGTTCTCCAAAAGGACTCCTTATCCTCAGCGGAGTCGTTTAACTTTCAGAGAGTTGTAAACTGTGTTCAGACAGTTATTCTCCCCAGTAGGGTTGTTCATTCTCCCCAGCAGAGTCGGTTAATATTCCCCAAGAGAGTCGTTTCTTCCCCAGCGGAGTTTTCTCTCCCCAGCAGGTGTTTTCTTTTCTCCCAGTGGAAATGGAAGGTTTAAAGCTCTCCCCAGCAGAGTTCGTTGTATGTCCTGGCATTTATTTTGCCGGAATACTTGGTGGCAACCGTTCCTTCCCCAACAGGGTGGTATTTGTCCTCAGCATCCGTGATGAAGCGAGCTTATCAGAGCTTTTCCCCAGCAGCCTGAACCTGCATTTGCATTTGCATGCATTATCATGTTTGCATCCATCTAGAAAACGCGTAGCATTTCCATACTGTATGGAGCATTGCGCTATTGTCAAACATATGCATGTTGAAACATAAGCCAGGTTAGTTAACCTTTTGCTTTCAGGTATGTTTCTCGACAGGAGTATGGATTTCTAAAGCTCAGGAGTCTTTTCAGATAATCAAAGTCTTGACGTGAGACATATGATGAGGCGATTCAGCTTATTATCATCCCCACAGAGTTACTGGTTGAGGTTTCCTCGTGTTCGATCAGCGGACTGTTTTGTCAAGTTTGTTGCTGCAGTAGAATCTCAGGGTTCCATGAATAAAAATTTCAGAAGTGGTCGCTTGTTGTCAAAACGGGTGTCGGCCATTGGATTTCAGAATATCCCCAGCTATGTTGATAGAATTTATTCGTGTTAACGAATTACTCTCTCCGTGTTGACGGAATATGGAGTCCTAATGAGGACAATTTATGCCTATGATGATAGGATTTATTCGTGTTGACGAATTATTTCTCCGTGTTGACGGAATATGGAGTCCTGATGAGGACAATTTACGCCTATGATGATAGGATTTATTCGTGTTGACGAATTATTTCTCCGTGTTGACGGAATATGGAGTCCTGTTGAGGACGAAGTTTGATTTCTCCGGGTTAACGAAACATGGGGTCCTGATGAGGACGAGGTTCCTCCGTGCTGACGGAATATGGGGTCCTGATGAGGACAATTGATGCCTATGTTGATGGGATTTTTCTGTGTTGACGGAATAGGGAGTCCTGATGAGGACAAGTTACGCCTATGCTGATAGGATTTCTTCGTGTTGACAGAATATGCGTCCGAATGAGGACAACTTATGCTTATGTGGATAGGATTTCTTCGTGTTGACGAAATGTGAGTTCAGATGAGGACAATCTATTCCTATGATGATAGGATTTATTCATGTTAATGAATCTATTTTCCTCGTATTGACGAGACGTGAGTCCTGACGTGGACAAGTTATTTCTATGTTAATAGGAGTTCCTGTGTTGATAAGACGCAAATAAGACTTTATTACCCATGCTGATAGGGTCTCCTTGTGTTGACGAGATGCGGATAGCCCATCCCCAGTGGAGCCGACAAGTTTTATTTCTCCATGATGATGGAATATGGAGTCCTGCTGGGGATAAGCTTGAAAAGTACTGATGAGGGAAAATTTTATTCCTATGATGATAGGATTTCTTCGTGATGACAAGTTTATGGTTTTTCGTGGTGACGAAATTTGAGGACAATTATGGAGAAGTTTGTTCCTGGGATGATGGGATCTCTACTAGTGTTGACGAATTTGTTTCTCTTCTGGTGTTGACAAAGTTAGTCCAGTTGTGGGCATAGGTTTTTGCAAAGACAGTTCAGTACCCGTGGTGTTACATGGGTGGTGATAGTCAAAATCAGAGTTATTCTCAGACGAATGATCCGTTGTTACCATAACAATCAGGTTCACTCGACGAATGTCGTTCCCCAAGCAATGGTGCAGTTTATTTCTGCGGTTGGCAAATTTCAGGGTTTCTTTGGTATTCAACCGGCTCGTACCTCGAATGTTTGAAGGACGTTCGCTCTTCACCCAGTCGGGTCCAAGCCGCTTGAATAGGGGCAGCTGTTGCACCCTAAAATTTGACCAACTCATTTCACTTGATTTGTGTTTTCAATTGCATTATTATCTGCATAATAGATCATGTACATAGTTCATCCATTTGCATAGCATAGCATAAGCAAGTCATCCAGCAAGGGATCAAGTGCCATTCTTATCTAAATGAGCACATCAAAGGGGTTCTTATTCAAATTCAAGATTATCTAAGTTAACAACTGAGGAATTGAAGCTTTGAACAGTTAGAAGGTCAAGCAGTGGATCTATCTCCCAATCTGGGGGTGGGTTTGAGGATCATCAATGAGACATGAGCTATGAACTGAGGGTATGGAATGTGTGCTAGCATCATGGAGGGCTTAGAGGGTCATTTTGAAGATGAGTCAAGTCATTGGTGTGATTACAAGAGCTACAGTTGAATGCAGTCAACTAGGGTTTCATCTGGGTCAACCCTAGGGCAACCTTAGGTCAACAGGGTGATTGAAGAGTATCAAGGTCAGTTTGGAGGTTGTGGAAGTCATGAATTGATATGGGGATACATGTGTGGTGTTGTGCCAAGGGTAAATCAAGAGGGATCAAGAAGAGGAGGGGTCATTAGATTAGGGTTTCAGTGTAAAAAACCCTAATTTAGGCTTAACTTCCAAGCCAGATAAGTCAAAATGCAAGTTTCAAATGGATCCTTGGCCAACATGAAATTTGTATATCTTCTCAATACCTTTAATTTGAGTACTATAAGTCTTCAAGGAGATTTATAGAATTCAAGTTATGGTTCTTGCAAGTTATGGGTCATCAGAGGACTTTGGAATTTATCTATGAAAGTCACTTGACTTCCAATCAACTTTTGAGCTAGAAGGAGTTTTCAAATGGATTCTTGGAAAACATTAAGGATGTTACTTATCTTCTTAGCTTTCCAAAAAGTTATAGAAGTCCTCAAGATGATTTGTGGAGCTCAAGTTATAGCTTGTACAAGCCAGGGGTATTTTGGGAAAGTAAGATTATAGGTCCTTTTTCAACATAGGTCAATATCTTCATCTTCCACTCTTCAAATGAAATTTTGCCCAACATGAGATGTGCTTAGAATGATGTTTTTATGCTAGATAAGAGGTTGTTATGATTTGGAAAAGCTTATATCATAAAGTGCCCAAAAATGGCTTGAAAAAGGACATTTTTCAAATGGATTCATGGAGGGAAATTGCAACTTTTGATTTACAAGTCCAAATTGCCTCATACAAATACTCAAATTGATTGGAGAAGGGATTTTAGAGACAATGGCATTGTCACTTTCTTGAGTATAGTTCAGAATATAGGACTTGCTTTGTAAACCACTTGCTTGAATCACAAGTCACATGAGCAAAACACTACACAAGCTGATTCATGCCATTCTACTCCTCCAAACACCTTTGCCTTGGTTCATATGATTGAAAGAGGGAATTTTAATCTAACTGTAAGCAAGATTTACACGACTGTACCATTGGATTTGTCACCTCTATAACAGAAATTGGATATGCTGATGTGGGCCTCTAGAGTGGATCAGAAGCCCATGAATATGTTCTATAAATGGTTTAGAGTGTGCTCAGATGGAGGTTGGTGATTTTGTGTTGTGGAGAGAGAGCCATAACTGAATTTTGCAAGAGAAGTTCAAAATCGGTTTTGGAATTGGAGAAGAGTTCAAGCCAAATTGAAGATTGGAGAGTGTTCCTAGTGCTTCATTGAAGGTGTTTGCATCAATTTGAAGCTTGTTTCGTGCCTCAAAGACCTTCTGTTGATCTCATCCTTGCATGTATGTAACTTTCCAATTATACACCATTCTAGGCTGAATTAGATAGAAATCTTCATGTGGTTAGGATCTAGGATAATTAGAGAACGATTCTGGAGAGTTTGGTAGCAATTGATGATGTTGGATCATGGAGTGCAAATTCTGTTGAGAGTTGGTTATGGTGATCTTGGATGAATTAATCATGTTTGGATAGTGGAAAGTGATCAGTGTAACATGAGGATTCGATCCATAGCTTTAGATTCAAGATTTGTGTTGATCAAGAATTGTGTGTATTCTGAAATTCCCTTCGTGTTTTAAGATAGAATGAGATTCAAGGAATTCCGAGGTTGGATTGGTAATCTACGTGGAAAAACAAGTAGGATTAGTATAATTTTTGGCTTGATTGATGACCTGAGAACGGAGGCTCACCGGAGAAGATGGTGGTTTCCACCGTGAACCACCGCCTGAGAAATTACTAGGTCACCTGAAATATTTAGGGACGATGAACAGGGACCATTAGATTGCCCTAGGACTTTGACCCAGAGCAAGATTGTGTGGCTGTGATTTGGTTTCATTTTGTGAAGAGTAGATTCTGAGCATGAAACGAAGCGTTTCATTAAAACGCTAACCATGGGCTTAGGTTCAAAATGATACTCCCACCCCCATCTGAGAGGCCCATCCAGATTGCACGTGTTTTGGATTCTATTTGCACCGAATGTTTGTTTTTTTATTTTTATTTTCTGATTACAAACATGGGCCTAGCGCGTAATGCTTTCTACACCCCCTGGCCCATTTGCATCTTTACGTTGTGATTAATTGCTATTTGCCACATGTTTTTTTTCATTTTTCATTTTATTTGTTTCATTTCATTTAGCATCTTTGAAAATTCACATTAAATCCAAAAATAATCATTTTGATATGGGGATTTTTGGTACATTTTAATAATTGTCTGAAGAAAATTGTAAAAAAATAAAAATATCATTTTAAGAATTTTTCTATTTTTGGTGATTTTTACATTTAATTGCATTTTATTTTCATTTTGTTTGTACATATCATTTGGTGAATTTTGTTTCATCATTTAAATTCATATTTTGATTCCATTCTTTTTGTGGTAGTTAGATTAGAACATCAAGTTCCCCTTGGATTTATTCCACATTTTTGTGGATTAATCTTGATTAGTTTTGATTAGAAAAAATTAGGGTGGTAGTTTAGGGTTCAAACTCAACATAGGTGCATTCTAACATTTTCTTTTGGGGTTTTTAGCATGAATTAGGCTATGGGACATATAGGGTATATAGGGTAGATGTAGCAATCCCCTTAGAATAAATCCTAGAATTTTAAATACTATTTTACTATTTTTAGTATATTTTGCAAATGGAGTGTTTGTTTGGTGTTCCCACTTGGGGTTTATGTTTGTCTGTTTGGGTTTCTGGGCTTTTATTTTGGGGTGTGGGCTTGGTTTGGGCTTGTGGAAGCATGAAGAATCAATGGAGAAGATTGAATACAAAGATCAAGGTTGATGCATGAGGATTGCTTGGATTGAAGATGATGATTGAAGACTTAGGAGAGATAGGAGATATAGGGAGAGCTCTAGGGTAGACTGTTCTCTTCTGTCAAGCATAGAGAGCTTCTTGTGCCTCTATTCAATCTTACAACACAAGGTCCCCACAAAGGGTTCCATCTCTCCTTAGGAGGGATGTAGAGCCTGCTTTGATTGGGTAGAATCTTGAGGATAACTTTCACTAGATGTGTTAGTTGATGATTTCCCTTGGTTATCATTAAGCATCTCAACATCCCAACTTCCTCTATTACTTGATTCTCTCTTGTGAATGTCTGTATTGAAGTTAAAAGCCTATTGAGGATGAAGTTCATTGATAATTTTAGAAGAGGAAGCTGGTACCTGTCAAAGCTGGATATCTGTTGAAGGCTAAGGTTTTGCTGGTTGGAACTCAGTGCTTGTTGAAGCTGGAGATTATTGGAAGATAAGAGCTTAGCTGGAGTTTAGATATCATTGGAAGGAGAAGATAGGATCTTGCCTTCAGTTGTTAACCTTTTGCTGTGTATCAACTGTAGCTGCCAGAGCTGGTGCTGTTTGGATTGCTTGCTGTAGGAGCTGGTGGGGCTTGCTGAGCTGGTGTTTCTCTTTGTTGTATTGTTTGTTAATCTTCCCCTTAGGTTTAAAGTGAAGCTGTTCACTTTGCCTATTGTTTCTTGCTGCATTTCATGCATTTTATTGCTTTACTATATATCTGTTTTTTACTGTTTATCCCTTAGGATCTCTGATTTCCTCTGTGCAGGAGGGAATTATGACAGACATTAGGCTTTCATCCATGTATGACAACATTAGGGTAGTTTTGATTCCCTTTTCAACCATAGGCTTTTTAGAGCTTCTTTCTCTTCTTATCTCAGAACAATTCAAAAACACAATAATAAGGTTAATCGATGTCGTACGTTACGAGCCTTAAGCTATTTGAGAAAAGGTTGCTGGAGGGTCACTCTTCAGTAATCTGATTGCTTAGTGTGTTACCCTTAGGGTGACATACGACGTAGTCACTCTCAAATCATAGTCTCTAGTGCGTCGGAGATTGCAAACACACTAAAAAACACTTCTTTCGTAAAAGATTCAAAACAAACATCAAAGTGTCATTTTTGTCCGCTTGGACTCTTAATCAAGAAAACCCTTTTTTAAGAAGGTAATAAAAAACAGTCAGACAAGCTTGTGTCTTCCGTAGCCCGAACTACGTTTGCTCTGATCTTTCATGCTGTATGAAAGTACGTAGGCATAGGATGCGATATCCTAGCGAGCAACCTTCCCCTCCTTTCCCGTAGATAGGCGAACTACGTTGACTCTGATTTCTCGTTCCAGACGGGAATACGTAGGCATAAAGTGCGATACTTTGCCGAGTCATTTTATTTTCTTTTAACCCCAGACCTGTAGAATGGATAGAATAACAATCCGTACTAGAAAACAAGCGTGGATCCCGTCGAGTACGACGGACGTGAGGGGTTTTAATACCTTCCCCTTGCGTAACCGACTCCCGAATCCAGGATTTGGTTGCGATGACCATTCCTTTCCCATCTTTGCGGTAGGTTTACTCTGAGCGTTTCCTTTCCCTCTGTTGGGATAAATAACGCACGGTGGCGACTCTTCTGTTCAGCCGACGCCGATTTTCGCAGTAGCGACAGTAGGTTACCGGAGCCTAAATACTCAACGGACAAAGGAGTTATCACAACATGGAAATTGACTGGAGTCTGGATACTCGACGAACAAAAGAATTTACCATTTGCAAATTCACCGGAGTCTGGATACTCAACGGAGAAGCCAAAGCCTGGATGCTCAACGTAGGTAACCGGAGCCTGGATACTCAACAAAGAAGGGAAAATTACCATAGTCTAAACACTCGCCGGATCAAGATAAAATACCTATTGGAAATTTACTGGAGTCTAGATACTCAACGGAACTGACCGGAGTCTGGATACTCCACGGACAATACAATATACCACAAATTGGAAATTCACCGGAATCTGGATACTCGACGGAAAAAGCAATACGTCACGAATTGAAAATTCACCGGAGTCTGGATACTCGACGGAAAATCCGGAGCCTGAACGCTCAATGAAAAAAGCTGGAGACTGGATGCTCAACAAAAATTGACCGGAGCCTGGATACTCAACGAACGAAGAAGCACTCATTTTGGTCTGGATACCGCCAGGGTTAAGAATACCGTTTCAAATTGCCGGAGTCTGGATACTCAATAAACAAAATGGACCACATCACGAACTGCCATGGTCTAGATACCATACAGGGCTAAGAAGTACATCACACATTGGAAATTTGCCGGAGTCTGAACACTCAACGACATTGACTGGATACTCAACGGACGAAGGGAAAATATCACAAATATACCCATCAAAATCTGAACACCACACTGTTCTCACCGGATTCTGGATACTCGATGGAAAGAAAGCACAATAATATCAATTGTCGTGGTCTGGATACCACAACCATCTTTACTGGAGTCTGGATACTCGAAGGAAAAAGGAAAACCCCATCAACTGGGAATGAACCGGAGTCTGGATACTCGACGGACTAAAGAATTCATCATAAATACTTATCATGACCCGCTGATATCCAAAGACACTGCTGGGGAATAACATGAACTGGGGTCTGGATACTACGCGGGCTACCGGAAATTTCCATGGTCTGGATACCAAGGGAAAAAAGATCAAACCTCTAGAGATACACCTGAAACAAAGAGATAAAAACCCGTCTTATGTTTCCCATGCACATGTTTGAAATGGCGTAATGCTCCATATGAAATGGAAATGCTACGCGTTTGGGTAGATGTTATGCACGCATGCAGATGCAACAGAACTGAATCAACAAAACGAATGCTAGAGATACAGAAACCACCCTGCTGGGGAAACACCCTACTCATGCCAATAACAATTGGACTTATGTCGAGGAAACGAGCCCTTGCTGACCTCCTGCAAAGAAAATGTCGGGGTAATACCCTTTAGTAAAAGAAGAAGCTGAATCGTATTCAGGAGAGCACGATCTTGAATTATGAAGAAGCTCATGTTACCCTTTATCAAAAGAAGAAACCGAATCATTCCCAGGGAGCGCAGACTTGAGACATGAAGAAGTTTATATTATCAATTAATTTATTTATCATATAAGCAACAATCTCTTTATTTGAGAGCTTATCCAGTTTGGCATATAAGTCCCTTTCCAACGATAAGTGGCCATTCTCTCTCGAGAAGCTTATTAGGGAATTTCCCATTTAAATCCATTTATTTTGGCATACAACCGGTTTTGCCCTGTATATTTCTCACGGATTCCCGAAGACTCTATTTGAATCTTGTCGCTACTGCGAAAATAAGGTGCCGGCAAAACAGAAGAGTCGCCACCTTTCGTTATTTATCCCTCAGAACGGGAAAGGAAACGATCGGAAAAAACCTGACGCAAAGGTATAAGACAAGGTCATCGCAACCATTGTCTGGGTTCGGGAGTCGGTTACGCAAGGGGAAGGTATTAGCACCCCTCACGTCCATCGTACTCGATGGGATCCACGCTTGCTGGGTTATCTACGGGTGAAAAACAATCTATCTACGACTGCTAAAGCTAAACGGAAAAAACTGACTCAATAAAGCATCGCACTCTATGCCTACGTATTCCCTTGTGCAATGGGAAAGTCAGAGTCATCGTAGTTCGGGAAACTACGGGAGAATTTTGCTCGCTGAGATGTCGCATCTCATGCCTACGTACTTTCACACGGCGTGAAAGATCAGAGCTTTCGTAGTTCGGGCTAACTACGGCTAGACAGGGTGTTCTCGATCACACAGGGGTGAGAGAAAGGATTGACGATACTAGCATACGCATTCTAGCAGTTAGGTGTATGTTGCTCGCTCGATGGAGACTTAGGTGTTACCTGTTTGCGGTAGAACAGACGTAGTATGTCGGGTCTCAAAGGTATGGGAACCTATGGGTTCAAGAACTACGGTCTGGTCTAAATTGCGCTAGGGCAAGAGAAAGGGAAAATCAATCGTTAGCGGGAAAGTCTCGATCGCGCGGCAGCGAGAGAACAGAGAAATTAGTTGTTAGTGTGCTCGCTAGGATATCGCATCCTATGCCTACATATTCTCGTCTGGTACGAGAAATCAGAGCAGCTGTAGTTCAGCCAACTACAGCAAACGGGGAAAAGGGAAAAAGGTAGAAGGGAGCTCGCTAGGATTATCACAATCCTATGCCTACGTACTCTCATCTGGTACGAGAGATCAGAGCAAACGTAGTTCGACAGGAAAACGAGTCTCAATTGCACAGGGGCAAGAGAAGGGGTCTCAATCGCCTGAACGCGAGAGGAAAGGGTTTCGATCGCACGGGGGCGAGAACAAAGAGGAAGCAGGCTTACGCTTAAACGGGAAGGAACTCGGGACACACACGCAAGAACCTAATACGTAGGAGCGAGTGTGTCGTATATTACCCAAGGGATATATACTAAACATCCTAAACGATCGAGGGGAGACCGCTCGATTGTCATTTCCCACGTATCTACCGCCACGGCTCACAACACTCGACGGTTGCACGAAGACTCGAATAAGAAAGATGATGTTGAACGAAGCGGCTTCGTTGGCTCCTAACATGCGCGCAAGCTCCATTCCAATCTTCTCCTCTCTGGATCCTTGATGATGACGCTCGAATCAGGAACAATGTAATGCTTAGACCGTCATGGTTCGACTTATACGAGAAATCGAACTCTAAGAGGTAGCGTATTGATGTCCGTGTCAAAGACAAGATAGAGAAATGATATCGACAATCATTCTCCGATTGAATCATGCCACACGGCCAGCCCGAAATAAAATCGAATAAGAAAAGAAATGAGGAGAGAAAATAGGAGAGAAATTCAATACAAATGGAAATAATACTCTACTCCTAAAATTAGCAATTAATTTCTACTAGAAAATATTCTAAAGAAATATTAAAAGGAAATTGTATACGAAAAATAGAATGAAAATTTTATCCTAAAATGTTATAACGTTCTATAAAAAAAATAGAATGAAAAACTCCATACGCAATAATATTCCAAGAAATACTATTTAAAGAAAATGGGAAATTCTATGTAAATTGTATACTAGAAACTATCCTAAAAACTCTATAATATTCTATAAAGAAAATAGAAAAAATTCTATATTAAAATCTATATTAAAAAATATGCTAGGAAATAATATCTAAACTATAATTCTTAAAAAAGAAAAAATAGAAAAATAAAACTACTCCCTATTACAAGCAAATGTCCAATACAAACAAAATTAAAAAATAAAGGGGATGGGGTACATCAGCATAGTAGGGTGTAAATGCAGTAAAACCACCACTGGGCTTTAAGCCCACAATACAAACAATTCAGAAAAATATCAAACACAAAGGGGGGCGCGCTCAGGGAAATTGGAGGTGTAATCAGAAACATTCATTGGGCCCAACCCAATATTATAACACCAAAAAACAGCACAGGGGGTGGGGGGCGAAAAGAAAAACGGGGGGTGTATGGATCTGTAATCCACTTTGGGCTTGGGTTCAGCCCATTCACGAACCTCCCACCTTCCCCCAATCTCCTCATTCTTTCTGAAACCCTAAGCCATCTTCTTCCCCAGCTTCATCGCTGCCGTCGTTCTTCCTAAACCCCTCTGTCTCCGTTTAAAGCACAACTCCATCAACCCATACTCCCTTCTTCCACTCCTTCAAACATAACCTTTCCCTTCTCCGATCAACAACCCTAAATCCTCTCTCTCACACTTTCTTCGTCTGAAACTCATGAGGCTTGTAAAGATCTGGAGATTCTGAGAGATGCGAGGAACATTGTCCGATGAAACTTTGGAGAACGTCTACAAGGGAGGTTGTTGGAATGACGAATCGAAGTTGTGGGTGAATCTGATTCTTGATTTCTGGTGAATTTGGAGATGAGCGATGAACCTGATGGAGAGATCGGAGAGTTGTTGATGGAGATCTTGATGTCGATCGTTGGACGTTAAAGGAAGATCTTGATGACTATTGATGAACGCGTGATAGAGAACTGATAAACAAACGCCCTTGAGGATATGGGAATTTAGAAACGATGGCGTTCTTGGATCTCGCATGAATCTGGGGAAAAAGAATGAAGAACACGATGGTGTTCTTAAATCTTCTGGAAAAATTGCACATGAACATGAAGATTTCATGACGAACGGTTGACGAATCAGGATGAATGATAAAGATCTGATGATGGATGGAAGATTCCGGTGAAGGAATGCAGTTTCCGGCGACGGTTTTAGTTATCGGTGACGGTTGCGGTGGTGTTTCGATTGCCTTGATTTCTCCGGCCAAGGTCTTCCGGCGGTTTGCATGCCGACAGATGAGGGGAGAAGGTGGAGACACGCGTGGCAGCCTGGGAGATGGAGAGAGGGACGCGTGTGGGGTGAGGTGTCGAGAGAAGTGGGTGGTGGCGTGGTGAGGTTGATACACGTGTGAGCATGCATAGTGTGTTGGCGGGGAGAGAAAGTGAACATGTGGAGCTTCTCTTATAATGACAAGTGTCATCAGACTAGAATTGGGCCCTCAAAATGCCATCTGGCCCACAAAGGACAAAACCTGATTAAAACTTGATTAATTCACTCAATTAAGACTAATTAACTGCTGCTAAGATGACTAATGGTGATTAACCCTAATTAAAACGCTTAAACTCTGAACCTAATTAACTCCTAATTAACTGAAAATTAAATGCTAATATCCTAATTAACACCTAATTAATTCTAAAAAGAAATTAACACCGAATTAAATCTTAAAATGGGGATTAATCCTATTAATATCTAAAAGAACTAATATCTATAAATCTCTAAACAAATCAATTAAATCTAAAATGGGAGAAATTAAATCTAGAAAAATTATCTATTAATTTCTAAAAAATCCTATTAATATCTAAAAGAGAATTAAATCTACTAATGAATTAAATCTATTAACTTCTAACAAATTCAATTAATATCTTAAAAATTCTAAAAAGAGAGGAATTTAAAATCTATTTAAAAATTTCTAGAAAAAGAAATACCCTATTAAAACTATTTAAAACACATTTAATATCTAGAAAAATCAATTAAATCTATTAAAATTTATTTAAAAATTCTAGAAAATAAGAAAAAAATCTAAAAATGCAAGGAAGCCAATTAAATCGATTAGAAAATAGATGTGCGACTATAGCAAAATAAGCGGTAAAAACCAGACACCGAAATGTCCTCAAAAATAACAGCGAGAGCTGAAAACACCGGGACGAGCACAAATTCTCAAAATAGCTTTTTCGAACTGGCCTTAAATGCCTGAAACGCCAGGAGAGAGCTGTAATCCCGATAAAATCAATCTGACTGCAAAAATGCAATGTATACGGTATGTAAATGCAATATGCAAAATGAGTCGAAACATAAGCCAAATGCGATAATTGGTTGGTCAAATTTTGGGGTGCAACAGCTGCCCCTATTCAAACGGCTTGGACCTAAAGGGTTGAGAAGCGAACGGCTTGCAAACATTCAAAGGTAGAAGACGGTTGAATACAAAAGAAACCCAGAAATTTGCCAACCTGCAGAAATAAACTGCTAAAACTGCTTGGGGAACAAATATCCAGAAAACTGAATCCAGTTGTTACGACAACAAACTGATCAATCATCTGACAAGGAACTGTCTTTAGCACTAGTTATCTGCGTGACGCCACAGGTAACAAACCCGAAGGTTGGATCAACATGCACTTGATCCTCTCACGTCGTCTAATGATAGACAGGAAGAAAAACAATCTTGATCTCGTATCGTCTAATGATAGACGAGAGGAAAATTCTATTCAAATCTCGCATCGTCTAATGATAGACGAGAGGAAAACCATATTCAAATCTCGCATCGTCTAATGATAGACGAGAGGAAAACCATATTCAAATCTCACATCGTCTAATGATAGACGAGAGGAAAACCATATTCAAATCTCGCATCGTCTAATAATAGACGAGAGGAAAACCTTGTCCGAAGAACCACATCGTCAGTGAGAACTAGCGGAAGGAAAACCGTATAAACTTCAACACTACCCAACAAATTTCAGAATCCTTTCATCTATAGGAGTTGATGGGAAGAACAATATCCTCGAAGGGGCCACATCATCAATAAGGATTGACAGGAAGAAAACCACCTTCAAAGAGCCATGTCGTTGATAAGGATCAACAACTAGGAAAACCGAACATTCTTCAAAAAGCTTTGACGTCAATAAGAATCAACAGTCAGAAAAAACCCTCTTGAAATGTCATCTCATCCGATAAACGGAAAGAAAGCCAATATCTGAAAGATCGCCTTGAAACCTCTCCACGTTTAAAGATAGACGGAGAGAAAATCATACTCAAACTCACGATGTCTAATGATAGACGGAGAAAAATCATAAACGAACTCATGACGTCTAAAGATAGATGGAGAAAATATCTGCTCAAACTCACGACGCCTAAAGATAGACGGAGAGAAAATCTGCTCAAACTCACAACGTCTAATGATAGACGGAGAAATCCATACTCGAACTCATGACGTCTAAAGATAGACGGAGAAAATTCCTGCTGGGGAAATACATCGTCAATAGGAATTGACGGGAAGAACAGTCTGTCGTCATCAGATGATTGATAGACAAAGCATAACCGTCGCATGATCTGAGAATCAAATAAACCATAGAACTATATGAACAAAGCTGCTGGGTAAATGCCCCTGAACTGATTGCAGAGTGATTCACATTGCCACAGAAGGCTGATAGAAAAACTGGCTTATGCTTCGTATGCATGTGCGTATGTTTGAATTTTTCTATGGTGTAATGCTCCATATAAGATGGAATGCTACGCATTTGACGATGAAATGCAAATATGATGCAAATATGATGATATATGCAAGATGCAAATGCAGGCTCGGGCTGCTGGAGAAAAGTTGTACACAGAAGGACCATCCCAGCAAAATAAATGCTGGAAAGGTGAAGCTAACTCCACTGCTGGAGAAACTGGATACGGAACCGCTTCAGCAAAATAAATGCTGAAGACAAAGCCAACTCCGCTGGGGGTAACCAGGTACCACAGAATTATTCCAGCAAAATAAATGCTGGAAAGGTATACCGACTCCACCGGGGATAACCAAATGTGCTAAGTAGATCAGACTTCCCTGGGGATAGCTTACACGTGCCAATGAAAATTGGACTTTGCTGGGGAAAACAGGCGGAGTCTTCCTGCGTACCAATGAAGATTGGATTTTGAGACTGATGCGCCAACACGGATTGGGTCTCACGGTGATTGCCAATATGGATTAGGCTTTTAGGAATGGCGCACCAATACGGATTGGGCTTCCTGACGATTGCCAATAAGGATTGGACTTTAGGCTATCCATGATGGGTCAGGTACGACTGACGCTGGACAACATCCTGTCTGAATTCACAGTCTCTGGTTGAAGGGTCAAAGGATAGTAGCACGACTTCCCGACATTCGTCTCACACTTGAGGATTGGCTGAACCTGCTCGAGTAGCTCTGATGACACGGAGAGGAACAATTCCTTCGCTTCTGATATGCCCCAGTCTGTGGGATCCCTGTTGGGATATTCCTCAAAAGGAAATCTAAAAATCTGTACCCTGATGGTCTGACATGAACTGCCCCAACACTTTGAACCTCGGAGAGATGCTTCGGATCCAATGCCCCTCGGGCAAGAAATAACTTTTGTGCTTTTCTTAGGGTGGCCTGCCCCTGTCTGCAATGACTTTGCCCCTGATTGGCTGATCTGTGGGGAGATACACTGGTTGTCCTCGAGAGATTCATCAAATCTCGACCTGACTGCTTCAGAATAACCGACTTCGGCTGGTTGACATCACATGGCTGACATCACTAGGGATTACCTGATATAGCTTGCCCCGGTTCATGGAGTATTCGGGCGTTCTGCATTCTATCATGATCAGACTTTCCACTGTAGGAAGCTTTCCTGCTGTCAAGCACTTACTCGCAAGTAAAACAAGTTGTTCTGCATGAAAGACATATTAATGCAATGCATATGACAATTTTGACATCCAATCTCTTCACTGGAAAGGAAAAAACATTTTATGGCATATAATGAATCAAATCATTAATCAGAATACCAACATCAGTACCAACATGGTAAGAAGAACCCTTCTAGGAGTAATTTTCGACGCGATCTTTACCGAAGTATGCCTTCGAAACAAACCTGCTTCAATTAGGACTTTTCCTGGTTGTAACGTGGTCAAGTTCACGGTTTTGAAGGAAAGGATAAAGGCTCAAAATTTATTTTAACCCACCCGTTCACCTTGATGTTCTCCAATCCTACATTTAGCTAATTCGACCTTAGCGTTCACCTCTCAGAGGTTGAAAGATAGGAGTGATAGTTCGAGAAACTATGACTTTTTGGAGTGACAGCCACTCACTTTTCGTCTTTGACACTTGGGGTCACACGGCTTGTATTTTGTTTGAGGATTTTTCTTTTGCAATCCTTTTCATTTTTTCCAGTTTTTTGCTTTCCCTAATTTTTGCCTGGACTGGCTCTTTTGAGCTTCTTCTGATTATTAAGTCCAGCGGGATGCCCTCATTTTTGCCTAAGTCATTTGTTTTGACTTAGCGGACTTTCGATTCTTTTCTTTTTTCTTTTTTTTTTCTTTTGAACAAGTCGTGTGGCACTGGTTGTCTGACTCCTTGGGGAATAATGTGATTGTCTCACTCCTTTTGCTTAACCACTGTGGTTTTTTAGGCACGACCTCTAGAGGTGTGATTGATCCTTGAACGGACACTCCTTTCTGCAATTTGGACGCTCAGTCAAATTAGCTACCACCTACCCTGCCCCGGGTTAAAATTGAGGGTTTTTTCGTTTGCCGAAAGAAACTCCTACTACTAGGCTCAAAGGGTTTGACAAGGGATTATCTTCCTTATATCTCTGGTGTTTAGGGATTTGAAATAATGCCTGTACATCATCAGCAGGTTTTGTTTCGAAAGCATACAGTCGGAAGCTTGCGCGTCTTTAAATTTTGTCATCCTCCCCGGATTCCGCTTAACCAAGCGTTGGATATCTATAAAACACAATGAGTGAACACGAATGGGCTGAATCAAAACATGCATATTCATTTCATTATCCATATCAATTGAAAACAATACAAGTTTTACGAATGCAATTTGCGCTTTTAAAAGAAAGGAAACTACAAATGTAAAGAAATGCCATGATAAAACACAGATTGCCAGTTTCTAGGAACCAGGCTTTTTGAACTTGATTTGCTGCTAAGCTAACCATCTTCAGAATTGATCATCGAAGTCATCCTGATACTCCTCTGAACATCTGCCATCAGTGAACTCTCCCATAACTTGAACTGATTCATCCACTTGGTTGGATGAAGGAAGGTCGACACCCTGAGGCGTGATAGTTATCCTGTTGGAATTCAGCAAGGCCTGAATTTGGCTTCAAAGAACCTTACAATCATCTGTGGAATGCCCCTGTGCCCCAACATGGTACTCACAGCGAGCGTTGGCATCAAAACCTGGAGGATAAGGCGGGATCATTGGATCGGTCTCCTTCGGCATTATCAGCCTACTTTTGACCAAATCCGACAACAACTGACTATATGACACCGGTAGCTGAGTAAACTGCCTTTCAGGCTTCCTTGGTCTTCGTCGGGTGTGCTGACGCGGCTGACGATGATATGACAGTTGACTCTGGCGGGTAACAGATATCTGACATACAGACCCAACAGGTTGCTGACTCTGAGTACTCGAAGTGTCTGGATACTGAATCTGAGGTACGGGAGATTCTGGGATGACATCACTTTCTTTCTCCCATTCTTCTTGAGAACTGACAATTGATTCATCTTCATATACTGCAGTATAAGGAATGTCTCGAATCTTTCCGCTCTTGGTTCCTCTCTCAACACGTTCTCCTACTCTTATCAAGTCCGCAAAGCTTGCATTTCCACAACTGAACAATGTGCCATAGTAACGGCCCTTCAGAGTACCCACGAAAAGGTCTACCATTTCTCTCTCCCCAAGCGGTGGTTGAACACGAGCAGCCAATTCTCTCCAACTCTGCACATACCCTCTAAAGGATTCATTATCCGCCAGAGATAACTCTTGCAAATGCACGCGACTAGGAGCCATATCCAGGTTGTAGTTGTACTGCTTCACGAAGGCATTGGCTAAATCTGACCATGAGTTGATGCTATCACTCCCCAACTGCATGTACCAACCCAAAGATGCTCCGATCAAACTATCTTGGAAACAGTGAATCATAAGCTTGTCATTGGTGACATGTGAAGTCATTCTTCTGCAGAACATAACCAAATGTAACTTTGGACAACTATCCCCTTTGTATTTCTCAAAATTCGACATTTTGAACTTTGGAGGCATCACAAGGCCTGACACCAGACACATGCTCGAGGCATTCAGATCAGGAGTATTCTTACTCATCATGGTAGTAATCTGATCTTCCAACAGCGGGAGTCTTCTCATATACTCAACAGTCCTCGGGTTCTCAGCATTAACCTTCAGAGCAGCCCTCTGATGATCTGGCACAGAGAAAGTAAAACGCTGATAGTCGGTGTCATGAAGAGAAGATACGTCTTTGTCTCTGCCAGGAATAGGCATAGGCTGAGCTTGAGCAACATTGTTCACCGGAGTCCTATGAATGTTGTCCTCTCCCCTAGTCATAGTTGTCATGGCTTCCATGAACTGACTCAATAGGTTCTTCAACAATTCAAACTCGGCCCTGGTAACAAACTGATTCTGCTCTGCGGAGTCCATGATCCTTCCAGAAACTAACTCAAGTCCAATGCGAATGTCGGGAAGTCAACTACGAGTTGGACAAAAGACTGGTAAGCTCCCTGTTCCGGCCGAGGATGGAAATGCAGGCATGATATGCACCTGAAATGCAATGCAAAATGCAACAAACACGGGATCACAGCCCCCACAACACTCTGAATACTGTTGCGCTGCTGACGGGATAAGTTCGCTCTGACGAGAGAAAACCAAAATACCGGGTAGGCTGGAAGTCAAGTTCCCTGCAAACCCCCCCCCCCCCACTCACGGGTATGGACCTAAACTGACACAGGTTCGGCATCCTATGCGGTCATCAGCGTCACAAACATTCAAGAATGATGATACGATACCCAGAAGGTGTGGCGTCATCATCTCTTGAAGCGGCATCACTCGGCTGAATCACAAGTGATCGGTCCCCAGAGTCGACAATCCTCCAAACCAACAACCCCTCAAGCCCAAAGGGCTGGAAAATAAGTCAACCGGGAGAACCTCGTCTGAGCGTGGATTTCATGAGACACTAGTGCCTGCAAAGCAAGCACGCGCCCAATAATTTCAACAACTAATGCTAAGTGCACTCAAGTCTGGGTCTGGCTTTTCACTCATCAGAGCTCCCCTCCACAACAACATAATAGCAACAAATATTAATATAGTGCGGGAAGTGTAAATACAGTAATATACAACATACAACGCAAAAATAAACACCCACATACAAACAAACAAGCGCTAGGATTGACTCTCGTCGGGACGTTGGATCCCTCAGATTGACTCGCATAGGGGACGTTGGATCCCTGGAAACTATCGCAGTCCCCAGCAGAGTCGCCAACTGCTGGGGATTTCCCAAGCAACTAGGAAGAGAATCCAAGACAAGACTCGCTTAGAGAACCAGAGTCCCCAGCAGAGTCTCCAGCTGTCGCTACTGCGAAAATAAGGTGTCGACAAAACAGAAGAGTCGCCACCTTTTGTTATTTATCCCTCAGAACGGGAAAGGAAACGATCGGAAAAAACCTGATGCAAAGGTATAAGACAAGGTCATCGCAACCATTGTCTGGGTTCGGGAGTCGGTTACGCAAGGGGAAGGTATTAGCACCCCTCACGTCCATCGTACTCGATGGGATCCACGCTTGTTGGGTTGTCTACGGGTGAAAAACAATCTATCTATGGCTGCTAAAGCTAAACGGAAAAAAACTGACTCGATAGAGCATCGCACTCTATGCCTACGTATTCCCTTGTGCAATGGAAAAGTCAGAGTCATCGTAGTTCGGGAAACTACGGGGGAATTTTGCTCGCCGAGATGTCGCATCTCATGCCTACATACTTTCACACGGCGTGAAAGATCAGAGCTTCCGTAGTTCGGGCTAACTACGGCTAGACAGGGTATTCTCGATCGCACAGGAGTGAGAGAAAGGATTGACGATACTAGTGTACGCATTCTAGCAATTAGGTGTATGTTGCTCGCTCGACGGAGACTTAGGCGTTACCTGTTTATGGTAGAACGGACGTAGTATGTCGGGTCTCAAAGGTATGGGAACCTACGGGTTCAAGAACTACGGTCTGGTCTCAATTGCGCTAGG
Source organism: Lathyrus sativus (assembly GCA_963859935.3). Lineage (NCBI taxonomy): Eukaryota > Viridiplantae > Streptophyta > Magnoliopsida > Fabales > Fabaceae > Lathyrus > Lathyrus sativus. The sequence continues at coordinate 36,594,552 of OZ012738.1, forward strand.
GCAAGAGAAAGGGAAAATCAATCGTTAGCGGGAAAGTCTCAATCGCACGACAGCGAGAGAACAGAGAAATTAGTTGTTAGTGTGCTTGCTAGGATATCGCATCCTATGCCTACATATTCTCGTCTGGTACGAGAAATCAGAGCAGCTGTAGTTCAGCCAACTACAGCAAACGGGGAAAAGGGAAAAAGGTAGAAGGGAGCTCGCTAGGATTATCGCAATCCTATGCCTACGTACTCTCGTCTGGTACGAGAGATCAGAGCAAACGTAGTTCGACGGGAAAACGAGTCTCAATTGCACAAGGGGAAGAGAAGGGGTCTCAATTGCCTGAACGCGAGAGGAAAGGGTTTCGATCGCACGGGGGGGGGGGGGGGGGAGAACAAAGAGGAAGCAGGCTTACGTCTAAACGGGACGGAACTCGGGACACACACGCAAGAACCTAATACGTAGGAGCGAGTGCGTCGTATATTACCCAAGGGATATATACTAAACACCCTAAACGATCGAGGGGAGACTGCTCGATTTTCATTTCCCACGTATCTACCGCCACGGCTCATAACACTCGATGGTTGCACGAAGACTCGAATAAGAAAGATGATGTTGAACGAAGCGGCTCCGTTGGCTCCTGACATGCGCGCAAGCTCCATTCCAATCTTCTCCTCTCTGGATCCTTGATGATGACGCTCGAATCAGGAACAATGTAACGCTTAGACCGTCATGGTTCGACTTATACGAGAAATCAAACTCTAAGAGGTAGCGTATTGATGTCCGTGTCAAAGACAAGATAGAGAAATGATATCGACAATCATTCTCCGATTGAATCATGCCACACGGCCAGCCCGAAATAAAATCGAAGATAAAATCGGATAAGAAAAGAAATGAGGAGAGAAAATAGGAGAGAAATCCAATACAAATGGAAATAATACTCTACTCCTAAAATTAGCAATTTATTTCTACTAGAAAATATTCTAAAGAAATATTAAAAGGAAATTGTATACGAAAAATAGAATGAAAATTCTATCCTAAAATGTTATAACGTTCTATAAAGAAAATAGAATGAAAAACTCCATACGCAATAATATTCTAAGAAATACTATTTAAAGAAAATGGGAAATTCTATTTAAATTGTATACTAGAAACTATCCTAAAAATTCTATAATATTCTATAAAGAAAATATAAAAAATTCTATATTAAAATCTATATTAAAAAATATGCTAGGAAATAATATCTAAACTATAATTGCTAAAAAAGAAAAAATAGAAAAATAAAACTACTCCCTATTACAAGCAAATGTCCAATACAAACAAAATTAAAAAATAAAGGGGAGGGGGTACATCAACATAATAGGGTGTAAATGCAGTAAAACCACCACTGGGCTTTAAGCCCACAATACAAAAAATTCATAAAAATATCAAACACAAAGGGGGGTGCGCTCAGGGAAATTGAAGGTGTAATCAGAAACATTCATTGGGCCCAACCCAATATCATAACACCAAAAAACAGCACAGGTGGGGGGGGGGGGGGCGAAAAGAAAAACAGGGGGTGTATGGATCAGTAATCCACTTTGGGCTTGGGTTCAGCCCATTCACGAACCTCCCACCTTCCCCCAATCTTCTCATTCTTTCTGAAACCCTAAGCCATCTTCTTCCCCAACTTCATCGCCGCCGCCGTTCTTCCCAAACCCCTCTGTCTCCGTTCTAAGCACAACTCCATCAACCCATACTCCCTTCTTCCACTCCTTCAAACATAACCTTTCCCTTCTCCGATCAACAACCCTAAATCCTCCCTCTCACACTTTCTTCGTCTGAAACTCATGAGGCTTGTAAAGATCCGGAGATTCTGAGAGATGCGAGGAACATTGTCCGATGAAACTTTGGAGAACATCTACAAGGGAGGTTGTTGGAATGACAAATCAAAGTTATGGGTGAATCTGATTCTTGATTTCTGGTGAATTTGGAGATGAGCGATGAACCTGATGAAGAGATCGGAGAGTTGTTGATGGAGATCTTGATGTCGATCGTTGGACGTTAACGGAAGATCTTGATGACTGTTGATGAACGCGTGATGGAGAACTGATGAACGAACGCCCTTGAGGATCTGGGAATCTGGAAACGGTGGCGTTCTTGGATCTCGCATGAATCTGGGGGAAATTGCACATGAACATGAACATGAAGATTTCATGACGAACGGTTGACGAATCAGGATGAATGATGAAGATCTGATGATGGATGGAAGATTCCGGTGAAGGAATGCAGTTTCCGGCGACGGTTTTAGTTACCGGTGACGGTTGCGGTGGTGTTTTGATTGCCTTGATTTCTCCGGCCAAGGTCTTCCGGCGATTTGCATGCCGGTCGATGAGGGGTGAAGGTGGAGACACGCGTGGCAGCCTGGGAGATGGAGAGAGGGACGCGTGTGGGGTGAGGTGTCGAGCGAAGTGGGTGGTGGCGTGGTGAGGTGTATACACGTGTGAGCATGCAGAGTGTGTTGGCGGAGAGAGAGAAAGTGAACATGTGGAGCTTCTCTTATAATGACAAGTGTCATCAGACTGGGATTGGGCCCCCAAAATGCCATCTGGCCCACAAAGGACAAAACCTGATTAAAACTTGATTAATTCACTCAATTAAGACTAATTAACTGCTACTAAGATGACTAATGGTGATTAACCCTAATTAAAACGCTTAAACTATGAACCTAATTAACTCCTAATTAACTGAAAATTAAATGCTAATATCCTAATTAACACCTAATTAATTCTAAAAAGAAATTAACACCCAATTAAATCTTAAAATGGAGATTAATCCTATTAATATCTAAAAGAACTAATATCTATAAATCTCTAAACAAATCAATTAAATCTAAAATGGGAGAAATTAAATCTAGAAAAATTATCTATTAATTTCTAAAAAATCCTATTAATATCTAAAAGAGAATTAAATCTACTAATGAATTAAATCTATTAACTTCTAACAAATTCAATTAATATCTAAACAAGTTCAATTAATATCTAACAAATTCTAAAAAGAGAGAAATTTAAAATCTATTTAAAAATTTCTAGGAAAAGAAATACCCTATTAAAACTATTTTAAAACACATTTAATATCTAGAAAAATCAATTAAATCTATTAAAATCTATTTAAAAATTCTAGAAAATAAGGGAAAAATCTAAAAATGCAAGGAAGCCAATTAAATCGATTAGAAAACAGATGCGTGACTATAGTGAAATAAGCGGTAAAAACCGGACACCGAATTATCCTAAAAAATAACAGCGAGAGCTGAAAACACTGGGACGAGCACAAATTCTCAAAACAGCTTATTCGAACTGGCTTGAAATGCCTGAAACGCCAGGAGAGGGTTGTAATCCCTATAAAATCAATCTGATTGCAAAAATGCAATGTATACAGTATGTAAATGCAATATGCAAAATGAGTCGAAACATAAGCCAAATGCGATAATTGGTTGGTCAAATTTTGGGGTGCAACAAATCTGTCACGAGTGAAAGGTTTCAGAAGCTTGGATGTTATTCTTTGCTCAATGATCCAGCATTCTGTTAATCGATCTTGCAGTCATACAGATCCAGTTTTACTTTTTACCCTAGAGTATCAGCCGGTCATGCCAGAACCTGTTGAACATTTTACTCTCGGATATTCCCCAGTGGAAGCCATCTCATCGGTGCCATCTCCATTGAAGACCCTACATTTCCCATTAAAAGTACATTTATTTTGGCATACAACCGGTTTTTACCCTGTATCTATTTTTCATGGATTCCCGAAAGTTTCGTTCGATCTGTCACGAGGGAAAGGTTTCAGAAGTTTGGATGTTATTATTTGCTCAATGCTCTAGCATTCTGTTGACCGATCTTGCAGTCGTGCATATCCAGTTTTTACGTCTTACCCTAGAGTATTAGCCAGTCACGCCTGAACCTGTTGAACATTTTACTCTTAAGTAATCCCCAGTGGAGGCCGCCTCATCGGTGCCATCTCCATTGAGGATCCCTTTCTTACTATTCTCTTCCTAAAAGCGACAGTGCGTCGTGTTTTCACCAGTGGGTGGTGTTTTCACCAGTGGGTCATCACTTTAAGGAAATCCTCAGTGCGTCGTTTTCCCTAGTGTGGTTCGTTCGTCGCGTCCGTCCCCTGTGTCGTCGTGTCGTCTGCATCTTTGCGTTTATCATTCCAGCATATGCATCATACCATATTCATGGCATTGTCAGCATATTGTATGTTCCGTCTTGTCCATATCATTGCATATCGCTGCATCTAAGGGCAAAATTTTCGGTTATCTATATTTAAATCCCTCCACCATGATTTCTCGAGTCTCTACCGCTCAAATCATCTGGTGAAGTTATTTAAATAGGGGCAACTGTAATACCCCAAATTTTACCCTCAGATTAATCGATTCATGTCGCATGGCATCCCATTTTTGCATCAGCTAACTACTAACGGGTTGCTTAGTCTGTTCGTTTTACAGGAGAATCATGTCCGGTACACTCTAACTGTGGAAGGGCAAAATGATCATTTATGCACTGTTTGCTGATAGTTATGGAGCATGGTTGTCATCAGGGATCCATCGGGCAATTAGTGTTCCCAGTTCCGAGCTTCGCGTTCTGGTTGAGAATGATTTGAATTTTAGGACCAATTGCGGTGCAAGATTCCATTCAGCGGAATTTCTGTTTTAATCTGGACAAAAATGGAATTTTTGGCACGGAGTATAGTTCTGCTTTGCTGTTGAGGGATTTTCGCTGTTCCTTTTTTCTATTTTAATTCGTTCAAGGCTATTACTGATCCTATCATTAGGAACAATTTAATTTAGGAATATTTGACTAAAGTGGGCTGTCATGTCAATCGTGAATAGAACAACATGTCCAGAACTACAAAATTGATTTGAATAATTAGTATTGGGGATTTATGCATGCAAGTTTATCTGGGGAGGTTAATCTGTTTGTTTAGGTTCATTGGTACAAATTTTTAATCGGTGGAATTTGATCGAAGGCAATTTATCATTTGGATTTAATCAGGTTTTGGTTTAAGTGATTCATTCAAGTTTGACAAATTAATTGAAAGGAGTAATCAGAAGGACTTTATTTGGGATAAATAATATGAATTTCATTCATGTTTATTTACAAAAGGAAATTGATTTTTGAATAGAGATATTGTTGAATTATTATTCATAAATATTTTTATTACAAAAGGAAATTAAAAATATACATTTTCCTCCTAATTTCTAATGTCCTAATTTTTTCTAAGTGGTCTTCATGTTTGATTTCTCCGACCGTCTTCATGTCCGATTTTTCTTCATACCTGCACGAGATAAACAAAGAACCGAGCAAACAGAATATTAAAGTTAGAAAAAGTGGTTTTTCGATTGGTTGACACCCTCAGAGTAGTTTCATCACCGGGTGTCGGGAGGGCAACGGCAAATGCCGAAGCCAACTCCCTTTCCTAATCCTGACCTCGGCGTAAACCGGTAATATCTGTTCTTAATTGTCGGGACAGCCGGAGAAAGAGAGAGAAAAAGAAGTTTATGCCGAAAAAAGCGATTTTTCCGAAAATGGATTTTAGCCAAAAACATATTCATAACCACATCCAATTCATCAAATAAATTATTTGGATATCCAAGAAATCCAAATCTGTTATATCAGGTAAATATCCAAATTCAAAATGAATCCAAAATCCAAATCCGGATTTGTGAGAGATCGAGAATAAAGCAGCCAAATTAACAGACATATCCAAGCCAATCCGAAATCAAAATATCATTGGATATCAAAAACTAATCCATGACAGAAACGGAATCCATATCAGAAATGAGCCAAAAATCCATATATCAGAGAAAACCGAAATCAAGCCAACATCTGAAAATTAGAAGAATCAAATCAATATCAGGAAAAATCCAAATCATGACAGATAACAGAATCCAAATCACATCAGAAGAATCCAATCCATCTGCAAATCCAAAACAAATCAAATCTATATCAGAACAAAAATCCAAATCGAATCTCATCAAATAATCGCCATCAAAGTAAAAATAAAGTATGAACAAGGATCCAAGCCCAACACAGAATTCACAGATATAAAACTGGAAATAGAAGAAATCAGAAGGGGGCTGTGAAATCCAAACCCTAACCGAACAGAGGTAAAAAACGGCGGTAAAACCCTAAAGATAAAAAATCGGAACAAAATCACCAAAACCGTCGCAGAAAACCTCAGTGCAAATCATCATCACGAGTGGTATCTCGTCCGCGAGCCTCAACCAAAGCCACAAGCCTCAGTTTCCATCATCGGCCGGATAAAGTGAAAACTCTTGACCGTCACCATATCATCGGAGTTTAGTGGAACTCGCGACCAGACTCAGAGAAGAGGGATTTCTTCCTCCTCTTCATCATCGTCCTAGCATCATATCACTCAAGACACTTCCAACCCTTCAGAAGGGTGAGCATCTTGTGGATTAATCATTGTGTTCGGACTTCCGTTGGTTTTTTTCAGGGACATCGAAAGAAGAAAAGAAGAAGTTCGTAAATCCAAGATCTCGCGAAGTCGCGAAGAGGGACAGGTTTGGAGAAAACTTTGAAATTCATCATCATCATCACAAGCCAACCAAAGATAAAGGAAGAAGAAACAGTGAGAACAGGCGAAGAAAGTAGAAAGAATAATGGCAACATGCAAGAGAAAGAAGGAGATAGATGAGATGAATGAAAGGGGCCGTTGCTGCTGCTCTTGAGTTTAGGGTTTAACCCTAAAAAACTCAAGACTCTCCCTTTTGTGTGTACACGGACCGGGTTGGGTCCGGGAGTGGTGACCCGGCCCAACCCATTTTTTTAGTTTTATTTTAGTTATTTTGTTTTTATGTTTATTTTAGTTATTTTGTTTTTATGTTTATTTTAGTTTAAATAATGAATTTTTTTTACTTATATACAAAACCTTTTTCTTTAGATCAAAACTAAACTCTTTTTTTTAGATTAAAATTAAAACGTTTTTTAAATATCAAAACTAAACTAAACTCTTTTTTTTTAGATTAAAATTAAAACGTTCCTTTTTCTAAAACTAAACCTTTTTTAAAAAATTAAAATATTAATTTCCTTTTTTAAAACTAAATCTTTTTTAAAAAAAACTAATATTAATTTCCTTTTTTTTAAAACTTAAATTAAGATCTTGTTTTCAAAATTATTAAAAACAATAAAGAGAATTCCAAATTTGCATCTTTTTCTTCACTGTCTCATTATCCGCTTTATTTCGGTCTAATCCTATTAACATTCTCCGTTTCTGTTTTTTTAGCTGATTACGTTGAATTTCATTTATCATTGGTTAAACATTTAATTATCATATTTGTATCTGTTCACGGGTTGTAATTTTGCGAGACAATCGTCGCATTATTTTTCCAGTACTTTACATTTTCATTACTGTATACTTTTTTTTTTCCATTTGCATCTTTATTTACCATAATTTCACATCCGAAGGTTTAGGTCTAACTGTTTGACCGCCGTATCAATAGTCCTTACCTTTAACATCTTCTAAACCCTATTAGCCTAGGCATCCCGCCGTGGACAAAAATACCCTTTCCCCTAGCATTAGGTCAAAGAGTCGTCGTACTCTGTTTTAGGGTTTCCGCCGTGGAATCCCTAATTTCAACCCTAATTTTTAACTTACAATTTCAACATAGAGATTGGAGTCTCCGCACTCCACGTAAGCTTCCTTAAGAAGGCTTATTCCCTATTGAAACCTTAACCACAATCAAGACGTTTCTAACCTCCCTTACGAGGGGAACTACAATTACTCCGATTCCATTCCCGTTAGGATATGTAGGCACAAGATGCGATGTCTTGCCGAGTAAACTTAGAATTAACCCCTTAGGTCTTTTCTTTCACTTTCAACCCTTAGCATTTATACCTAAAAAATATTTAAAGCAAATAGCAAACTTGAAAAAAAGGTTCCTGTAGAGTACTACAGAAGTTTAGGATGCTAATACCTTCCCTAAGCTTAACCAACCCCTTACCTAGATCTCTCCCCGCATTGTGTTTACGATGCAAAAATAGGTTTTCCCTCTTTTGAACTTTTCCTTCGGATAAATCAAAGAGCGGTTGTGAGTTGAATTGTGATTCAAATCAATTAATAGTTTGATATCCTATTTCCACCGCAACAGAAAATGGCGACTTCACTGGGGACTCTTCTAACTTTTCAGGGTTATCCCTAATTCGTTCATGTTTAATTATTTTGCCTCATTATTTATTTGTATGTATATATATCGTACCTTGATTGGGGTTTTGTTCCATGTGCTGTGAAATAAGTCCTACACCCGGACTTGAGTGACATTATTATAGGATGGTGATATATTCGACGAGGCTTATAGGGGTTAAGTCCCGACCAAGCCGGCTCGAGAATTACCGCTCAATGGAGACCCTTTAGAAAATGGTTCGATTGAATGAGTGTAGTCATGAAAACTTTTACTATTTTCGGCAAGAGTCCATGATATTGAGGACTGTAGTACCTTAACACCACCTTGGCCTTATATAGGACGTAGTGCGGGAACTGTGTGGGAATAGTCCTACAGTGGTTGCTACGCGATACTACACTCAAAAGAGGTTCTCTTGAGAATATTATCAGTCCCCGAGTTAGTCGGAAGGTTGATAATATCCGAAAGATGGACTGATGACTTTGGGCACTTCTTTAGAACCTTGTTCTAGAGGTACAACTAACCTTAGTACATACCGCTTGGGATGGGTAAACCTTGACTTCGCTCACCTTCCTTTAACCTAGGACCGTGTGTGTGCTTATGTATTGCATTCATAAAGCATTATTTTGCATTAAGACTTCATGGAATTCAAACTTTACTTATGAAAATTGCAGGATACCATGGATCACCGTGGAAGGCATACTTTGAAATATTCTTTTAAGGGTTTTAAGTTGGATGTCCTAAAGAAGTTAGGGGAGTCGATTCAAGATCAAGAGGGGTTCTAGAGGAGATATGGAAGGCTGTTACCTTTACTAAATTTTCAAGTGAACGAAGGACTTCTTTCGGTTTTGCTACAGTTCTACGATCCAGACTATCACTACTTCACTTTCCCGGATTATCAGCTTTTTCTTACTTTGGAGGAATACTCTCAGTTGGTGGGGTTACCTATTTTGAATAAGTCTCCGTTCCCTTTCTTGGAGAAGAACCCTAAAGAGGAGGACGTTGCTAAGGCCATTTGTCTAAAGGTATCCGAAGTTAAAGGCCATATGATCACTAAAAGGAAGACCTTCGGTTTGCCCACGAACTTCTTAATTAAGAAAGCCCAATATTATGTCGGTCATATGAGCATGCCTATCTTTAAGACAATCTTTGCCTTGCTTATTTATGGAGTGCTGCTTTTTCCCAGTTTTGAAGGGTTTGTTGACATGAACGCCATCAAAATCTTTATGACGAGAAATCCAGTGCCAACTTTATCGGGTAACACTTATCACTCTGTGCATCTACGAAACTTCCATGGCGGAGGGATGGTTACATGTTGTGTGCCTTTGCTATACAAGTGGTTTATTTTTCACTTGCCCAAGTCCGGACCGTGTTGGGATCGCACTAAAGGACGTTGGTCACAAAGAGTCACAACTTTAACTCATTCAGATATTGAGTGGTATAATTGTATGTATGATGGGATATTGATCATTGATAGTTGTGGAAACTTTGCTTGGCTTTGATGGAGGGATCAATTATAATCTAGTTCTAGCTCGCCGACAATTGGGATATCCATTGAAGGAACCACCTAAAAGTTCCCACGTTCAGAGGATCTTCTTCAAGGACAATAAAGAACTTCAAGACCAGATTGTATCCGCTTGGCGTCATTTGCATAGGAAAGGCAAAGAAAGTCTGGGCAAGACTAATTGTGTGTCCATGGAACCTTATCTTCAATGGGTTCGAGAAAGAGCAATCTAGTTGAAGATGCCTTACCATCACTAAGTTCCCCTACCTCTAGTAGAAGAACCTGTATTAATATTTATGACCGAAGCTGAAAAGTTGAAGATCACTTTAAGAATAGCGCAACGTGAATCCGAGGCATGGAAAAAAAAATATCAAGTGGTCATCAGTGAGAATATCGAACTTCAGAAGCAGCTTCAAGTCAAGAACGAAGAAACACGTTCCTACAAGAAGAGGAAGACCCATGAGGATTTATTTTCCTCTGACTCTCCTACTCTTTGAAGTTGTGAACAATGTTACTTTAGGACTTTCTAGCTTTTATTTAGCTGTAATGTTGAGATCCCTTTTATTTGCGTGTAATCCACTATTTTTGAATTGAATTAATGAAATTTCCTTTGATATCTCGCGATGTTCATAATTACTTGAATTCCATGAAATCTTCATTTGCATCTCGCATGTTAGCATCATATTTTTGCATTACATTTGTCTTCCGGTTTATCATTCTCGGTTCTCTTACCTTCCAGCCCTTTCGTCACCCTGAGTCCTATGCATCAGTACAACACCAGAGCCCAAGCTCGAAAAGGGTGGAAGAACAGAATCAAGAGATCGACCGTGTCCGCCATGAACTCGAAGATCTTCGAGGAAGTGTGGGGCAGATTATGGAGATGCTACAAGCTCTTAATGCAAGATGGATTCTTAGCCCACTGTTGTCTCTGAGAGTACCAATATTGTCACAGATCCTCCACCCGCTGTTACTATCAAGAACGTACCTCCTCATGGTATTCAACCCAGTTTGGTGCTTCCCGTCGCTCAACCAGTTCGACAAGCTACTCCCCCAAAGTGTAAAACTCCGAACTCAGATCATTGTAAAGGACCAACACGTTCGAGGAATTGCAAGATGGCTACTCATCGATCTTGGCAATCTCAGTCGAATTATGTTCAAGGTTATCCGGTTCAGTATGCTCAACAACCCTATGTAGCTACTGTCGCACCTCCCTTCAGTTCTCAATTTCCTACCTATCAGCCTGTGCAACCGGCTCCGATCTACCAGCATCCAGTTTATCAACAGCCTCCTGTTTGCCAACCTGCATCAACTCCTGTCAGCTACCAACGAGTGCCCAACGCTCCTTCCTATCAACAGCCAAAGAGACAAGCACCTCGTCAGAATGGTCCGAATAGGAGACAATATAAGCCTTGTCCGCCGATTCCGATGACTTTCACCGAGTTGTATCCTTTATTAATGCAACAAGGTCTGGTTACTACCCGAGCTTTGGGTCCATCTCCCAATCTGGTACCTGTCAATTACAACGCCGCCACTCATTGTTTATTTCATGAGGGTGCGCCTGGTCATGATTTAGAAGGTTGTTACACGCTTAAGAACATTGTCAGATATTTGCTAGAAAAGAAGGTTCTGTCTTTTGATGATCCTCAGCTGAAAATCAAGACTCCTCTCAGGGCTTCCCATAAGCCAGGATTATGTTCTGTAAAGCCTTTTTTCAACATATCTCAGCCAGCTATTTATACGGTGAAGCAGCCAAAGTCGGTAACTCTTCAGAAGCCTATTCCATTTCATTTCAGCAGTTCTCAAGATGATATGACCCCGGTCAACGAAGAATCTGAGAAAGTTATTCTGAGTGAAGATTTGCATACTGATAATGAAGTCGTGACAGATTTAGCAGGGGCAAGCAAGATGACTCGCAGTGAGACTCCGCCAGAGGAAACCACTACTACCATGCCGACTTTGAATACTAAGACTTCATAAACATTTAGAAGGACTTGTCCGACAGTTCATTTGTTTATTTATATGTATTTTTCTGATTCAGCATAATTAGCATGTACGAACTTGTTTATTTTGATTAATTAATGCAATGCATATGTTTGTCTTGAATAAATCCATTCGTTTCATTCATAAAAATATTTTTTTCATAAACTTATAATGCCAACTTTACCCTATTTGTGGTCTTGATAGAGAATTGGGAGGAGGATGATGAGCCAAAAACGTCAGATCTCTTGTCGTATGCTTCCGATTAAAACCTGCTGATGATGTAAGGCATTGTTTCAAATCCCAAACACTGGAGACATAAGGACGATAATCCCTCGTTAACCCCTTTGAGCCTTGAAGTAGGAGTTTTCTTCTTTTCCAAATTAAAACCCTTATTTTAACCTAGGGCAGGGTAGTTTTTCAGTTAACTTGATTGAGCGCTCAGACTCTCAAAAAGAAGAAACGAACCTTTGAGAATCTATCCTTAACATCTTAGGAAGTTAGAAGTCAATGACTATCCCTCTAATACTACTAAAAGAGTGGGGCAGTCACAAGCTTTCAAGAGAGTCACACGACTTATTCAACAAAAATAAAAAAATATAGAGCCCGCTAAGTCAAAACCTATGAAGGAGACTTAGGCAAAACTGGGGCATCCCACTGGACTCCAATGTCAAATCTCAAAGACGCCCTCCAGGAAAAAGTTAGGGAATAAAAATGTAAAAGGCCAAAAAACAAGGGATTACCATAAAGAATCCCCAATAAAGAACTAAGTCGTGTTGATTGAACACCAAAATAGGTGAGTGACTGCCGTGTCTAAAGCCTTATTGAGTTCTCGACCATATCAAATCCGATTGAGATATGAGTGTCGTATCCAGTTAACTGAATTAGGATTGGCGAACATCACGAAGAATGGGTGGGTATCAACAAACTTTGAGCCTTTATCCTTTGTTTCTTAAACCGTGAACCAAGCCGCGATACAACCTTTCAAAGACCTAATTGAAGTAGGAATTATTTGCTAGCATACTTGACGAGATAATGTTTCCTGACTCCTACGAGCTATGCTCAATTTACCGTTGGCATTAAAAATTAAATTCATATCCTAACTAGTGATTCAGTCACGAGTTACTACGATATCTTTTTCAAAACAAAAACAAAATTTCAAGACAAATATACATGTTGCAGGATTAGCATTTCATGTGTGTTGGCTGTACCTGACGTCTCAGAAACTTACATATGAATGTCGAAGATCCTGCTAAACAGGGGCAGGCAGTTCCCAATTTACTTACTGATACTAGCCTGACAACTCAGTCGTAACACAGTTGATCCGTGCCAATTACATCGAGATCTGATCGATCCGTCCAAGAGTTTGAAAACATTAGGGCAATTGAACTTCATGTTCTCTATAAAATCCTCTTGGGATGACTCTTCCTCGCAAAGTTAGTATTGTTTTCCAAAATGGCGACTACTACACAGTCCAAAACTAGCTTGCTTCACGACATTTCGATGGATCTTACTCCCGATGGTCTTCATTCCCCAGTAAGTCTTTGTTGCAGAAGTATATCTAAACCATCGCCTCATCACAGTCCCCAGCGAGACTATAAGCTGACAACCCTTTGGACCGAGCCAGTAATTTCCTAGATTACAGAAATCATACCAGCATCTTCCCAGTGATAGTCCCCAGCGAGACTTTAAGCTGACCATGCTTTGGGATCCATTTGATTTCTCCCCAGTAAGTTTGAAGAACGCTCCTCAAGGGAATTTTGATATCTTTTACCCCCAGGAAGCCAAGGTATTATTCTCAGGAAGTTGCTACACCTCCATTCATGAAGCTCCCTAGCTCCACATTTTCCCCACGAAGCGGATGTTTATTTTATCCCCGGATGTCTCTGATCTTAAGATTTTTTTGGCTGATTATGGTTCATGATAGTAATCTCTCACGTGAAGTCATGACATCGTATCTCCATGCAGAAGTCGTGGATCCCCAGTTGAAGTCAGGACATCATACTCTCCAGGTGAAGTCGTATCGTATCCCCATATGGAAGTCATGGTATTTTCTCCCCAAGGAAGTTAGAACTTTGAAGCAGGTTTTGGTTCTACCATCAACTTTTTCTATACTCCGATAGATGTACTGTTGCAGAGGTCGCCAGGGTATTCTCGTTGAGATGTTTATTTCATCTCATGTTTCCTCCTCTCGCTTGTTTTGTCAGCATATGCATAAGTATATTCATCGCATAACATTTTCATACACATCGACATGCACATTAGCATCCACGTGTTTGCTGTTTGTCATCATCCTTTGTCGTTACCGTCGAGTAACTGGGTTTGTCCACTCTCTCCAAGTAGATCGTCAGCCCTAAGCACAAAATACTCATTTGTTTCCAGTTTCCCCACCAAGTTCATCCCTCGTGGACGATGGTTATTTCAGTTATCTTTCCACGCTAGGATAAGGTAGTCCCCATCCGAGTTCGTTCTTTCGATGGAGTCTTGTTTGTTAGTTCTTTCCAGTCCAGTCACAGATCGAATTAATTAAAAGTTTTAACAATTACTGGCCAAGGCCTGCAAGGTTATGTAAGTGCAAGTTTATCACAACATTGGGCTTTTTCATAAACAAAATAGTAAAAGTTAAAACAAAACAAGAGAAATATTGAATAGTATATGTTTATTGATAAATGGCCTGTAAATAGGCAAAGTTTTACAATAGATGCAACCCCTGAAAATAGGAAGTTACGCAAAAATAATACAGATATGCACAGAAATATACAAAAGTGTACAAAAATGTCGGCAATGTGGCACAGCCAAACAACATGAGATGATCCCTCTATGATTTGCCTGACCTTGATGCTTTCTCGACGCTTCGTCTTCAGAAGAGATTGATTCGGATAAACGGCCATCAGGTCCTCCCAATCCACTAAGCAATGAAGTTCCAACACAGACCACCGTCTTTTGCTTTTCGATCCCTAACTTTTTCCTGAACCGCCCTTTCGGGTTTTCGATTCACCAGGGTACCCATTTTTGCTTAAGTCGCCTTTTAGGTTTTCGACTTTACGGGTTTACATCTTTTCATTTTTATCCCTAATTTTTGCCTGAACCCAATTCCTTTTTATGGTTCGCTGGGATGCCCCTTTTTGCCTGGATATTCTTTTTTCTTTCCAGCGGGTCTTTTTAAGCAAAGTATTTTTTAACTGCGTCTACGTTCACAAGGGATGTAAAATTCTCACCATCCATGGTGGATAACAACAAGGCTCCTCCGGAGAAGACCTTTCGAACGACATATAGACCTTCATAGTTGGGAGTCCATTTTCCCCTGTGATCTGATTGTGGTGGGAGAATCTTTTTCAATACAAGATCGCCCATCTGAAAGCTTCGAGGGCGCACTTTCTTGTTGAACGCTTTCTTCATCCGACTCTAATACAACCGATCGTATGTGATAGACGCTAGCCTCTTCTCATCCATTAGGCTAAGCTGATTCAATATATTCTTTATCCATTCTGCCTCATCGAGTTTGACATCGACAAACACTTTTAAAGAAGGAATCTCGACGTCCAATGGTAGGACAACTTCCATACCATATACAAGCGAGAAAGGAGTTACACCGGTTGATGTGCGTACCGTCATATGATAACCGTGTAAAGCGAAGGGCAACATCTCATGCCAATCTTTGTAAGTGGCAACCATCTTTTTCACTATCTTCTTGATATTCTTGTTGGCCGCTTCAACAACGCCATTCATCTTCGGACGATAGGGCGATGAGTTGTGATGCTCGATTTTGAAATTCTGGCACAATTCCTTCATCATCTTGTTGTTCAGATTCGAACCATTGTCAATAATGATTCACTCGGGTATTCCATATCTGCAGATGATGTCCTTCTTTATGAACCGAGCTACGACTTGCTTCGTGACATTGGCATACGAGGTTGCTTCAACCCATTTGGTGAAGTAATCAATGGCAACCAAGATAAAACGATGACCATTGAATGCGGTTGGCTCAATCTTGCCAATCATATCAATGCCCCACATGGAGAAAGGCCACGAGGATGCCATAACATTCAATGGGCACGACGGTAAATGAATTTTGTCTGCATAAATATGGCATTTATGGCATTTCTTCGCAAATTTGAAACAATATAACTCCATGGTTAGCTAATAATACCCTGCTTGTAACAGTTTCTGAGACATGGCATGCCCGCCGGCATGTGTACCGAAAGTACCCTCGTGGACCTCTTCCATAAGCAACATTGCTTCCTTTTCATCCACGCATCTCAACAACACCAAATCATGGTTCCTTCTGTAAAGCACGCCATATGGGTTTAGATAAAAGTTACCAGACAACCTCATCAGAGTCTTCTTATCCTGAGCTGAAGCCCCTGACAGATACTCTTGCTTCTTGAGGAAGTTCTGTATGTCATAAAACCATGACTTTCCATCAGCAGCCTCCTCAATGGCGAATACGAAAGTGCGCCTATCTAGGCGAGAGATGACTATTCTTGGAGTATCATTCCAAAAATTCACTTTATACATCGAAGATAGCATTGCCATAGAGTCTGCCATCTGATTTTCTGCTCGCGACACATGGTGAAACTCTACCCTGTCAAACAAGGGTAACAACCTCCTCGCATAATCTTTGTAAGGAATTAAATTTGGCTGACGAGTTTCCCACTCTCCTACGATCTGATTAACCACTAGCGCTAAATCGCCATATACATCCAAATTCTTGATTCTCAAATCAATAGCCTCTTCTAAACCCATGATGCACGCTTCGTACTCGGCTTCATTATTAGTGCAAGGGAACGTCAACCTGGCAGTGAAGGGAATGTGAGTACCATGAGGAGTTGTAATGATTGCCCCAATTCCACTACCATAGGAGTTGATAGCTCCGTCAAATATCATCTGCCACTGAGAACCTTTCTCTGGACCTTCGTCAGGTAATGGCTCTTCACAGTCTTTCGCTTTGAGGAACATGATGTCTTCGTTAGGAAATTCAAACTTCATCGGTTGATAGTCTTCGATTGGCTGTTCAGAAAGGTACTTTGACAGAACACTTCCCTTGATGGTGTTTTGGGAAACATATTGTATATTGTACTCTGTTAGTACCATCTGCCACCTGGAAATTCTTCCTGAGAGCGCTTGCTTCTTGAAGACATACTTGATCAGATCCATCTTTGAAATCAGCATGGTTGTATGATTAAGCATATATTGTCTCAAACATTTGGCAGCCCAAGCGAGTGCGCAACACGTTTTCTCGAGCATTGAGCAACGAGACTCACAGTCTGTGAACTTTTTACTCAGATAATAGATCGCATGCTTTTTCTTCTAGTCTCGTTGTGTTGACCAAGAACACAACCCATATTGTTCTCAAGAACCGTTAAGTACATGATTAAAGGCCTTCCAGCTACTGGGGGTATCAATATCGGAGGCTCCTGCAAGTATTCTTTTATCTTATCAAATGCTTTTTGAAAATTTTCATTCCAAACGACCGCCTGATCTTTCTTTAGCAATTTAAACATTGGTTCACACATGGCTGTGAGATGAAATATGAACCGAGCAATGCAGTTCAATCTTCCCAGGAAGCCATAAACCTCCTTTTCTGTTTTCGGCGCTGGCATATCTTGTATAGCTTTTATTTTTGCAGGATCGACCTAGATTCCTTTTTGGCTGACAATGAACCCCAATAACTTTTCGGACCGAACTCCAAAAGTGCACTTATTCGGATTCAACCTTAATCTGAACTTCCTGAGCCTCTCAAACAGCTTCAACAAGTTGACCAGATGCTCTTCCTCTGTTTGCGACTTTGCTATCATGTCATAAACATAGACCTCGATCTCATGATGAATCATATCATGAAACAAAGTGACCATAGCCCGCTGGTAGGTTTCCCCTGCGTTTTTCAACCCAAAAGGCATTACCTTGTAACAGAACGTCTCCCACGGTGTAATGAACGTCGTTTTCTCCATATCTTCCGGTGCCATCTTTATCTGGTTATAACCCGAAAAACCATCCATGAAAGAAAATACAGAGTATTGAGCAGTATTGTCAACCAATACGTCAATGTGAGGGAGTGGGAAGTCATCCTTTGGGCTCGCCTTATTCAAATCTCTGTAATCTACGCACATATGTATCTTACCATCCTTCTTAGGTATAGGCACGATGTTGGCGACCCACGGAGGGTAAGTTGTTATGGCTAAAAATCTTGTGTCCAACTGCTTCTGGACTTCTTCTTTGATTTTCACAGCCATATCTGGTCTTGTCCTTCTAAGCTTCTGCTTGACCGGCGGACATTCTTCGCACAACGGTAAACGATGAACCACTATATCAGTGTCAATCCCGAGCATATCTTCGTACGACCAAACAAATATGTCAATATACTCTCGAAGTATCTCAATCAATCTTTGCTTGATGTCACTCTGCAACGCAACCCCTATCCGAATGTTTCTGACAACTTCTTCAGAACCCAGATTAATAACCTCGATTTCCTCCTGATGAGGCAGAATGATCTTCTCTTCTTGTTTCAAGAGTCTAGCTAGCTCTTCAAGAAAGTCTTCATCTTCGTCAATCTCTTCTTCAGCTTGATATATCGGTTGATTGAAGTCGAAGTGAGTCATAGGAGGTTCTGAATCGGTGTCATCTGCAATGTGAATCCTGCAATAAAAATGGTTAAATGTTTCAAATGATATGCAAATGATTACAAACCACATTGCCATTTTATTGTGAGAAACAAAAATAAGGAAGACAAGGATCACAAAATTTGATGATAAAAACGCCCTTTGATTAATTGATAAAGCAATGTTCAAACATAAACAATAAGGCTCTAAAACAAAATACCGCTATGCTCCGGGTAGAACATACGGTAGTACAATAATAGGAAAAAACAAAGCATTACTGTTCTGTTGTCACTTGAACGAATTCTTCAATAGACCAGTTGTGCAGGCTCTGTCCTGGAGTGCAAGGCTTGATCCAAGCATCCATATCACAATCATTATCTCCCTCTTCGTCTGACACAACGTTGATCCTTTCGAAGATAACTCCTCCCTTAATGAACTGCATAGGTCCTTTATAGCGTGGCGCGCTCTGCGAGGATAAAGAAAATGACGGGCGGTACCCCAAACCAAACTTGTCTTGCTTGTGGGGAATCTCCAATACCTGGCCCCAACCCTGCGTTGCCCCAGCCTGTACTACTGCATGGGCCTCTTTAAAAGAAGACATAGCCACTTCTGGCGCTTTGCTCACAACAGGAGATTTATCTTTAATCTTGACTGTTTCAAAAGCCTGACAAAGGGTTTCGTGTATCTCTCCATCCACCTCGACATACTTGAAGGATGATGAGTGACTGACCATTATATCCTCTTCTCCGCACACTGTAACAAAACTACCGCCAACAATATACTTTAGCTTTTGATGCAGCGTGGAGGTCACAGCTCCTGCTAAATGAATCTATCGACGACCTAATAAACAATTGTAAGCAGGCTGGATGTCCATAATGTAGAACACTGCATCAAATACTTCCGATCCCACCTGAATGGGCAACGTCACTTCTCCGAACATGGATCTTCGGGTACCATCAAAAGCGCACACCACCAAATCATTTGGTGTGCAAATCAATCCCTGCATGTCCAACTTCATTAGGGCTTTCTTCGGAAGTACGTTCAAGGATGATCCTGTATCTATGGGTACATGAGACATAACAACCCCTCGGTATTCTAATGATATGTGCAACGCACAGTTATGGTTCTTGCCCCTTGGCGTCAAATCCAGATCTGTAAACCCTTCCTGCATTTACGTGTTCAACAACCCCTTCGAGTTGATTAACCGAAATATCTTGCGGCACATAAGCAGTATTCAGTATTCTCAACAGTGCATTCCTATGCGCCTCAGAACATAGTAACAAAGAAAAGATAGATATCTTAGAAGGAGTTTGCTGCAAATGATCGACTATCTTGTAGTCACTCTCTCGTATCAGCCTCATAAACTCTTCCGCGTCCTTTAACAAAGATTCTTTCTCTCTAGCCTGAGAAGTTTCCTCTACCACTGGTCTCTTCCCCTTGTCAACCTTATCAACAACCACTTCAGGTGACGAAAAGACCCGGCCACTACGGGTAATTCCTCCCTCTCCCACAAGATTATCTACTGAATTCGCAGGGGGACCATTCAAATCTAGTTTATGTCCATTGCAATACACTTCAGCTCCGTAATTCCACGGAATAGCCTTGGTGCTTCCAAACGGTACGGGACCTGCTTTAGTTATGGTTATTGTTGGTGGTTTTGGCGCATAAATGGTAACGGTTTTGTACGGAATAGAGATTGTTGCAATCTCATCCCTTTCCTCAGCCACCAACTCTTCAGGCTTTCTTTCAACAGACCGGTCAAACTGCAAGACTCCACTATCTATCATATCTTGAATATAGCCTTTTAACTGCCCACATCCCTTAGGATTACTCAGACACTCAGCACAATTTCCAGCACAACCTGGGAAAACACCCCCTTCAACAATCTAGCTTTCACAAAGCTCAATGGTGTCTTCATCTCATTAACATCTATTACCAAATTCAAAACATCCTCCTCAGTAATTGCATTAACCCCAGCTTGCCCATGATTTGGCATGGGATTTTGTACGACATTAGGAACATCGTTGGAGAAGTTAATTGCTTTACTATTAATCATGTCCTGCACTTTATGCTTAAAGGATCTCGAAGGGTCAGCACCATTGGTTCATGAAAAAGGAAAGGCATCTTGAGTTCGAGTGCCCTTTCTCGCACCCAATATAGATAATCCTCTGAAATAGTATAGTCGGGGTATCCCAGTGCGGTCATTCCTTTCATGTTGATGTGATTCCAAGCTTGTAGTATTCAAACCTTCAGATCTGGATTCTCTCCTTCCTTGAGAATGATTCCTTCTAGCAGAGTTTGGTCTGATACTTCGTTCATAAGGTGTCCCAATTATCTGTGAGCCAAAGCAGGGTTATAGCTGATACATCCCTTGGTCCCAATAAGGGGTACATTTGGGAATTCTCCACAGTTGTTGATCATTCTGATGCCTCCATATGCAGGATCATACCACACGATGTCAGAATAGGTAAGAGCCATAACTATTTCTGGCCAATAGGGTGCCTCTTTCAATACCTAGATAGTTGGATATCAAGTCAGGCGATAAATGAACCACGAATAAAATAGGGCAGTACAACAGACCATATGCCCCCCTCCTTCAGTATTTTGTAAGTGGACTGAATGATAAGTATCGGCTAGCAAAGTAGGAACAAGGTTCTTGAGAATGAACAGTTTGATTGCATCCATGTCAATAAAGTCATCGATCTTTGGGAACAAGAAAATAAAATAGGCTAACAAGGCATAGGTGGCTTCAAGTATCGAGACCTCTTTCCTTTCGGCATGGTAACAGATCTTCTCTATCAAGAAATCGGCTGGGAATCCAAGGACCCCTTCCTTGGTGGTTAGGTGGGCTTGAACATCAGTCAGACTGAGGTGGGTAGCATTTGCAATCTCCTGGTTACTAGGCGTGTCTTCTAATCCAGAAAACACAGATCGGGTGGTTACAGTCATTCTCATAAATTGAGCATATTCCTCCAAGGTCGGCATCAACTGGTAATCTGAAAAAGTGAAATAATGGTAGAGAGGGTCGTAGAACTGAACAAGTGTATCCAACAACCCATCTATCATCTTGAGTCTGAGAAGCGGGAAGGTTCCTCCATATTCTGACGAGAAAGTGAGACGGTTGTCAATTAGATCTGCTAAATCCCTTAAGCTTTCGATGTTGGGACTCTGAAAGGTGTACTTCAATGTTTCTCTTCTAAAGTCCATTGTCACAATACCTGTAAAACAAAATTGAGTTTCTTGAAGTGATAGAGAAAATGCAATGCAGAGATGAAAAGGACTTCATGAATTGCAATATTTATGAATATTGTGGTAAAAAAAGAAACGTTTATTAATTTAATAACGGATTACAAATAAATATTCTTTTAAAGCCTCAAATAAATAGCTAAATAAAAGCTAATAAAGCCCTAAGGAAGTTTCAAATTCTGCTGCTTGATTTGCTCTTCCAACTGGGTTTTCTCGAGGATAAGCTTGTCCACAATCAACTTCCAAGGGGTGGACTGAGGGTTTGTTGGAAAATAAATCCTCCTAAGCTTTTCTCTTCTTGTATAGAAGTAACTCTTCATTCTTCGACTGAAGTTGCTTCTGAGGCTCAACATTCTCCTTGACAACCACTTGATACTTGTCCTTCCATGCTTCTGACTCATGTTGTGCTTTTCTCAAAGCGACCTTCAACTCCTCAGCTTCAGACATAAAAACCAGAATAGGTTCTCTTCTCGGAGGTATGGGATCTTGACGAAGATAAGGCATCTTCAGCTTGGTTGCTCTTTCTCTGACCCACTTAAGATAAGGTTCTAAAGACACACAATTAGGTTTTCCCAGACTTTCTTTTCCCTTCTTATTCAAATGACACCAAGCAGCCACAATCTTCTTTTGAAGTTCTTTGTCATCCCTAAAGAAGATACTCTCCACCTGAACACTCTTGGGTGGTTCCTTCAACAGATACCCTAACTGTCGGCAAGCTAGAACAGGATTGTAACTGATTCCTCCATTAAATCCAAGTAGGGGTACGTTAGCAAAGTCTCCACAACTATCAATAATTAGTATTCCATCATATACACGACTATACCCATCAATGTCCGAGTGAATCAGCGCCATAACTCTTAAAGACCAAAATCCTTTGTCAAGACTCAAAAAAGAAGTAGACTTAGGCAAGTGCGAAATAAACCACTTGTATAATAAAGGTACACATCAGGTGATCATTCTTCCACCATAAAAGTTTCAGAGATGCACAGAATGATAAGCGTTACTCAATAAGGTTGGCACTGGATTATTCTTCATGAAGATCTTAATGGTGTTAAGGTTGATGGATCCTTCAAAACTTGGGAATAGCAACACTCCATAAATAAGTAAGGCGAAAATTGCCTCAAATGTAACCATGCTTATGTGATCAGTGTAATATTGGGCTTTCTTGATTAGGAAGTCTGTGGGCAACCCAAAAGTCCCACCTTTGGCAATCATGTTGTCCTTGATGTCAGATACCTTTAGATATACAGCCTTAGCAATGTCTTGCTCTTTAGGGTTACCCTCCAAGAAATTGAAATGATATCCTTCTAGAATAGGTAAACCAACCTAATAAGAGTACTCCTCTAAAGTAGGCAAGAGTTGATAGTCTGGGAAGGTAAAACAATGATAGACCGGATCATAGAACTGTAACAAGGTAGAAAGAAGTCCCTCATCCACTTGGAGTCTCAACAAAGATAACAGCTTTCCATACTTGTTCCTAAATCCCTCTTAATCTTCAATCAAAGCTCCCAACTTCCTTAGGTCACTCAACTTGAGGCTCTTAAAAGAATATTTCAAAGTGTTTCTCCTGTTGTAATCCATAGTGTCCTACAATGTTTATAAACAAAGGTGAATTCCATGAAGTCCAATGTAGTATGATGCTTTATGGATGCAACAAACACAGGTAAGCACATAGGGACACAAATATAAACAAACAAGAAAAACCTAGGTTTGCAACGAGCATGGAGCAACGGGTATACCTATCCCCAAAGGGTGTGGACTAAAGGTTGATTGTACCTGCAGAACAAGGTTCTAAGAGGGTGCCTGTCGCTACTGCGAAAAAAGGTGTCGGCAAAGACAGAAGAGTCGCCATCGTTTTTTATTTATCCCAACGAGGGAAAGGAAACGATCAGGAAAAACCTAGCGAAAAGGGATAAGATTGGTCATCGCAACCAAATCTCGGGTTCGGGAGTCGATTACGCAAGGGGAAGGTATTAACACCCCTTACGTCCGTTGTACTCAATGGGATCCACGCTTAGTTGTTTATCTAAAGGGGTGATTGAATTTATCTATCTAAAGGTCTGGGACAAAAGGAAAAGAAAAGTGAAAAAAAAGGACTCGACAGAGCGTCGTTGCTCTAGGCCTACGTATTCCCTCGGGCAATGGGAAAGTTAGAGTCAACGTAGTTTGACTAACTACGACTAAAGGATGGGGGAAGGTTGCTCGCTAAGATATCGCATCTTGTGCCTCTATACTCTCAACAGGTATGAGAGATCAGAGCTTACGTAGTTCGGGATAAAGAGAACACAGGTTTGTTCACATGTTTTTTATCCGAGTAGGGTTAACAGGTAGTTCTAGTAGTTTGGTGTATGCAGCTCGCTCGTTGGAGACTTAGACGTTACTGTTTGCGGTATAACTAAGAGTTAACAACACTCTTTTATCTAAAAATATTTTCTATTGATTAAATAGAGCCCCAAAGGGAAAAAGAGTTTGAAGGTTTGTTTGTGTCTTTTATGAGAGAAATGTTTCGAATGAATGTTTGTAATTCATATTGCACTAAAGACTATGACCTAGGAACAAATGCGTTGCGTGTCGCCCAAAGGATGTACACTAAAAACTCTAGATGATTGAGAGGATACCGCTCAATTATCATTTCCCAAGTAGCTTAAGGCTCGTAGCGTACAATACTCATTAGCCTTTATTATGTACGTTGAAGTTGTTTTGAGATGAGAACAAAGAAGGAACTCTAAAGGGGAACTAAGTCAAAACCCTACTGTTATCATGCAAGATGGTCCTAAGATTGAGTTTAGAAAGGGAATCTATCCTATTGTTATCAGGCAAAGGATCAACCCTAATGTCTATCATCACTATCCTTGAACAAGGAAGTGAGAACCTATGGGATCATGTCAATAGAAAGCAAAAGCAGAGCTAAAATCATTAAGTAGATGAAACAGGAATGTGAATGGATGCACATGCTATGCAACAATACAAGCAAGGGAGGACACCTCAACCTTTAATGCAAAAAAGGCAAACATAAAAGAAGACAACACACCAACAAAGGGAGGCGACCTCAACCTTTAATGCACACAAGCAAACACAAAGGGAAAAGAAACAATCAAGCAAAGGGAGGAAATCTCAACCTTTAATGCAAAAATGGACTTAAGAGAAAGAATGCCTATCCTAATGCACCTAATCAAACTAATATGTAGGGGAGATGATTGTAAGAACACAGATTGTTTCTTAGTAATATCTCTATGTTTTGATGATAACTCTTATGAAATTTTGTATTAAAGAATTATATACACTAAAATTGGTTCATGAATATTTGCTGCAGATGATTAAAGTATATATACATCCAAGAGCAAATTAATCTGAACATGGAACTATGGAAGGCTCTGAAGATTCAGAATCATCTTATAGAAGAATCTGAGCGCTGTCTGCAGAAGGATCTGAAGCAGAAGCTACAGAAGAATCTGAAGCAGAAGCTGCAGAAGAATCTGAAGCAGAAGACTCTAATAAGATCTGAAGACTCTAAAGCATTGAAGAACTTTGTATGAGAGTTAAGAAGCATAGTTTTTCAGAAGACTTTGAGAGTACTGCACGTTGCATGTACTGAGGATTTGATTCATAAAAATCTGCTCTGATAGAATTACGCGCTAAAGCACACTTGTTGCATTACTCTGATTCAGCAAAATCGGATGGCTATCCAAGACTCTGATCATGCAGACTCTGATGTTAACTTTGCTGAAAAGAAATACTTGTTGAAGAAGAATTCAAAGTAATATCTTTTGATTTGGCTCAACGACTCTTTCCTCTTTCATGCTTGACACTAGAACACAGACCAAAAGCATTTCTTTGTGCACTCTATTTCCAGGAAAGGTCATGTGATGTAAAGACAAAAAGGTTCATGCCTTTTCAGTACACAGCCTCCAACATTAAGACTTTGTGGACTACTGTGCATATAAAAGCAAGTCTTCCTCATCTTCTTTAAAAAAAAGGGTGATTAACAACCAACGAATCTGAATTAGAAACTCTTACAAGCTCTCATAAAATATTCTTATTGCTGATTTTATTCTTTTGTTCTTAACATTAAGTGAAAAATCACTATTGTGATAAAATCTTGTTAGAAGCATTCATACACTTGTATTAATCTTACATTTCATTGTAATAGTTCCTTAAGAAGATCCAGTTGGGATCAGTAGTTCCTGAGAAGACTTTGAACAGTTGTTCTTAGTGCTTACTATTGTAATCAGTTGATTAAATAGTGGATTAAGTCCTTGTTCGAGAAAGGCAAATCACTCTAGATAGAGTGGACTGGAGTAGTTGAGTTCAACGAACCAGGATAAAAATACTTGAGTTTTTACTTCTAAGTTTTATCTTCATACTTATTCAACCCCCCCCCCCCCTTCTAAGTATTTTCTCACCTTCAGTTGGCATCAGAGCTCCGGTTCTGTGTGTGCTACCACTTCACAGTGACAGAAAAGATCCAGTGAGAAAAACTTTGATACTTATATTTAGTTGTTTATAATGGCTGATGTTTCAACATCTAACAAGTATGAAGAAAGAGATAGAATCAGTACTAAACCCCCTATGTTTGATGGGGAGAAATTTGATTATTGGAAAGACAGGATTGAAAGTTTTTTCCTTGGTTATGATGCTGATTTATGGGATTTGGTCATAGATGGATATGTTCATCCCATTGATAGAAAATCTATGACAGAAGCCCAAAAGAAGGAATTTAAAAATCACCACAAGGCTAGAACAATATTGTTAAATGCAATATCTCACACTGAGTATGAAAAGATCACAAATAGAGAAACTACATTTGACATGTTTGAGTCCTTGAAAATGACTCATGAGGGAAACTCTTAAGTCAAGGAAACAAAGGCTATGGCTCTAATTCAGAAGTATGAAGCTTTCAAGATGGAAGAAGCTGAATCTGTTGAAGCCATGTTCTCCAGATTTCAAATACTTACAGCTGGACTAAAGGTTCTGGATAAAGGTTACTCTACTGCTGATCACGTGAAGAAGATCATCAGAAGCTTACCTACCAGATGGAGACCTATGGTGACTGCGCTGAAAATGGATAAAGATCCGAACCAGATTTCCTTGGAGGAACTAATCAGCTCACCAAGGAGCCATGAAATTAAACTTGAGGAAGATGAGCCTCAAAAGAAAGGTAAGTCAATTGCCTTAAAATCTAATAAATCTGCTAAAGCGTTGTAGGTAATAGAGGAAAGCTCTGAAGAATCCTCATCTGAAGATGAAGATGAATTATCCATGCTGTCCAGAAGAATAAACAAACTCTGGAAGCATAAAGGAAAGAAGTTTAAAAACTTCAGGAAGTCTGACCAAAGAAAGGAATCTTCTGGACACAGAAGATCTAGCAAAAAGGAGGTTGTCTGCTACGAATGTAAAGAACCTGGGCATTACAAAAATGAATGTCCAAAGTTGTTGAAAGAAAAGCCTAAAAGAAAATCTGATAAGAAGAAGAAGGTTCTAATGGCTACCTGGGATGATTCAGATACATCTGAATCTGAATCTGAGTCAGAAGAGGAATGTGCCAACGTAGCATTGATGGATGACATAGAAGATCAGGAGGAAGGAATTTCAGGATATGAATCTGACTCTGACGCTGAAGAGGTAATGGCTAAACTCACTAAAGATGAACTTATCAAGGTGTTATCAGAGGTTCTGAAGAGCTATAATAATATTAAGCTCAAATACAAGGAGCGTCAAAGCAATCTTGTATCTGAGAATAATATTCTCAAATCAGAAGTGGCTGAGCTAAATGAAAAGAACTTAAAAATGAAAAATGATTTTGAATTAGCTCAACAAGACTCTGATTTTGAAACTGAGTCTGAATGCAAAAATATTTTGGAAAAATATGACTACAGCTTTCAGAAGTTTCTTGCTAAAAGCATAGACAGAAGCAAAATGGCTTCTATGATCTATGGAGTTAGCAGAAATAACAGAAAAGGAATTGGATATAAATCTTCCTCTGATTTAAATCCAAAACCTGTTGATAAAATTATCATCAAGAAGACTCCTTTATATTCCCATTTTAAATTTGGTCACTTGAATGATATCAAACACACTCGTTCTGAAAAGAACAGTCATGTGTTTAAATCTAAGGCTAGTCAGAATAAACCTTATGTTGAAAAACAAAAGTTTAGATAAACCTTCAGAACAACTAACCCAAAAGGACCCAAGAAGATCTGGGTACCTAAGAGTAAAATAATTCCTGTTGCAGATGTTCTTAGCAGCAAGGTCAGGACGCCAGTCATGGTACCTGGACTCTGGATGCTCGCGACATATGACGGGAGAAAGGTCTATGTTCCAAAGTCTGGAGCTTAGATCTGGAGGTGACGTAAAATTTGGAGGGAATCAGAAGGGCAAGATCATTGGATCTGGCACTATTGAAAATGGTAACCTTGCCTCTATTACTAATGTTTTACTTGTAGAAGGATTAAAGCATAATCTATTGTCCATAAGTCAATTAAGTGACAATGGTTATGACATAGTCTTTAATCAAAAATGTTGTAAAGCTATTAGTGAAAAGGATGGCTCAATCCTATTTAGTGGAAAGAGGAAGAACAACATTTATAAAATAAATCTTTCAGAACTTAAGGTTCATAATGTTAAATGCCTCTTGTCTGCTAATGAGGAGCAATGGGTCTGGCACAGAAGATTAGGGCATATTAATATGAGACGTATATCTCAGATTAATAAACTTAATCTTGTCAGAGGACTTCCTAAGTTGAAGTTCACCTCAGATGCTCTTTGTGAAGCATGTCAAAAAGGGAAGTTTTCAAAATCCTCTTTTAAATTAAAAAATGTTGTTTCTACTTCCAGACTATTAGAATTACTTCATATTGATCTGTTTGGACCAGTGAAAACTGCATCCATCAGAGACAAGAAGTATGGATTAGTCATTGTTGATGACTATAGTAGATGGACATGGGTAAAGTTCCTAAAACACAAGGATGAGTCACATTCTGTGTTCTTTGACTTCTGCAAACAAGTCCAGAATGAAAAAGATTTCAAAATTATAAAAGTCAGAAGTGATCATGGTGGTGAATTTGAAAACAAATATTTTGAAAAATATTTTAATGAAAATGGCATTGCTCATGATTTTTCCTGTCCTAGAACTCCACAACAGAATGGAGTTGTAGAGAGGAAAAATAGAACTCTGCAAGAAATGGCCAGAACCATGATCAATGAGACTAATCTGGCAAAGCACTTTTGGGCAGAAGCAATCAACACATCATGTTACATTCAGAACAGAGTGTCTGTAAGACCTCTTCTGGAAAAGACTCCCTATGAATTGTGGAGGAACAGAAAGCCCAACATTGCTTATTTTCATCCTTTTGGATGTATTTGTTATATGTTGAACACTAAAGAGAATCTTAGCAAGTTTGATTCTAAAGCACAGAAGTGTTTCATGCTTGGATATTCTGAACGCTCTAAGGGCTACAGGGTATACAATACTGAAACACAGATTGTGGAAGAATCTATACATGTTAGTGTTGCACCCCAAAATTTGACCAACCGGGTCTCGTATTTGGCTCGATGTTTCGACGCATAATCGCATTCGCATCTGCATATTGCATACATTGCATTGTTCATTTGTTTTGATTTTATCAGGGATCACAGCTCTCGTCTCGTGTTTCAGGTGTTTTTTATCAGTTCAGATAGATAGAATCGATTTTTGGGATATTTCGGTGCCCGTTTATTTTTACCGGCTATTTTTGTTCCCTCGGGAATTATTGTGATTTTTCTGGAGTTTATTGGCTTTTTTTTAGGGCTTAAATAGGTTTTAATCATTTTTCAGAGATTAATAAAATGAGATTTGAGTTGTGGTCCCGTAGTAGCCGAACTACAGCTGCTCTGATTCTTCGTACTAGACGAAGATATGTAGGCATAGGATGCGATATCCTAGCGAGCACACTAACGACTGACTTTGTTGTTCTCTCGCGGCTGTGCGATCGTGACTTTCCCGCTGACGACTAATTGAGTACCCTTTTTCTCTCTTGCTCGAGGGCATTTTGAGACCAAGCCGTAGCTTTGACCATAGGTTCCCGACCCTGTGAAACCAGATGTTTTTCTCACTGCTGTGTGAGAATGTTTGTTTAGCCGTAGTTAGTCTGAACTACGTAAAGCTCTGATCTTCCATGCAGTGTGGAAGTACGTAGGCACAAGACGCGAGGTCTTGGCGAGCCAATTTTTCCCTGTAGTCCCGAACTACGTTGACTCTGACTTTCTCTCTTGAGAATACGTAGGCATAGAGCGTGACGCTCTATCGAGTCAATTCCCTTCCGTTTAGATTTAGCAGCCGTAGATAGATTGTTTTGCATCCTGTAGACAACCCAAGCAAGCGTGGATCCCGTCGAGTACGACGGACGTGAGGGGTGCTAATACCTTCCCCTTGCGTAACCGACTCCCGAACCCAGGTTTTGGTTGCGATGACCATACCTTTCCCCGTTTTTTGCGAGGTTTACTTCGAGCGTTTCCTTTCCCGCTCTGAGGGATAAATAACGCACGGTGGCGACTCTTCTGTCAGCCGGCGCCGATTTTCGCAGTAGCGACAGCTGGCGACTCTGCTGGGGACTTGATAGTTTCCTAGGGATCCAACGTCCCGAAAGCGAGTCAATTTTGGGATCCAACGTCCCTTGGGAGAGTCAATCCTAGCGCTCGTTTGCTTGTCTATTTGGGGTTTATTTATCGATATTATCTGTTGCTGTTGGGTGTTACGGGTATTCTATGATCGAGAGATAAGCCGGACCTGGGCTTGAGTATGAGTATGCACCTAGATATAGTTGCGGAGAAGTAGTAGACGAACCTGTCTGCTGAGCAGGCACAGTTCCCTACGAAAATTCGCGCTCAGACGAGGTTCTCGCAGAGGTGCTCTTTTCCGGTCCTGAGGATCTGAGGGGAGTCCAGACGTGAGGATTGTCGACTCTGGGAACCGATCATTTGGAAGTTAGCTAAGTGAGGCCTCTTCATGAGATGACGATGCCACTCCTTCTGGGAATCGTATCATTCCTCATGAAAGTCTGTGACGCTGACGACCGCATAGGATGCCGTACCCTATCAGATATAGGTCCACACCTGTGAGTGGGGGGGTTTTTTTGTGCAGGAAACTTGACTTCCAACCTACCCGTTATTCTGGTCTTCTCTTCAGAGCAACCGTACTCCGTCAGCAGCGCAGCTGTATTTGAATTGTGTGGGAGCTGTGATCCCGTGTTTGTTGCATTGCATTGCATTTGCATATGCGTCTCCGCATCATATTGCATACTATTCGCCAGCTAGTCAGAGCTCTTATCCAGCTGTTATTTTGATTCTGAAGGTGAAAATTGAAGACGACCAAGGGGTTGGAGCAGATTCAAAGCAGATTTGATCAGAATCGAGCATCGAAGTCAGCTGACAGTTGTTGGTAGCTATGTCAGAGAGCGGCTTCCAGTTTGTTGATACCTTGTCAGGTTTCACCGTGACGCCCAATCCTCTGTATGGATCTCCGCGCGACGAAGACTTTCCGCAAGTGAACAACCTTACTGCAGCTCAGCTTGTGCAGCCATCTGTTGAAGACCAAGGTCTGCGTGAGCAGTTTGTCGCCCGAGGTGAACGTTCTCCTTCTGTTGATGTCTCAGACTACCAGGGTTTTGCCTTCCCTGTGCCAAAGCCCCGAAGAGAGATCCCAACAGCAAAGAATGAAGACCCATTAGCTCCCGTGTATGCTGAAAGGTTTCGCGCATTAGAGGAGAGATTCAAAGCCTTGAAAGGTAAAGACGCTGTTACTCCTAGTGCTGCAGATATGTGTCTGGTTCCTGGCCTAGTGTTACCTCCGAAGTTCAGAATGCCGAGGTTTGAAGGGTACAAAGGAGATAGTTGCCCGAAGCAACATTTGGTGATGTTCTGCCGAAGAATGACTTCATTTGTGCACAACGACAAGCTGATGATTCATTGCTTTCAAGATAGTCTGACTAGGGCACCTCTGAGTTGGTATATGCAGTTAGAGCGTGATCAGATCCGATCATGGATGGACTTAGCCAATGCCTTTCTGAAGCAGTACGACTATAATCTTGATGAAGCTCCTATTCGCATGCAGCTGCAAGAATTATCTCAAGGGAACAATGAATCTTTCAGAAAGTATGTTCAGAGATGGAGAGAATTTGCTGGTAGAGTGCAACCACCGCTCCTAGATCAAGAGCTGAAAGGCATGTTCGTAAACTCCTTGCAGAGCCCGTACTTCGAAAGAATGCTTGGAGTCGCACCAAGTTTCTCTGAGTTGGTAAGGACGGGAGAGCACATCGAGTATGGTGTAAAGACTGGAAGAATCCCGTATGTTTCAAGAGGTCAGGCCTGTGAAACTGAATCTCTCTATGACTCTCAATCGGAAGATGAAGCTATGATCAATGCGGTCCTGACAGATGTTGGATATCCTCAAGTCGAATCGGTGAAATCTGTTGGTTCTCCGTCTTCTCAGCGGTCAGTATCTTCAGTGTCTCGTTATTCTGAACAGACAGCTGTGCCTGGGGCACCATATCAGGAATCTTATGTCGCTTCCATTGCAAATCAGCAAGCTCGTGGCCGAGGTTATCAGAATCAGCGTCAGAATCAGAACCGACCTCGCAACAACTTGGAACGAAGGAATGCTCCTTCTCATCCAGTGCCGATGCCGTATAGCCAGTTGCTACCATCTTTGATCCAGAAGTCTTTGGTGGAGCCGAAAGCTCTTAAGCCAATTCCAGAACCTTACCCTCCTGGGTATAATCCCCACGTTCAGTGTGGTTATCATGGTGGCTCTCCGGGGCATTCAACGGAAGATTGTAAAGCATTTCAGGCGAAGGTACAGCAGTTGATTGATCAGGATCGCATTTCCTTTCGGGAAGGATTTCTGTTTGTTCATCCCGACCGCTCAGTTGTCTAAGCTCGTAGATTCAGAGGGTATTCCCCAGCAAAAGCCAGTGGTTCAGACAGGCAGGCGCCTCAGCATTGGCAGTCCTCGGACTTTTTACCATTTTGCATTTGTAGTTTCTTTTTCTGTTAGTTACTACCTGCTTTAAACATTGTATGTTTCGAATGGTGATAATAATAAAGTGATTATGCATTTTTCTGAATTAGTCATGTCGCTGTCGCTCATTTATTGCATTGCACTGACACTTGCATTTTTCCTCTCCACTTTATCATTGTGACTAGCAAAATTAAAAGGGAGGATGACGAAACTGAAACTCATAACCGATGATCGTATGCTTTCAGATAAGACCGTACCGATGACGTACAAGGCATTGTTTCAAATTCCCCAAACACTGGAGATATAAGGAGTTAGTCCCTTGTTAAACACTTCGAGCCGAGAAGTAGAAGTTTTTTTTCGGACTTATTAACCCTCACATCTTAACCCGGGGCAGGGTAGTTGTCGGTTAGCTTGACTGAGCGTTCAAGTCTTACAGAGGAGTGTTGTCTTTCGAGGACCAATCAGTTTATACCTTTCAAGAGGTCAAACCTCACCAATCAGGAGTGAGACAGTTACAATCCTTTCGGAGCAATCAAGGCAACCAGTGTCACACGACTTTGTTCCAAAAGAAAGAAAGAAAGAAAGCCCGCTAAGTGAAAAGAAAGAAAAAGCTAGAAAGCTAATACTTAGGCAAAAATCAGGGCATCCCGCTGGACTTCAAAAAGAAAAATTGAAGAGAACTCAAAATGAGTCAGTCCAGGCAAAAATTAGGGAGTCAAAAGAATGAAAAAGAGGGATTAAAAAGAAATTTTCCCCAGCAAATCACAAAGTCGTGTACACAGACACCAAAGCGAAGAAGGAGTAGCTATCACTCTGGAAGAAAAGCTTGTGAACTCCTTAACTGTAGGTCTTACCATTCAACAATACCTCTCGAAGAGGCGAATGCTCGTGCCAGGTTAACTGAACCTTAGGATCGGAGAACATCACGTAGAAGGGGTGGGAACAAATCAAATTTGAGCCAAATAACCTTTGTTTCGCGAACCGTGAACCCGACCACGATACAACCCTTAAAAGACCTAATTGAGGTAGGGTTAATTTGAAGCGCATTACGATAAGGTTGAGTAACCTGACTCCTTCTTGACTTGCTAGTCACATCCTTGTTGTTTTTTTCACTGATCACGTAAGCACTACGCTTGAACTACGGTTCACTCGTCACTCACAATCATATGCATGTAAATGAGTGACAACTCAAAATTTTTTCAAAATCTGCATAACCATTGCATTAAGATTACCATTCGTAGACAGACGATTCTAATTGCAGGTTAGTAGTTGGCATGAAAGAAATTCCAGCAGGGAATAATCGAGCAGGATTGAGTAATTCAGCAATCTGAACCATAATGGTGAATGTTGGGAAGCCTGGTGAATCAGGGGCATTGACTTCCAGTAAGCTCGGAATCAGTCAGTCTGAGGACAAGTCCCGAAGCTTCAGTTGATCAGGGGCAGATTATCTGAGAAGCAGTTGATCAGAAGTGAGTCTTCTCGAGAGCCAATCAGGGGCATTATCTTCCAGTAAGTTCGGAATCAGTCAGTCTGAGGACAAGTCCCGAAGCTTCAGTTGAGCGGGGGCAGTTCATTTGAGAAGTAGTTGATCAGAAGTGAGTCTTCTCGAGAGCCAATCAGGGGCAATCATTCAGAATGCGGAGATTTGAAAGCAGATGCTTCCGGTGGATAATCAGATCGGGTTGAGTCGCTCATCGCTCATTCAGGGGCAAGCCAGTTCAGAAATGATGAAACCATTCAGGGTAATAGGCGTCTATTGGAGATTGAATTCTGTTGTCATACAGATACCGGGGCAAGTATTCTCGAAGTATTCTCGTAGCAAGCTGCTCAGAGCAAGTATTCCCAAGAGATAGATTGGGGCAAGTTGATTGTACTGAGGCAAGTTTTGCGAGCCAGTCTTTTTATCCCCAGCTGAGTGTATTGGGGCAAGTTGTTCAAACCAGCCTGCTTATCCCCAGCCAGAGTTGAGTATCGGGGAATCATGTCAGTACCCTTATCAAAACCTGAACCTTTCAAATAAGAAGGTCTTGTTGTCGTTGGATCATTATCCTGCAGTTTAAACCTGTTACGTGTCAGTAACCAGTCATTTCCAAAGTCCAGTTCTCGCCTGGCAAATCGGTAACCAGTTCTCGTCTGGCCCACCTTCCGTAAGCAGCAGTTCCCGTCCTGGTGCAGTTTATTGTAAGCAGCAGTTCCCGTCCTGGTGCAGTTTATTGGTAACCAATTCTCGTTTGGTCACCGTTTCTTCAAGAGTTGTATCAGTTCTCGCCTGGTACATGTCGTCGCGTAACCAGTTCTCGCCTGGTCATCGTGTGTTTTAACCCGAGTGTTATACCAGTTCTCGCCTGGTGTACGTTAGCTTTCAGCCAGTTCCCGCCTGGTTGTCTTGTTCTTAGTCTGTTATCCAGTCAGCCCGTCTGATGATCAAAAACACAAAATCAATTCTCGTCCGATAATCGATTTTCCTATCAGTTCTCGCCTGGTAGTCTACCTTTGAATGCTAGTTCTCGTCTAGTATTTTCCATATCTTCCACTGTGTACATAATCCGTGTTTATCCTAAACCAGAAAAGCAAAAAACCTAAAGGTATCTGACACAGTATTTCCCAATGACCCGCATGTTGTCATGTTCCCCGATACGAAGCTCGGCAGATACCAGTGCCCCGAGTAATGCTTGAAATCCTTGTGGATGTTGTTAAATCAGAATTGCCACCTCTTTAGCAGATGAAAGTTGCTTGTTATCCCCGGAAGAGTCGAGATGGTATTTTACCCCGCATCAGAGTAGGATCAGGAGTATCCTCAGCAGATTAAGATTGATATCCTTGATAGTAAGGGCATTTCCATCAGTGTGCTACGCACAATCAATCTCAGTTTGGGTCAATCCCCGCAGAGTACAATCAGTTGCCAATGGTTTGAAGAGAGCATCCCCGAGCAAAGTCGTTTTCTTCCCCCAGGGAAGTCGCCAAGCAGGGTTCCCTTTCCATTTCTCCAGCAGGATGGTTATCCTCAGCGGAGTTGATTTCCCGTCTCCAGCATTTATTTTGCCGAGACAATTCTGTGACTTCGGGTTATCCCCAGTAGAGTTGGCGTTGCCTTCGGCATTTATTTTGCCAAGTGGTTCTCAGACCTGGTGTTCTCTGGCAGCTCGAGCTTGCATTAGCATTTGCATGTATAGTCATTGCATCTATCAAGCATATAGCATATCCATGCCGTCTGGGCATCGCATTTTCAAACAGAATGTATAGCATTTACATATCATATAGGACATTGCATCATTATCCAGCATACGCATGTCGAAACATGGACCAGGATGGTTACCTATTGGATTTCGAATTTGTTCACCTGCAGAGTTGTGTGGTTAAGCTTCTCGTCTCCCCAGCGAAGTCTTCAGTTCAAGACGATTCTTGAATCCCTCAGCAGAGCCGTTTACTTAAGATAATTCTTAAGACCT
Organism: Lathyrus sativus; assembly: GCA_963859935.3. Classification (NCBI taxonomy): domain Eukaryota; kingdom Viridiplantae; phylum Streptophyta; class Magnoliopsida; order Fabales; family Fabaceae; genus Lathyrus; species Lathyrus sativus. The sequence goes on from OZ012738.1 coordinate 36,630,481, forward strand.
CAGTACAGCTTCCCGAGTTGTTCGCCTAGTATGATGCTTGAGCTCCCCGGTAGCGTCCTCAGCAAGAGTTGCCCGGGAAGATTCCTGGAATGCCTAGCAAAACAAAGTCTCCAGAATGGTTATCGGTTCAGGATGATTCTTGAAGGTGCCCGACGAATTTGTTGGTTCAAGATGATTCTTGAAGTCCTTAGCAGCGTGATATGTCTGCTCCAACAGTGATGTCTAATCTGAAGATGGATTTCGCAAGCGCCTGAGGGTGGTATCAGAAGGTTCCTGTGAGTTCAGATTTCCTTGTTGATGAATCAACGTGTGACTGAAGTCGAAGATACCTCCTGCAGAGTGGCCAGGGACCAGGGTTTTATATATCTTTAGTGTTGAAATTCTACGGCGGGCAGTGAGCAGCTAGTATTCCAATGTTCGGCAAGTTGAGCAGTTTTGCAGTATATTCTTGCGGTCGGCAAATTTCAGGGTTCCATTTGTATTCAACCGTCATCTACCTTGAATGTTTGAAGGCTGAGCGCTCTTCACCCATTCAGGTCGAAGTCGCTTGAATAGGGGCAGCTGTTGCACCCCAAAATTTGACCAACCGGGTCTCGTATTTGGCTCGATGTTTCGACGCATAATCGCATTCGCATCTGCATATTGCATACATTGCATTGTTCATTTGTTTTGATTTTATCAGGGATCACAGCTCTCGTCTCGTGTTTCAGGTGTTTTTTATCAGTTCAGATAGATAGAATCGATTTTTGGGATATTTCGGTGCCCGTTTATTTTTACCGGCTATTTTTGTTCCCTCGGGAATTATTGTGATTTTTCTGGAGTTTATTGGCTTTTTTTTTAGGGCTTAAATAGGTTTTAATCATTTTTCAGAGATTAATAAAATGAGATTTGAGCTGTGGTCCCGTAGTAGCCGAACTACAGCTGCTCTGATTCTTCGTACCAGACGAAGATATGTAGGCATAGGATGCGATATCCTAGCGAGCACACTAACGACTGACTTTGTTGTTCTCTCGCGGCTGTGCGATCGAGACTTTCCCGCTGACGACTAATTGAGTACCCTTTTTCTCTCTTGCTCGAGGGCATTTTGAGACCAAGCCGTAGCTTTGACCATAGGTTCCCGACCCTGTGAAACCAGTTGTTTTTCTCACTGCTGTGTGAGAATGTTTGTTTAGCCGTAGTTAGTCTGAACTACGTAAAGCTCTGATCTTCCATGCAGTGTGGAAGTACGTAGGCACAAGACGCGAGGTCTTGGCGAGCCAATTTTTCCCTGTAGTCCCGAACTACGTTGACTCTGACTTTCTCTCTTGAGAATACGTAGGCATAGAGCGCGACGCTCTATCGAGTCAATTCCCTTCCGTTTAGATTTAGCAGCCGTAGATAGATTGTTTTGCATCCTGTAGACAACCCAAGCAAGCGTGGATCCCGTCGAGTACGACGGACGTGAGGGGTGCTAATACCTTCCCCTTGCGTAACCGACTCCCGAACCCAGGTTTTGGTTGCGATGACCATACCTTTCCCCGTTTTTTGCGAGGTTTACTTCGAGCGTTTCCTTTCCCGCTCTGAGGGATAAATAACGCACGGTGGCAACTCTTCTGTCAGCCGGCGCCGATTTTCGCAGTAGCGACAGTTAGATTTGATGATAAGCTTGGCATTAAAAAGCCAAAGCAGTTTGAAAGTTCTGCAGATAGAGAAGTAGTCTTCACAAACTCTGAAGACTCAGAGGCAGATAAAGCTCAAGTGAAGGAACCAGAGGCAACGCCAGATGCTATTCCTTTGACTTCTCAGATGAACAACTTAAACATTTCTGAAGAATCAACTGTTAGAGGATCATCTTCCAGAATCAAAGCTTCTCATCCAGAGAATGTAATCATTGGAAAGAAGGATGACCCAATCAGAACAAGATCCTTCCTCAGATCCTCTGAAGCATCATTATTTGGACTGGTGTCAGTGATTAAACCAACCACTGTGGATGAAGCTCTGCAAGACAATGACTGGATTATTTCCATGCAAGAAGAGCTAAATCAGTTCACTAGAAATGATGTGTGGGACTTAGTTCCAAGACCAAAAGGATTCAACATAATTGGAACTAAATGGGTCTTTAGAAACAAGCTTAATGAGAAAGGAGAAGTTGAAATAAATAAGGCAAGGCTTGTTGCTCAAGGGTACAGTCAATAAGAAGGTATTGATTACATTGAAACTTATGCTCCAATGGCAAGGATAGAATCTATACACCTTCTTATTTCATTTGTTGCACAATATAACATCACTCTATATCAGATGGATGCTAAAAGTGCCTTTCTAAATGGTATTATAGAAGAAGAAGTTTATGTTAGAACACAGATTGGTTCTTAATAATTACTCTTTGTTTTGATGATAACTGTAAGGAAATTTATATTTAAGAATTACATACTCTAAAATTTGTTTGAGAGTTTTATTGCAGATTAAAATTATATTAACTCTCTAGAAGCACATCTGCCTTGAATACAAGAAGTTATTCTGACTCTGAAGCGCCAGATGCACTTTACAGAAGAATCTGTTTGCTCCTTACAGAAGATCCTGAGCGTAGTCTCCAGAAGGATCTGAAGCAAGAAGCTCCAGAACATTCTGAGTCAGAGGCATCTGAAGATAGTCAGAAGCATCTGAAGATAATCAGAAGCATCTGAAGCTGAAGCATCAGAAGTATAGAAGAATATTGATTGAAGAGTTTCTCAAAGCATTGATCTACAGAAGTTTCTGAAAGTACCTACGCTGCCAAGTACTGAAGTTCTGTGTCAAGATGCTCTGATGATAAACACGCTAGAAGCACACACGCTGCAGAAGACTCTGATACAGCATAGTTCTGAATCTCATCAGAAGACTCTGATCCATTCAAACTCTGAAGAACTTGCTGAAACTGAAGAAGTGTTTTCAAGAATGTATCCGTTGGAACTATTCAACGTCTCTTTCCTTATTTGTGCTAGACACACTTACACAGACAAAAAGGATTTATCTGTGCCATCTATTTCAAGGAAAGGTCAGTGCATGTGAAGACAAAAAGGCTCAGACCTTTTGGACTCTCTTTTCAATGTTCAGCTTGCATGATTCAGCTGCCTATAAAAGGAGATCTTCACTTCATTCTTCAGTGCTACACGCTTGCTGAAAAGAAATCATAATATTCTCTAAGCTCTCACTCTTATTCTTCTTAGAATCTCATTGTACTTAAACTTAAGAGAAAAATCACTGTTGTGATTATAGCTTTATAGAAGCATTAAAAACTCTTGTATTTAATTTACATTGATTGTAAAGGATATTCCTTAAGAGGATTCAGTGTGAATCAGTAGCTCTTGAGAAGACTAAGAACTGTAGTTCTTAGGTGATACTATTGTAATCAGTTTGATTTAATAGTGGATTAAGTCCTTGTTGAGAAAGGCAAATCACTCTGGAAGGGTGGACTGGAGTAGTTGTTTAACGAACCAGGATAAAAATAATTGTGTGATTATTTTCAAGTATTAATTTTCCATACTTATTCAACCCCCCCCCCCCCTTCTAAGTATTATCTCACCTTCAGTTGGCATCAGAGCCCCGGTTCTGAGTGTGCTACCACTTAACAAGTGTCAGTAAAGATCCAGAGAGATATACTTTGATCAATATATTTATTTGTTATCATGGCTGATAATTCAATGTCAAATATCAACAATAAATATGAAGAGAGGGATAAGATCAGCACCAAACCTCCAATGTTTGATGGAGAAAAATTTGACTATTGGAAAGATAGAATAGAAAGTTTTTTTCTTGGGTATGATGTTGATCTTTGGGATTTGGTCATTGATGGATATGAACATCCTACTGATGAGGATGGCAAAAAGATTGATAGAAAATCAATGACTGAAGTGCAGAAAAGAGACTTCAAGAATCACCACAAAGCCAGAACTATATTGCTTAATGCAATCTCTCATACTGAGTATGAGAAGATTACCAACAGAGATACTGCTCATGACATGTTTGAGTCACTCAAAATGACCCATGAGGGAAATTCTCAAGTTAAGGAGACAAAAGCTCTGGCTCTGATCCAGAAGTATGAGGCTTTCAAAATGGAAGACTCTGAATCTGTTGAAGCCATGTTCTCCAGATTCCAGATACTCACTGCTGGGCTGAAAGTTCTGGACAAGGGATATTCCACGTCAGATCACGTAAAGAAAATCATCAGAAGTCTGCCCATCAGATGGAGACCAATGGTGACTGCCCTGAAGATGGCCAAAGATCTGAACAAGATCTCTCTAGAAGAACTCATCAGTTCATTGAGGAGCCATGAGATTGAGCTGGAGGAAGATGAACCCCAGAAGAAAGATAAAGGTAAATCCATAGCTTTAAAATCTAACAAAACTGCTAAAGCTTTGCAGGTCATTCAAGAAAGCTCTGAAGAATCTTCTTCTGAAGAAGAAGATGAGCTATCCATGCTGTCCAGAAGGATTAACAAACTCTGGAAGCACAAGGGAAAGAAGTTTAACAACTTCAGAAGATCTGACAACAGAAAGGAATCTTCTAGTCACAGAAGATCTGCCAAGAAAGAAGTGGTGTGCTATGAGTGCAAAGAACCTGGGCACTACAAGAATGACTGCCCTAAACTTCTGAAAGAAAAACCTAAGAAGAAGTTCAACAAGAAGAAGAAGGTTCTGATGGCAACATGGGATGACTCAGATGAGTGTGAGTCATCTTCTGAATCAGAAGAAGAATGTGAAAACGTTGCACTGATGGCCAGGACAGAGGATCAAGAGGAAGGTACCTCTGGATATGAATCAGAATCTGAATCTGATGATGATGCAGAAGAGGTAATGGCTAAACTTACCAAAGAAGAACTCATTAAAGTTGTTACAGAAGTTCTTAAAAGTTATAACAACATCAAACTCAAATACAAGAAGCTGAAAAGCAATCTTGAATCTGAGATTGATCTTCTGAAAACAGAACTTGTTGAGCAGAAAGAAATAAATTTAAAAATCAAAAATGACTTTGATAGAACTCAACAAGAATCTGAATCTGAGACTAAGTCTTGTGAAAATATTTTAGAAAAATATGACTCTAGTTTTCAGAGATTTCTCACTAAGAGCATAGACAGAAGCAAGATGGCTTCCATGATCTATGGTGTTAGTGGAAACAACTGAAGAGGCATTGGATATGAGTCTTCATCTGGAAGAAATCCAAAACCTGTTGACAAACTTTTCATCAGGTAGACACCTCTGTATTCTCAATTCAAATTTGGTCATCTGAATGACATTAAACACACAAGCTCTGAGAAGAGTACTTATGTGTTTAAACCAAAGGCAAGTCAGAATAAACATTATGTTGCAAAACAGAAGTTTAGACAAACCTGCAAACCAACTAACCCCAAAGGACCCAAGAAGATCTGGGTACCTAAAAACAAAATAATTCATGTTGTAGATGTTCTTAGCAGCAAGGTCAGGACACCAATCATGGTACCTGGACTCTGGATGCTCACGAAACATGACAGGAGAAAGGTCTATGTTCCAAATCCTGGAACTTAGATCTGGAGGGGACGTGAAGTTTGGAGGGAACCAGAAGGGCAAGATCATTGGATCTGGCACTATTGGAAATGGTAAACTTCCCTCTATTACTAATGTTATGTTAGTTGAAGGATTGAAACATAATCTATTGTCCATAAGTTAATTAAGTGACAATGGTTATGATATAATCTTTAATCAAAAATGTTGCAAAGTTGTATGTCAAAAGGATGGCTCTATCCTATTCAGTGGAAAGAGGAAACACAACATTTATAAAATTAACCTTTCAGAACTTAAAGTTCAAAATGTAAAATGCCTCTTATCTGTGAATGATGAGCAATGGGTCTGGCATAGAAGATTGAGGCATATTAATATGAGACGTATATCTCAGATTAATAAACTCAATCTGGTCAGAGGACTTCCTAAGTTGAAGTTCAACTCAGATGCTCTGTGTGAAGCATGTCAAAGAGGTAAATTTTCAAAATCTCATTTTAAATCAAAAAATGTTGTTTCTACCTCCAGACCATTGGAATTACTTCACATTGATCTGTTTGGACCAGTGAAAACTGCATCCATCAGAGGCAAGAAGTATGGGTTAGTCATTGTAGATGACTACAGCAGATGGACATGGGTAAAGTTTCTAAAACACAAGGATGAGTCTCATTCTGTGTTCTTTGACTTCTGCAATCAAGTCCAGACTGAAAAAGATTCCAAAATTATTAAAGTCAGAAGTGATCATGGTGGGGAATTTGAAAATAAACATTTTGAAAAATATTTTTCTGAAAAAGGCATTGCACATGATTTCTCCTGCCCTAGAACTCCACAACAAAATGGAGTTGTAGAGAGGAAAAATAGAACATTGCAAGAGATGGCCAGAACCATGATCAATGAGACAAATCTGGAAAAACATTTCTGGGCAGAAGCAATTAACACAGCTTGTTATATTCAGAACAGAGTGTCTGTAAGACCTCTTTTGGAAAAGACTCCCTATGAATTGTGGAGAAACAGAAAGCCTAACATTTCTTATTTTCATCCTTTTGGATGTATTTGTTATATGCTTAATACTAAAGATAATCTGAACAAGTTTGATTCCAAAGCACAGAAGTGTTTCATGCTTGGTTATTCTGAACGCTATAAAGGCTACAGAGTATTCAATACTGAAACACAAATTGTTGAAGAATCTATTCATGTTAGATTTGATGATAAGCTTGGCTCTGAAAAGCCAAAGCAGTTTGAAAGTTCTGCAGATAGAGAAGTGATTCTCACAGACTCTGAAGCCTCAGAGGAAGAAAAGGCAAAGATCAAAGAATCTGAAGCAACCCCAGATGCTACTCCTTTGACCTCCCAACTAGACAACCTGCATATTTCTGAAAGACCAACTGTCAGAGGATCTTCTTCCAGAATCAAAGCTTCTCATCCAGAAGATGTGATAATTGGAAAGAAAGATGATCCAATAAGGACAAGATCATTTCTCAGAACTTCTGAATCTTCTTTATTTGGCTTAGTGTCAATAATAGAACCAACATCTGTAGATGAGGCTCTGGAAGATAATGAATGGATTATAGCTATGCAAGAAGAGCTGAATCAATTCACCAGAAATGAAGTTTGGGATCTGGTTCCTAGACCTAAAGAATTCAATATTATTGGAACAAAATGGGTCTTCAGAAATAAGCTGAATGAAAAGGGAGAAGTAGAAAGGAATAAGGCAAGGCTGGTTGCTCAAGGATACAATCAGCAAGAAGGTATTGATTACACTGAGACATATGCTCCAGTGGCAAGGTTAGAATCTATACGCCTTCTTATTTCTTTTGCTGCACAGAATAACATCACTCTGTATCAGATGGATGTTAAAAGTGCTTTTCTTAATGGAATTATAGAAGAAGAAGTATATGTCCACCAACCTCCTGGTTTTGAAAGTGAAAACTTTCCAGATCATGTTTTCAAATTAAAGAAATCCCTTTATGGATTAAAACAAGCTCCCAGAGCTTGGTATGAGAGGTTGAGCAACTTCCTTCTGAAGAAAAATTTTATCAGAGGAAAAGTGGATACAACTTTATTCTGTAAAACTGTTAAGAAAGATCTGTTGATTTGTCAAATTTATGTAGATGACATTATTTTTGGATCAACAAATATTACGCTTGGAAAGGAGTTTGCTAAATGTATGCAGGAAGAATTTGAAATGAGCATGATGGGAGAATTGAGATTCTTCTTGGGAATCCAAGTCAACCAGACTCCAGAATGCACCTACATACATCAAACCAAATATGTTAAAGAGCTTCTGAAGAAGTTCAACATGGTTGATAGCAAAATGGCAAAGACTCCAATGCATCCTACAAGCACTCTAGGTAAGGAAGAGGTAAGTATGAAGGTAGATCAGAAACTCTACAGAGGTATGATAGGATCTCTTTTATACTTGACTGCTTCTAGACCAGATATTCTGTTTAGTGTCTGCTTATGTGCTAGATTCCAATCAGATCCTAGAGAATCACACTTAACAGTTGTTAAGAGGATTCTAAGGTATCTGAAAGGTACTGCTAACATGGGTTTATGTTACAGAAGATCTGATGAATTTTCATTAGTTGGATTCTGTGATGCTGACTATGTTGGAGACAGAGTTGAACGTAAAAGCACTTCTGGAAGCTGTCAGTTTCTTGGAAGTCATCTGATCTCATGGTACAGCAAGAAGCAACCTACCATTGCACTATCAACTACAGAGGCAGAATACATTGCTGCTGCTGGATGTTGTACTCAGATGCTCTGGATGAAGAGTCAATTAGAAGATTATCAAATCTATGAGAGTAATCTTTCTATCTTTTGTGATAATACTTCTGCTATATGTTTGTCAAAAAACCCAATCTTGCATTCTAAGGCAAAACATATAGAAATTAAACATCATTTCATCAGAGACTATGTTCAGAAGGGAGTAATTAATTTAGCTTTTGTTGATACAGATCATCAATGGGCTGATATTTTCACAAAACCCCTTGCTGAAGATAGATTTAAGTTCATTCTGAAAAATATTTGTATGGATTTTTGTCCAGAGTAATATTTATCAGAGGCAACCTCTCAGATGCAAAATGTTTAATGATCTGAAGTATTTCTTCTGTTCATTTATCCTATTCTGATTATTATTTCTGATGAGAAAATCTGAACTAACCATCTTTAGAAGATCTGAACGTGGCTAACGTTTCATTTCTTGAGAGAATTCAGAACGGCATGCAAGCAAACACGTGTCCCACAATATCTGAAGAGGTGGCGTGTGGACAACTGAAAAGACGTTTGAGGTGAAATTTGAATAGTAAATATCTTGGTTTTCCCCCCAAATCTGTCAGAAGCATTTATTATTTGAAATGATTTTATTCTTTTCATTTAATGCTGCTCAAACGTGCGTTATTTCTGTCTCTTGGTGTGCCTATGTGATTAGTATAAATACTTGAGTGGTATTCACTTTCACACTTTTCACTCTCAGAATTTATATGCATTTTCATCTTCTGTTCTCTCTGCATAAAAACTCAAAACCTAAGTGTTCTAAAAAGCATTCTTCAATGGCGTCTTCTTCATCAACAACTGCACAGTTTCAATCAACAATGGCTGCTGTGACTTCAGATAACCTAGGTGCTGCTCCATATACTCCTCCACAGAGAACTCTTCTCACACCAGTTGATAAACTAGAAGTATTGTGTGAATCTATGGTGGAATTTGATTCTTTGGCTGACAATGGGTTTGATTTTCGCTCCATTGTTAGAGCTCAAGGTTGGGTAAAATACTTTGATAAACTGTTTGGACCAGTTTATCCTCTGCTTGTTAAAGAATTCTGGATTCATGCATCTGTGTATCCAAAGTTCATTTTATCATCTGTGCTGGGAAAGGAGATCATCATCACAGAGGATCTGATTAGAAGACTGATTGGTTATGAAGAAACAGATGGTGTTTCACATCTGCCAGCTGGGCGCGTTGATATGGATGATGTTTATGAGGAGGTTATGACTGCTGGACAAGCCTCTAACAGATTCAAAGATCTGAAGCCTGATTACAAGATCTGGGCCAAGATCTTCATGGGATGCATACATCACAGAAAGTCAACAAACTCCCCAGATTATGTCAACAATGAACAGATCTATTTTATGTACTGCCTTAGTCAGAGTAATAAGGTAGATCTTCCTTACTTGTTGTTCATGCATCTGTGGAATCACATCAATGCATCTAGAGAATCTGTGAAGGAAAAAGGCCAGAAGATCAGGACTTGGATACCTTTTGGAAGGTTACCATCAGATCTTCTCACTGAAAATGGTTTAGTGGCTGCTCTGTATGATGCTGGTGTTACAGAGGAACTAGAGTTCATTATGGGAAAGCCTCTGAACGCTAAAAGCCTTCTGAGACTCAAGATTGTAGATGAACTGACTACTGCTCCAAAGAGGTTAAATATGTCTGATCTGAATAAAAGAGTTCCAGTATCAGATTTTCCTCTATTCTTTGCTGAGGAACCTAGACACATTGTTCTGATGTATATAGAGGAATGCAAAAGGGAAGGAGTGCCTGTTCCAGCCAATGTATTTCAACTTGTCAAGCAACCACTGCCAGATGCAGGAGAAGAAGAAGAAGCAGAAGTTCCACTTCAAAGGAAAAGATCTCAGCCTGTAGCAGAATCTGAACCTGTCCAGAAGAAGGCTAAGATTGCTGAGAAACCAAAGGATCTTCTGAAGAGAAAGGACTCTGGAGAAGCTGCCTCTGCATCTGCTAAGAGGATTAAACTCAAAGGTACTAAAGCTTCTGTTACTTCTAAAAATGTTGTTATTAATGATTCATCTATTAAGTCTGTACCCAAACCCCCTGTCACTCAAACAACATCTGTTGCTGCCCCTAGTTCTGTCTCACCTCAGAAACAACCAACTGCTTATGTATCAAAACCACCTCAACCTAAAATACACATCAAACACTTCACTCCACGTCCTTCACCAACTGTTCCACAAACAACAGAACCACACCCTTCAGAACAACAATCAGCAGAACCACAACAAACAGAACCACAACCATCAGAACTACCACAAAATTCTGATCACCAAAACTCTGCACAACCACAAACAGAAAATCATCCAGAAAAACAAACCACAGAAGATCAACCACAAAAAGACTCTGTCATTCCACCATCACAAATTCCATCTTCTGAACCTGTAGCACCTGTTACTTCTGAACCCTCTAAAGTAACTTCTGCTCCTGTTTCATCTGAACCACCTACTCAACAACCTGATATTCCTTCAGAACCATCTCAAATCCCTGAGACAGAAGTTCTTGATATCACTCCATTAAAAACAGTGTTTCAAGTTTCTTCTACTTCTTGTACACCTGAAACATCTTCAAATTCATCTGAATCAGAAATTCATCCTGATTTTCTGATTAATCCATCTGACAAATATCCTGTCCATGACCCTGAACCTGAATCAACCTTACCTGCTAAATCTACCATTCCAGACCCTATGCCTCCACCAGCAACATCATCTGAGATGATTGTTCCCTCTACCAATCCATCATCATCTGGAATATCTTGTGCCCAAGTGTCTTCTCTTTATCATAATTTATCTTATGCTTTCAAACTAAGAGATTTTTATGATAGAGTTGAGCCTTCTGAACCTTTGAATCCTCTGAAACCTAAACTCAAACCAACCCTTCCATCTGTAATCCTTTCATATATTAAATCTATGGAAAATGAAGGATCCTTAGCCCCCATATCTGCTACATCTGGTAAAGCTGCTGTTTCAGCTCTGCATCCTGCATCTGATAACACAGTTGCATCTGATAAGCCATCAAACTCTGCATTCGTACCATACTCCAATGCATTTTTTGATATTGTTTACCCACGCACAAGACCTCAACCAAATCTGCTTAATGCTTTAAACAGATCTTTACCTCAAAAACCAGAAATTCCATTCTTTCCATATGTTCCCCCACCTCTGATTTCCATTCCAAAATCACTGATACCACCAACTCCCAAACCTAAACAGATAACTCTGGAAACCTTGCTTAAACCACCACCCAGACTTAATATTGATCATTTATTTCAAACGTTTTTGCAAGAAATACAGATGTCTTTAGGTACTGTTCAAAAGAGATGCTCTGAAACTATGGATGCAAATGAGACTGACATCATCTGGAAAGGTTTTGTCAATAGATTCAATACAGTAGCTTCTAATCTGAAGAACATCTGTTTTGATGATGCAAAGCTCCGAGCTGAAAGGACTCAATTCTGGATTGTAAACAAGACTGAACCTCTGCTTTGTTTGGATGCTCCTCCTCCTCCTCCTCCAGAACCAACTGCCAATGCATTGACTATGACTCTGGTAGAACCCTCTTCAGGATCTCCAGAACATATGGCAATTGACTCTGCTCAGGATACAAAACCTCCATCATCAGAGATAGAGACAGAAAATCCAGATTTGGGAGATAAGATTGCTGCTCTGGAAGCTGGTTAATCTGAAATAAGATCTTGGATGGCGAAGCAAGACAAGAAATCTGAGGACATGTCAGAGTGGATGTCTAAACAAGATGAGAAGAATGAGACAATAACTAAGTTCATGTCAAAGCAAGAGCAATCACAATCTGAGATCACAGACCTATTGAAGATGCTTTTGTCAAAACACTCTTAGATTTTTTTCTCATGTTTGTGCATCTGTTGTTTTTGCATCTGTATGTTATTGTTATATCTTCTGATATTGTCCAATGTATTTTTTGCTCTGTTATGATTAAATGAATCAGTTTGTTATTCTCCATTGCATTATCTGCTATTGTTCCTTTTATTTGTCTTTATTAAAAGTTTTTTTTTACTTTTTGCTTATGACAAAAAAGGGGGAGAAAATAAAGATCTGAACTATTTAATATAATTTCACTAGAATGAATCTTCAGACATATCTATTCTTTCTAATATCTAAATTGACTATTTCAGAACATTTGATAAGAACACTCTATAAAAGAATCTCTGAGTTTCTCAGATCATTTATATTTTATCAAACTCTGAATCTCATATCTGCAAGATAGTCTGACCCTTGAGTATTACAAAGACAAACAAGATCTGACTCTGAAGATTACTCAAGATAAAAAGGGAAGTTTCTATTCCTTTTTCATATTCTACTCAGGGGGAGATTCATCATCTCAGGGGGAGTTATAATTCTTTATGTTAAATTAAATAAAATTTCTGAAATTTTTGTCATCATCAAAAAGGGGGAGATTGTTAGAACACAGATTGGTTCTTAATAATTACTCTTTGTTTGATGATAACTGTAAGGAAATTTATATTTAAGAATTACATACTCTAAAATTTGTTTGAGAGTTTTATTGCAGATTAAAATTATATTAACTCTCTAGAAGCAAATCTGCCTTGAATACAAGAAGTTATTCTGACTCTGAAGCGCCAGATGCACTTTACAAAAGAATCTGTTTGCTCCTTACAGAAGATCCTGAGCGTAGTCTCCAGAAGGATCTGAAGCAAGAAGCTCCAGAACATTCTGAGTCAGAGGCATCTGAAGATAGTCAGAAGCATCTGAAGATAATCAGAAGCATCTGAAGCTGAAGCATCAGAAGTATAGAAGAATATTGATTGAAGAGTTTCTCAAAGCATTGATCTACAGAAGTTTCTGAAAGTACCTACGCTGCCAAGTACTGAAGTTCTGTGTCAAGATGCTCTGATGATAAACACGCTAGAAGCACACACGCTGCAGAAGACTCTGATACAACATAGTTCTGAATCTCATCAGAAGACTCTGATCCATTCAAACTCTGAAGAACTTGCTGAAACTGAAGAAGTGTTTTCAAGAATGTATCCGTTGGAACTATTCAACGTCTCTTTCCTTATTTGTGCTAGACACACTTACACAGACAAAAAGGATTTATCTGTGCCATCTATTTCAAGGAAAGGTCAGTGCATATGAAGATAAAAAGACTCAGACCTTTTGGACTCTCTTTTCAATGTTCAGCTTGCATGATTCAGCTGCCTATAAAAGGAGATCTTCACTTCATTCTTCAGTGCTACACGCTTGCTGAAAAGAAATCATAATATTCTCTAAGCTCTCACTCTTATTCTTCTTAGAATCTCATTGTACTTAAACTTAAGAGAAAAATCACTGTTGTGATTATAGCTTTATAGAAGCATTAAAAACTCTTGTATTTAATTTACATTGATTGTAAAGGATATTCCTTAAGAGGATTCAGTGTGAATCAGTAGCTCTTGAGAAGACTAAGAACTGTAGTTCTTAGGTGATACTATTGTAATCAGTTTGATTTAATAGTGGATTAAGTCCTTGTTGAGAAAGGCAAATCACTCTGGAAGGGTGGACTGGAGTAGTTGTTTAACGAACCAGGATAAAAATAATTGTGTGATTATTTTCAAGTATTAATTTTCCATACTTATTCAACCCCCCCTTCTAAGTATTATCTCACCTTCAGTTTATGTTCACCAGCCTCCTGGCTTTGAAAGTGAAAAATTTCCAGAACATGTTTTTAAACTAAAGAAATCTCTGTATGGTTTAAAACAAGCTCCCAGAGCTTGGTATGAGAGATTGAGCAATTTTCTTCTGGAGAAAAATTTCATCAGAGGCAAAGTGGACACAACACTCTTTTGTAAAACATTTAAGAAAGATCTTCTAATATGTCAAATATATGTGGATGATATTATATTTGGATCTACCAATACTATGCTGGGAAAGGAGTTTGCTCAATGTATGCAGGAAGAATTTGAAATGAGCATGATGGGAGAATTGAGATTCTTTCTGGGAATTCAAGTCAACCAAACTCCAGAGTGCACTTACATTCATCAGACCAAATATGTTAAAGAACTTCTGAAGAAATTTAACATGACTGATATTAAGATGGCAAAGACTCTTATGCACCCAACTAGTACACTAGGCAAGGAAGAGGTTAGTAAGAAAGTGGATCAGAAACTCTATAGAGGTATGATAAAATCTCTTCTCTACTTAATTGCTTCTAGACCTGACATTCTGTTTAGTGTATGCTTATGTGCAAGATTCCAATCAGATCCTAGAGAATCTCACTTAACTGCTGTTAAGAGGATTCTAAGGTATCTGAAAGGTACTACTAACGTGGGTCTGTGTTACAGAAGATCTGATAAATATACATTAGTTGGATTCTGTGATGCTGATTATGCTGGAGACAGAGTAGAGCGTAAAAGTACTTCTGGAAGTTGTCAGTTCCTTAGAAGTCATCTGATCTCATGGTACAACAAGAAGCAACCCACAATTGCACTTTCTACAACAGAGGCAGAATACATTGCTGATGCTGGATGTAGCACGCAGATGCTCTGGATGAAGAGTCAATTAGAAGACTATCAGATCTTTGAGAGTAATGTATCTATCTTCTGTGATAATACTTCTGCTATATGTTTGTCTAAAAATCCAATTTTACACTCTAAGGCAAAACATATAGAAATTAAACATCACTTCATCAGAGACTGTTCAGAAGGGTATTATAAACTTAGCTTTTGTTGATTCAGATCATCAATGGGATGATATTTTTACAAAACCCTTGCTGAAGATATGTTCAAGTTTATTCTGAAAAATATTGGTATGGATTTTTGTCCAGAATAATATTTATCAGAGGCAAACTTCTCAGATGCAAAATGTTTAATGCTCTGAAGTATTTCATCTGTTAATTTATTCATTTTCTTGAATTATTTTACTTGTGTAAATATGAACTAACAATGCTCAGAGGATCTGAACGTTGTCTAACGTTTCATTTCTCAAGAGATTTCAGAAGCACAAGCAAGCAAACACGTGTAGCTCAGACACTGAAAAGGTAGAGTGCACTTTACTGAATTAAGGTTTGAAGTACTGCTTTGAAAATCTGATTTTTCTTGATTTCCCCCCATCTGTCAGAATCATAATTGTTGTGCAATGATGTTTTTACGTTTTCATTAAATGCTATGTGAGGCGTGCTTATGTGATTGTTTGTGTGCCTGATTTTATCTATAAATACAACATATCACACCATTTCACACTTTTCACTTCACTAACCCTTTTATGCATTTCTGTCTTCTCTTTGCTCTTCACCAAAAACCTAAACCTAAAACCTCTCTCTCAAGAACATCAATGGCATCTTCTTCATCAACATCTGCTCAGATGTAATCAAGCACTGTTGTTTCTGCTCCTACTGCTGAAGCTTACATGGAACCTGTGAGAACTCTTCTCACTCCAACTATAGAACTAGAAGTTCTGAGTGAATGCTTCATAGATTTTGAGTCCATTGAAGAAAATGGGTTTAATCTTTCTTCAACCATTCAAACTCAGAGTTGGACAAATTACTTTGACAGGCTTATGGGTCCTGTTTATCCAACTTTGGTGAAAGAATTCTGGATACAGGCTCAGGTGTGCCCTAAATTCATCCATTCTTTTGTCCTTGGAAAGGAGATTGTGATTACTGAGAAGCTGATCAGACAACTCATTGGGTACTCTGAAACTGATGGTGAAACCAGTCTACAATCTGCTCGTGTGGATCTTGCTGATGTGTTTCAAGAAGTTACTATTTCTGGGGAACCAACGAGCAAAGTAAGGGAACTGAAGCCAGTCTACAGGATCTGGGCCAAGATTTTCATGAGTTCCATCTTTCACAGAAAATCATCAAATTCCCCAGATTATGTCAGTGCAGAACAACTATACTTTATGTTTTGTATGACCAAGGGAAAGAAGGTGGATTTGCCTTATCTTCTGTTTAGTCACCTTCTGAATCATATAAAGGAAACAAGAAAAGATGTAAGAGTCAAAACTGGAAAAGTTAGGAATTGGATTCCTATGGGTAGACTGATATCAAACATTCTAATAGAGAATGGTCTTGTGAAATATCTGTATGATACTGGATTGACAGAGGATCTGTCATATGTCATAGGCTCTGTCATCAATGGCAATACTCTGAAGAGGATGAAAGTCATCACAGAGCTTGCCAGCAAACCTAAGAAAATTGCTACTAAGGATGTGAGCAACAAAAGGATTCCTGTTGAAGATTTTCCAATGTTCAGTGCTGACGAACCAAGGGAGATCATCTTAGCCTACATAGCTGATTGTCTGTTAAATGGTGTTCCTCTGCCTGTGAACATCGTCCAGAAGGAAGGAGAAGTTCTGCCTAATCTTGTTAGAGAAAGGCGTTCAAAGAAGATTGTTGAAGAAGGATTTGAGGCTCATCCAAAGAGAAAAGCCTCTGAAGTTGCTGTTAAGCCTTAGAAGGTAAAGAAAGTGAAATCCACTCCTCCAGAAGCAAGTCTGGAAGACATAAGAGAAACTATCAAACAGGTATTAACATCTGATCCAACTCCAACCATTCACTCTCCATTACCTTCACCTCCTTCATCACCTTCTAGACCACAATCATCTGTACCACCATCATCTGGAATTCAAACATCTGAACCCCCTCCATCTCAAACTACACCTTCTCAACCATCTTCTGTACAAACTCCATTTGAACCACCTCAAACATAAACGTAACCAGAACATCAACAACAAGAACCACCTCATCCAGAATCTCAACAACAACAACAACCAGAACCTCAACAACAACAACAACTAGAACAACAACAACAACAACAACTGCCAGAACATCAATCTCAACCCATTTCATCTGAACCTCCCCAACCAACTCCATCTGAACATCCCTCAATAATAGAACAACCGTTACCTGTTCCAAAACCCTCAAATGACATTCTTGATTTGGAACCACTTGCAACCATGGTTGTCTTGTCATCCACCTCATGCCACTCCACTGAATCATCTGATTCTGAATCAGAAGTTCACTCACCCTCTTGTTTACACATTCCTGATCCTTTCAAACCTGCATTTTCTGATCTATCAGCACCTGACCAAATAAATCGTAGACTTTCACTTCGTTCAAAATTCAACCTCTCAGATTTTCAACATTCATCATCTGAAGCTGAAATCTCACAAACCCCTACACCTCAATTCACCATACCACAACCATCTGCACCTCAACCATCTGAACAACCACCATCTGATCCAACGCCTCCTAACACCACTTGTGAACAACCTCAGCCAAACTCTGAATCTGCTGAGAAAGTGACTCTTAAGGAATTTCTTTACCCCAACCCTAGATTAGATGTTGATAAGCTGTTTGAAAATTTCAAAAAGAAAGTTCGTATGGGGATTGCACGTGTGGAAGAAGAGTGTCTGTTCAGTATCGATCCTGTTAAGTCTGAAGCTGCTTGGGATAAATTTATCTCTAAGTTCAACGTGGTGGCCTCTCATCTCAAGACAGTCTGTGCTGAAGATGCTAAGGCAAAGTTTGCTGAGTTGGTAAGACAGACTCTGTTGAGCATTCCCAAACCACCAGTGCTGCTTCTGGAAGCTGCTCCTACTGAAGACTCTCCATCTGAAGATGTTGCATCTGATATGGACATTGATGCGTCTGCATCTGAAGTGAAGGCTGACAATTCAGAACTTGTGAAAGAAGTTAAGGAAATTAAGTCCTGGATGATCAAACAAGAACAAACCACTGAAGAGATTAAGACTTGGATGGCCAAGCAAGAAGAGTCTACTACAAAGATCACAGATCTTCTGACCCTGATTGCATCTCGTCAACCTTAGTTTCTTTTCATGTTTTTGCACTGATGTTTTGCATATGTTTTCTATTGCTTGTTTTTTATCATCTGTTATGTGAACCATCTGAATGAATGAAATTGCTTGCTTTGCTTTTCTTCTGTTATCTTTTCTGTCTTTACACATCTTTTTGATTATGACAAAAAGGGGGAGAAAAAGAATCTGATTGTTCAATCCATAAGCAAATACTAAAACAAAATTCAGACATATTACTAACTATCTTTGAATTTAAGTCTTTCAGATTCTATTGTTTCATCTGACAAAATAAATTCATTGAAGTTATCCTGAGAATTACTCAACCAGACTCTAACTCTTGAAGCAAATTGTACTCTGAGTCTAAATGCAAAACCAGACTATGTGTTTGAAAGAAGTCATCAGACTCTGATTAACCAGACTCTATGTTTGAAAGAAGTCATCAGACTCTGATTTTGAAATACACTCAAGCAAAAAGGGAAGTATTATTTTCCTTAAAGTATTCATTTTAGGGGGAGATTCTTAATCTCAGGGGGAGTTATAATTATTGTTTTTTTATTGAACAAAATTTCTCATGTTTTGTCATCATCAAAAAGGGGGAGATTGTAAGAACACTGATTGTTTCTTAGTAATATCTCTATGTTTTGATGATAACTCTTATGAAATTTTGTATTAAAGAATTATATACTCTAAAATTGGTTCATGAATATTTGCTGCAGATGATTAAAGTATATATACATCCAAGAGCAAATTAATCTGAACATGGAACTATGGAAGGCTCTGAAGAGTCAGAATCATCTTATAGAAGAATCTGAGCGTTGTCTGCAGAAGGATCTGAAGCAGAAGCTAAAGAAGAATCTGAAGCAGAAGCTGCAGAAGAATCTGAAGCAGAAGACTCTAATAAGATCTAAAGACTCTGAAGCATTGAAGAACTTTGTATGAGAGTTAAGAAGCATAGTTTTTCAGAAGACTCTAAGAGTACTGCACGTTGCATGTACTGAGGATCTGATTCATAAAACTCTGCTCTGATAGAACTACACGCTAAAGCACACTTGCTGCATTACTCTGATTCAGCAAAATCTGATGGGTATCCAAGACTCTGATCATGCAGACTCTGATGTTAACTTTGCTGAAAAGAAATACTTGTTGAAGAAGAATTCAAAGTAATATCTTTTGATTTGGCTCAACGACTCTTTCCTCTTTCATGCTTGACACTAGAACACATACCAAAAGCATTTCTCTGTGCACTCTATTTCCAGGAAAGGTCATGTGATGTAAAGACAAAAAATTTCAGGCCTTTTCAGTACATAGCCTCCAACGTCAAGACTTTGTGGACTATTGTGCATATAAAAGCAAGTCTTCCTTATCTTCTTTAAAAAGAAGGGTGATTAACAACCAACGAATCTGATATAGAAACTCTTACAAGCTCTCATAAAATATTCTTATTGCTGAGTTTATTCTTTTGTTCTTAACATTAAGTGAAAAATCACTGTTGTGATAAAAGCTTGTTAGAAGCATTCATACACTTGTATTAATCTTATATTTCATTGTAATAGTTCCTTAAGAAGATCCAGTTGGGTTCAGTAGTTCTTGAGAAGACTTTGAACAGTTGTTCTTAGTGCTTACTATTGTAATCAGTTGATTAAATAGTGGATTAAGTCCTTGTTTGAGAAAGGCAAATCACTCTAGATAGGGTGGACTGGAGTAGTTGAGTTCAATGAACCAGGATAAAAATACTTGAGTTTTTACTTCTAAGTTTTATCTTCATACTTATTCAACCTCCCCTTCTAAGTATTTTCTCACCTTTAATGATAAACCAGATAATGGGAAAGCAAAAGGAGAACTAAACTCATCATGTTCAATGTGTATCAACACGGGAGTCCACAAAGGTTCAACTTCTTTATGGAATACCCTTAGTTCTACCAAAGGAAGAACTGGCTCTCACAAGAAGGACCCTAAGATTGTAGGACAGAGAAGGAGAATATGTGTACAAACGCAAGAGTCCATCAAAGGCTCAACTTCTTTATGGAATGCCCTTAGTTCGATCAAAGGAAGAACTGGGCTCTCACAAGAAGGATCCTAAGATTAAAGGACAAAGAGGAATGAGGGGAAGCATAGTGAGAACCAAAAGAACCCACTATGTTCAATGTGTATCAACACAAGAGTCCATCAAAGGCTCAACTTCTTTATGGAATGCCCTTAGTTCGACCAAAGGAAGAACTGGGCTATCATAAGAAGGATCCTAAGATCATAGAACTTGGAGGAATTAGAAGAGGAAAATGTGGAAGAAGAATCATGCAAAGGTAGAAGTCATTCAAGGGTATCCACAAGGAAAGGCTAATGAATAGGTCCTAAAAGAAGCCTAAGGTGGAGAAAGGTATGAACATGATTAAGACTTGAAATTCATCACACAAGTGGCTTAATATGTCTACAATATAAATATGGAAGAGTTAGATGCACAAGCATTGTAAAGAGTTCACACAAAATGCAAACTAGGCAAGTGGTAAGGTTGAAACCACACAAATGTAGGCCAGAATGTAAAATCTACCAAAAATAGTAAAATGAACCTAAAAATTCTAAGGAATTTCCTAGGATACCTCCCTGGTGTTAGGAACCAGGAGTCAAAATTTTAGAGGAAAATTCTAATCCTAGTTATGCTAACAGAAGGCAAAAGCTTAGGGTATTCTATGGGCAAGGCCAAAAGAGAGGGTCTTAAAGGATCAACCTAAACCCTAATCAAAAGGCATCAAAAATCAGGAACAAAAATATTCAAAAACCAATCAAGATATCCACAATATGAACAAGAAATTTCATGAATTTATTTGATGTTTTGATCCAGAAATAAAATCAAGAAGTGGATGATATGCAATTTTCAACTTATAAAGAACACTTACAAAAGAAAATGCACAATTAATGAAAATATGAATTACAAAATTCAATTAAAAATTGGTAAAATTGGATCACATGTCAAAGTATCTAAAAATATTTTTCATATATTTTTTTGATGCATTAAAAGTATTTTTCATGAATTAAAATGCAAACAGAATTAAAATGAGAAAAAAAGAATGAAAAGAAATTAAATGAATAAAAGAATAGGTGCAGAAAGTAAGTTTTCACGTGTAAAGTTTGGGCTGCGCGCTGAGGGGGGTGCCACTTTGAATTAAGGCCCAGGTCCAAAAACCAAGATCAAATCTGAGCCATGCATTGCAAAGACTGGTCAAAGATCCAAAGGCTACAACCATGACACGCGTGCATCAGCGTTAAAACATACATTGGAAATGAATCCTAGCCTTCCATTTGGAGACCGGTCGTATGATCTAATGGTTGTGGTTCACACTGCTGTAACATATCGTTTCATTAAAGCATAGTCAACCAATTAACACATCATCAGGGCCATTGGATGTGAATGAGGTCAAGTTATCCTAGGGATATGATTATGCCATGCAATCTTCATATCTATAACACAAAATGACATTTAATCAAGGCCACACGATCAAGCCTAAGTCAAGTCTTCAGACTCAATCCAAGGGCAATGGTGAGGCCACGTCTCATCAGAGTTTGAATATGAAAATGAGAGGGAGGAAGACCAGACGGTGGCCGGATTCCCTCCGGTCGTCTTCGACCTCTAGCACGCCACTGTAGCAGGTTTTCAAACTCAATGAAACTCAAACTTTTTGATATCAATCAAGTCGTCTCCTTGCCTACATCAATAATCCAGGGTTTTCTTGACCTAAATGTCTCTAAATCAGCCTAACCGAATCTCTAAAGTTTCCATGCTCAATCAAGAATTGCCATGATCATGCGTAAAACTTATCCATAATCAATCTACTAAGTGCCAGGATCACAATCACATAAAAATGGCATGCTAGTTCTCTCTAATCATAGAGGAATGTTGAAAGATGGATAACCTAGTGGAGAGCTTCCACTGAGCCTTCAGATGCTATGAATCCTTGATGAATTTGATCCAGAAACAATCAGTGATCCTTCCTAGAGCTGTTAGAATGAGCAATTTGGCTTGAATCTTGATGAAACTGAAAACTCAAATCTCACTTTTCCCAACTGATTTCTAACTGTTTTTGGCTCCAAATTATGTTCTTATTGATTGTGAATGATCCCAGCAACTTATACTTTGGATATGGATGGATAGAAAGCCCAATTGCAGCCTGTACAAGCCCAATGGAAATCCAATTTTTCTTGCTTTGAAACTTCATGAATCGTGCCAAAGCAGAGCTTGCAAAGCTTTGAGCTAACTTCAGATAACTTTCACATGATGTGTGTGATCCAATGGTGTAGATTACTTCCTTGCTTTAATCCTAATGGTTGATTTTGATCATGTAACTTATACTTGAAGGAACATGGAAAATGGTAATGATTTTGAACTCAACTTGCAATTCTGAAAATGCTATTGTGCTTAGAATGTTAGTTTCCCAAAATACCCCTGCCTTGCAAGCTTCATATCTTGAGCTTCACAAATAAGCTTGAGGACTTCTAGTACTTTTTAGAAATCTAAGATCATAAGGGATAACTTTCATGTTTGAGTCAAGATGCGGAGAGACATTCTTCTAGGTCAAAAATGTCTTGGAAGTTGGTTGACTTTCATGGACCAAAATCACATTCATCTGATGACCTGTAACTTGCAAGCTTCATATCTTGAATTATAGAAATCGTATGAAAGACTTCTAGTACTCAAAAGAAAGCTAAGAACATGCTCTACAAGTCTCATGTTGGAGTCAAGATGAGATGAAACTTGTATCTTGAGATATGTGGTCTTGAAGTTAGGCACTAAACATGGGATTTTACACTGGCAAAGCTTAGAAACCCTAGCTCAGTAACTCCTCACACTCTTGAATTGATCTTGGAATAATATCTTAGGTGTCTCAACACAACATTCCATGATCATAGTTTCTTAGAATTGAGTCTTAATCTCCTCCAATTACACAGTTGACTTGGGGTTGACAAGGTGAAAACCCTAACTGCACCACCTTTGGCTGTGGCTTCTTGCACTTTGAATAATGACTTGCACAAGCTCATCCATGCCTCTCAAGACATCTCACGAGCTCTCTCAAGGACTTCTACCCATATCCATGGACTTGTAAACTCTTGATGACTTTCATTAACCCCCAGATAGGAGATACAACCAATCTTAACCATTTGCTCCTTCAGTGAGATTTAACATTCCTCTGATGATACTAAGCACTTGATAGCTTGAATATAACCTCTTGATTAGGCTTAGACCTTTGATAACCTCTTCTTGATGAGCACACCTCCCTTAATCCCCTGTAAATGGACAATGGTATGCAAGATGCTAATGCTATGAATGCAATGCCAGTGCAATGAAACAAAGACCAAGTTAGAAAAAGGTTGGGCAAATTTTGGGGTGCAACAGCGTCCAAAAATCATTAGTCCATCTTTTGGATATTATCAATTTCCCGTTTACTCGGTGGTTAATAATATTCTTAAGAGAACTTCTTTTGAGTGTAGCATCGCGTAACAACTATTTTGGGAATACTCCCTCATAGTCCTTGCACTACGTCCTAATAAAGACCAAAGTAGGGTTAAAGGTCACTACGGTCCCCAGTATCATAGGCTCCAAGGTTGAAAATAGTTAATGTTTTCACGATTTACTCGTTCAACAGTATTGTTTTCGAGAGGGCCTCAACTGAGCGGTGATTATCGAGTCAGCTTGGTCAGGGTTCAACTCCCTATAAGCCTCGTCGAATATATCACCTTCCTATAAAAAGTACACTCAAGTCTGAGTGTAGGACTCATCTCACCACTCAAGGATACCAATCCAACAACATAAATAAGATCAATTATACAAATAAGTAGATATATATAAAACAATAAACAAACGAAAATAAACAAGTTTGGGAAACCCACAAGGCCGTCCCTAGTGAAGTCGCCATTTCTATCGCAGTGAGAATTGGATGTCAAATTATTGATTAACTTGAATCTTAATTCATTAGTTCACCACCGGTCTTTAATTTGTCCAAAGAAAGGGAAAAAGATCGAACTACCCACAATGCAATGCAAATGCAAAAGATAGAGAGTTTAGGTTTGGGGGTTGGTTAAACTTAGGGAAGGTGCTAGCATCCTAAGTTTCTGTAGTACTCTACAGGAACCTCTTATTTTATGTTGTTTATTGATAAGGATTATTTGATTAAGGGATAAAAGACCTAATGGTTTAATTCTAAGTATACTCGCCAAGACGTCGCATCTTGTACCCACATATCCTGACAGGAATGGAATCAGAGTATTTGTAGTTCCCCTAAAGGGTTTGAGGAACTTCTTGATTGTTGGTCAAAGTTGCTAAGGGATAAGGGTTGTTGATTGATTGATTCTAGGAGAAAAGACGAGTCGTCATCTTAAGGGAGAACACTCGACTTAACCACCACAACTTTGTAGGAGATAATCTTTGCATCGCCTTGAGAGAAGGGCTTAAACACTCGAAATTATCGATGAGTATGCCACTATTGTAACACCCATTTTAATTATTTAGTCATTTTATTACTATTTTAATTATTATATGTTAGTGTGCCCTTTGGTGGGGGTGTGTTTGATGATGATTGGTGGGTGTCCCTGATATGGGAGGATTATTGATGGTGAATTGGTGTGAATATAATAATAAAATAAATAGTAGTAATATGGTGGTATTATTATTATTATTATTATTATTATTATTATTATTATTATTATTATTAATTGTAGTAATATTATTAATATTGGAGAATATTATTATTATTAATATTATTACTATTATTATAACTATTAGTGGGAGAATATTATTATGATTATTATTATTAATAATAATAATATTATTGGTGGAGTATTATTACTATTATTATTAATATTATTATTATGGGTGAAATAATATTATTAATATTGCTATGTGTATTATTATTATTATAATGATTATTATAATTATTATTATTAGTAATATTATTTTTATTATTATTATTGGGATTAGAATTAAAAGAAAATAGAAGTGGAAGGGGTTATTAGGGATAGGAAGGAAGTAAGTTGAGAAGTCACGATAGATAGAACGTGAGAAGAGGAAATTGAGAGAAGAGCGAAGAAAGGAGCGAAGAACGGAGAAGAAGAGGAAAGGTCAGAATTGGCCAATCTTGGAGGAATTTGTCACCGATCAGAACAATTATCCAGGTAAGGGGGAGAAACTGATTGGGATTGGTATAATGCATGAAATTGGGTAGAGGGGATTCCTTAACCCCGTAGGAATTTGATGATTATGATTGATATATGATATTATGTCTGTGTTTATGAATGTTGCTGTGATTGAAGAGTTTTGTGCATACATTTTATGATGATTGTGGGATTCTGTATAATTCCTGTAATATTAGTGATGAACACGATGTTGGTGAGTTCCTGTATAACCTCAGTGGTTTGGATAATGACCATGAGTATTGGTGAGATTTTGTGTAATCTCTGTGACTTGGGTAATGACCATGATATAGGTTCTGAGATATAGTTTAAGGAACAATTGATTAGAGTAGAGTGTGATGATTGTTGCTGATACTGATAGAGTGGTGTATTTGCTGTTATGAGATTGGTGAAATCTGGTATAATTTCCGTAGTAATAGCGATGAGAATGAAATAGGTTCCGAGAGGACAAGAGATAGAAGTGGAGAAATAGGCTTGAATTTGAGCAAGATAATAGTTCCGGGAAGTAAGGGTGGTTTTCGTATGATCATGGGAATTGTGTGATAGTGTATGATGGGTAGGATCACATTTAGGATAGAAACCCCTAAATTCCATGGTGTTGAAAAGTATGATTATATGATATATGATGATATGATCTTTAAAAATATGTTGTTGGCTGTTATAATTGTCATATTATGGTAGGATTTCGAATTCTGAAACCGGGGCTTTTTACGGAATTGAAATCGGAGGTCCGGAAGGCCTCCAACGGTGGAAAACACAGAATTTTCTGCATTCTGCGCTGTTTGCGTCGACTCAAAGCTGTATATTGATGAATTTTCTGTTTTGACGATTTTGGCCATAACTTTTGATCCGTAAGTCGGATTTAGTCTCCGTTCGAAGCGTTGGAAAGCTCTTGAATAGATCTATAACATGGTATACATAATATAATTATTTGCCAAATATTTTTATATCCAATATTTTTGGGGAGTCATTGTTTAATTAAATAGTAACTAAACCATGGATCGATTGAAATGATTTATTGATTATTTACTTGAGTTTAATTGTTGTACACTTAGTGTGCTTGTGTTTATTGGTGGTGTAATATATATATATAATGTGTGGTGATGTGATCAGGAGGATCGTGTGCAGTTTGTGTGCCTGAATATAATAGTTGCGCATTGGTGTTGTGCATATCATGGTGTTTTGGTGGGATGAATCATATCTCAGGAGGAGCGTAAGTGATTCATCCGTACTCCTTCGTGGAGAATGGTGGGGGATAGATCATATCTCAGCAGGAGCGTAAGTGATCTGTCCAAGATTCGATTGAATGAACCAATGAGTCGGTACCGCATGCATGGTGTTGTGTGGCATATTACATTATTATATGTTATATGGATGTTTGAACAGTAGGTTCGTGATTGGTGTTGATGGGGTGAATATTGGTGTGTTTTACTACCTTTATTGCATGTATTAAATTACCGATATATTTTGATCATGTTTTCTCACCCCTTTGTTGTTGTTGTGGTCTGTGCTTCCTCGGAAGTACAGATGATCCAGGTACATAGATAGCTTGGATAGCGGTGTGCAAGTCGAGTCTTAGGATGCTCTGATACGTAACACGGGATATGGGTGTTTTATTTGTTTATGTTAAACTTGTTGAAAATCCTGTGACGTATCACATTTTGGTGAATTATAATAATAAAGATTTTATGTAAATCTGGCGGGTGGCCGAGAATGTTGGAATAATAATTTCCGCTGTATTATTTTGAAAATAATGAATAAAGTATTTTTGATAACTATTGGTGATGTGATATCCCACTGTTTTTGTGAAAACTCTGATGTTTATTTATAATGTTTATATTTTATTTAATTTGGGAAGTGGGGTGTTACAACTATCTCTCTCAAGCGGGAAAGATCTACGTCACTCGATTGTGTTATGGGGCAGGAGATTTATTTCTCGGTTGTCAAGATGACTAACATCTTGCTCTCTAATAGGGAGAATAGTTTGATTTAAGTTGAATTGGTTTATCTATGTTGTAAAAAGAAAAAAGGTTATCCTTATGGGGTAGGATCTAAACTTAACTGATCGACTTGAAAAGGATCAAGGATCAAATGGGGATTATGATGCACATGAGATGCAATACACACAAGTGTTAAGACATGTGCAGGTTCTTCCTTTGGATATTATGCGATGCGATAAAATAAATAACGATAAAAAGCAACAGATAGAAGTGCTAAAAAAATAGACAAGCGCGAGAGCATGCAAATTGAAATAAAATTAGTGCTGAGACGTATGGAAACGTGCGCGATTGTTTAATTAAGGTGAGATTAGTTTAGTTTTAGTGCAAAGTTAGTGAATTAATTCGTAAGAAAATGTTATTAGATTTTTTTAGTAAAAAGTTTTATATTATTCTAGTAAAAAAAGAGTTAGATGAATTATATTTTTAGTGAATTAAGTGGAACATGAGTTAATTAGGTGTGATAGAAATAGTTAAAATGATAAATGATCTATAAAAAAAAAAACTTTCTTAGATATAAAAAATTTATTAGTCATTATAAAAAAGGTTATTATTAAAATTCCAATTATTAGAGAAATAGGTTTTTATTATTATAAATGTGGAAAAATTAATAGAATTTTCTTAATAAAGAAAGGGTGTTATTATTAAAGTTATTAAGGATTATTAAAAGATTATTAAAAAAAGATTGAGTTTAAATATTAAAAAAAGTTATGAGGTAAATAAACTATTAATTAAGTTGTTTAGAAATATAGTGCCAATTAAGTTATTTAAAAAAAAACTAATTAAAAGGATAAGACTTGGCAATTCAATTAATTATAATGAAAATATATTTAGTTATTATGGGCTGATTATAAAAAAAAATTATTAATTAAAATGGTTAGAAAGATTATTTAATTAAATAGTTAACTAAGAGAAGTTAAATAGAATATTAAAGGTTAAATGGAAGATTAAGGGGGGGATTAGAGGAAGGGCGAATTATTGGGTGCGACGCAGGGAAATGGGTTACGGTGGGGAGCAGGCTGTGGTGCGTTGGATGCTGATCTGATGCGGATCAGATGAGTACATGTGAAGGGTGCATGTGATGTGTGTGTGGAGTGCAACACAAGATCATTATTACAAATAAAAATAAAACACAATAGAAAAAAAATCTAAACCCTCCCCGTCCCAAGTCTGTCTGTCGCTCCACATTTTCAGTCTCTCATCCTTCTCTCTCAATCTCCCACTTCTCTCTTCCTTCTCACGAACGATTCTCTCTTCCTTCTGCCTTGCATGTTTGCGATTTCATCTCTTCCTCTCTTAACTGCTATGACTTCTCCCTTTGATCTGCAAAAAAAATGGATTTAAAAAATGTTAGCAAAGTTTTTCCTACCCTAAACAAGAAGAGGCGATGAAGAACCCAGAGTGTTCTGAGCCTTGTGATTTGATGATGGCGAACGGTTTATGGTTTCGATCTAGTTTTGTGAACTGTTTTTGGTTTATGCAGTTACTGCTATCTGGGTTTTGATTTGACGATTGTGTTTTGATGGCTTGCAGTTTGATTTTGTGAGTTCGGAGGCGATGATGATTCGAGAAGTCCTGAGCCTTTGGCAATGATTAGATTTCTCGATCTGAGCCTTCTTTTACAGTGACCGTGATTTTTGTGTTGAAATTTTTGCGGATCTTTGTTTACGATGGCTGGTTTTTTTCGTTCCCCCACTCTATGAATCTTCTTCTAAGTTTTATACGCGGATTTGAGAAAAATGAATTGAAGTTCCTCTTTAAAGCTTTCCCTTTTCTGATGATTTTTGTCCGGAATTATTTTAATGATTTTGGGAAAATTTTTTAATGCTTTTCCTTCTTCATCTTGATCTGTTGCTACGGTTTTGGGAAGTTTTGCTTTGATTTATCGAATTTGGAAAGTATAGATCCTAATTGTTCTTGATGGCTTTGATTCATGTTGTCCATGCTGTTTTTGAATCGGTGATGCTTTTCGTTTTTTGGGCCTTGATCTTGATGGTGACATGGTATTGTTGGATTATTAATTTTAATTTATTATCATTTGAGGTTGTTGAGGTAACGGGTTGCTGTTGAATGTTGTTAGTGCTTTGTTATTGTTGAGACCCTCCTCTCACGAGGGCACCACAGTGGGCCTGTTGTTGGGCCATTGCTTTGGTCAAAATCTCCTTTCGAACTTGTGGACTTTTGACAATGCTGAAACTTGAAAATTGGACCTCTGAACCACGGATTGACTTTGAATTCTTCCTCTTTAGTTGCGAAAAGATTTTAATATTGATAAGAGCAAAAACATTGCTTGCTGAGTGTCGCTCCTCGAAAAATGCATCGTGCAACGACGGGGAGGCAAAAAAGGATAGACAGAAGAGTCGTCACCGAACTTTATTTATCCCATGAGGGGAAAGGAAAATATCGAGAAAACCTTAAGAAAGAAATGGATAAGATGGTCTCGCAACCAAGAACGGGTTCGGAAGCCGGTTATGCGAGGGGAAGGTATTAGCACCCCTCGCATCCATCGTACTCGATGGGAACCATTTGCTTGTCAATGTGTGATTATATCTGCTTAAATATTATGCTATAAAAGTGTTTTCCAAAGGGTAAAGGAAGAGGGTTTAGAAACTAAGAAAGGGGGCAACGGGGAAGAAGAGAGAAAGAACAGACTCGGTAGGACTTCGCGGTCCTATGCCTACGTATTCTCAATAGATATGAGAAAGTCAGAGTCGACGTAGTTCGGGGATACGAATATATGGGGGAATGTGCTCGGCAAGGATTGTGGCCCTTGTGCCTACGTATCTTTACTTAAAAGAAGTAAAGAATTAGAGTAGTCGTAGTTCGGCCTACGGTTTGTTGATATTTTTATGGATGATGCTATCGTGCGCGTTCTACCAATTTAGGTGTTTTGTTGTTCGCATGTGAGGAGACTTAAGCGTTACCTGTTTGCGGTAGAACGGACGTAACATGTCCTTTTTGAAAGATTGATTAGTTTTCGCCATGCGAGGCAAGATGTCACGTTTGATTGGTTGAATTGGTTTTAGGGGTGAGATAAGTCCTTAGATAGTAACCCCTACGGGTAGTACCCAATTCTTTATCTCAAAGCTTTTGTTATTAAAATGGTGTGGCGAACGTAGCGTCTTTGTATTGAAAGACAAGTATCAAGGTCACCCACACTAAAGTGAATATCCTGACACTTGGAGAGGAAGGAGACTACACTCAATCCTCTCTCTTTAATTCAAATACGAAAGGAACTTCATTCTTTTATTAAAGTGTTTTGGTTTTGAACGGTGAGTGCTTTGCGACAGAGAGCCATACGGTAAATATCAGCACTCAGGATAGGAGAAGGCCTACGCCTAACCACTTCACGACCATTCAAGTTTTGTTACGAAAATGAGTTTGAAAATACACTCGGTGCGTGACCGAGGTTTTAGGTCATAAAGGTTTCGGAAGGCAGTTATGAAAAGAGAGGTAGTGAAAGAAATAGGTGATGGATAAAGTTGCTCCTTCATATTGAAAAATGAGTATCAAGACCACTCACACTACAGTGAGTATCTTAACACTCAGAGAGGAAAAAGTCTACACTTAATCCATCCTTAATATAATTCAACACAAAGAGGAAATGATTTTTATAATTGAAGGTATTTATGAAAATGAATTCGGTACGGGACCGAGGTTTTTTATGAGGAAGATATGTAAGTTCATGGTGGTAACCAAAAGAAAGCAGAGCTTTGTTATGTTAACAAACACAAAGGCAACACATGTCAATAAATCTCACAAGAAGATTCAGGCATGTTCAAAGGGAATTCAACAGTATATAAGGATAGCGATCTTAACAATGCATTAAAGTTTATATGGACAAAGGACATCATAATTGAGAACAAATTGTAATATTTTTACATCATATGAAAATAGATATTAAAATAAGCATGTTGCAAAAAGAATGAGTTCAAAAGGATGAAAAATGAGAAAGATATGAAATTTGGAAGTTTCATGTACAAATCAATTTTAACAAGCAAAAAATAAAATAAAAGAAAGTGCAAGGGGTGGGAGTTGAACCCACGCCCTCAAGCCTGCAGGCCACACACCTGACCACTAGGGCATTCACACGCGCGCAGGTAGGATGGAAAATAATGAAAAAGGAAAAAAATGCAAAAGGGTTGATCCTCCTCAGGGATCGAACCCAGGTCTAGGCAGTGAAAGGTATGATATGCGCGCATGCTTCTACCACTGAGGTGGCTATAGATCCGTTGATGTAGCCACCCCCATAAATATATATGGTAAGATTACATGGATTTCTAGGCAAATACAAAGAACTAAGAACAAGACATTTTTACAAAATGCGTTCTGATGCTAACTTGCTCAATTCTTCACCAATTTTAGCAAACTCTAGATCAAACTTGGGTAGAATTGAACAAGGATCATGATGGTACAGTTGAAATTTTGAAACAAGGTTTGAAAAAGAAACACGATAGAACTTGCAACTTTGGTGATTGGTTGTATTTTGAAAATCACATATCAATTCTGAGTTAAAATCCACAAAAGGGGAATGCACACACAACAAACATTGCATAACAGAGGTGTATGACTCTTAAAACTCAAGCATGCACTAGTAAAAAAAAGAAATGGCACATGAGTTGCAAGAAAAAGCAATGAAAAAGCTACCTGCTGTCAAGACAGGTAGGAAAATTTGAACATGATCATCATGATGTCTCAATCAAACACATAGGAAATGCAAAGAAGAGCAAGTATAAACAATTATCAAACCAAACTTAAATGCAAAATGTGACTGTTGAGCCCTAACAATTGAAATAGGAGAAAATTGCAATGTGGAAACCAAAATTAAGTAGCAGCCAGAATTGGAATGAATAGACATATCAAACATCTTCAAAATATCATATGAAAAGTGTCTATACCTCAAAAATGTTCACAAACAAAATGAAAATGAAAAACACAGGCCATCTGCTCAACACTTAATAAAAAAAAGCACATTTGGATCAAAACTGGTTTAGAACAGTGGGAGGTTAGGAAAATGTCATACACAAGCTTTCAAACATGGTTGTGAATGAGTCTATCATTTAAAATTGTCATGAGATGCACAGAACAAGGAGATGATCATCAAAATGCAATTGTGCCAAACATGTGGAATGGGACTGTCATAATAGGATAAAAATGCATTTTCAAGATCAATGATCAAACCAGTCATGCTATAGTCAGGAATAGGGTTCAAACACATCTCAAATATCATGTACATCAAGTTCATACATTCAAACAGCCCACACATAGATAAAAATTCAACTGTCATATGGAAATGAGAGAAAATTCAAGACACTTGCAAGTATGATAGGTAAATCAAGAAACAGGCCCAATTGAAATGAATGGACCTCACATACATCCTCAAAACATCACATAGGGTGTGTCTAAACCTTAAAATTGTTTACAAACAACATGGATTTGAAAATCATATAGCAACTGCTCAACATTCATATATTGGCAATATTTGGATCAAAATTGATTTGGAACAGTTGGAGGTGCAAGGGAATGAATACAACAACTTTCAAATGAGATTGTAAATGAATTTAGCACGTAAGGTTGTCATGAAATGCATACAACAAGAATATGACCAACAAAATGCAATTTCAAACATGATGAATCCAGGTTGTTATGACAGAGGAATGAGGCATACAGAAATGATGGATTCATGAACATACAAGTTTCATAGGCTATTAGAGGTCCAATGCTATGTGAATTAACTTAAAACTAAACAAGCCACAAAAAGTGAAGTGTGTGCCCAAGTGGTTTTCAAAACAATTGCAACAGCAAGGCACAAACATGATTCAGTCACAAACAAATGGTCTCATATTGCTAAACATCACACACACACACACCTCTTAAATGCAGGGAGGAAAGATTTACAACTCAAAAATTGAACATATTGCAAGCAAACAAGGTTTTGGCATACTCATGGTAGGTTTTGGCTTAAAAAGAGCAGTTTGAGGGTGAGATGCAAATGTAGGTAAACATTGACCAAAACAATCATCTACACACATTATACATATGATTATGAATGAGTTACAACTCAAAGATCAAATAAATTGCAAGCAAACAAGAATTTTGGTATGTTGTGGCTTATTCTAGCATGAAATGCATTTGGAAGTGGAATCTCAATTGAACAGGTTTAATGTTTATGCCAATGTCAATTACAGGTTTCATATGTATTAATTGATGGTTCTAAACACACCAGTTCATGCTCCAGCAGAAGAATAGCAATGTATTGCAGGAAATGCAAAGTGATGCATACTGTACATTGATGATGCAATGTGGGAGGGGACAATCAACTCATGTGCAATCACGTCATGAAAACAAGATACACACATCATATATGCAGTAACAAATGACATTGAATGCAGAAATTAGGCATACTTCAACTGAATCAACTTTTGGCATTGTGAGTGGGAAGTGCAAGACTGTTGTGGCAGCAGTGGTGTCTTTTTTCAAATTGTGAGGTTTAAGTGGAAACAAATATCACACACACATCAAGATCAAACATACAGATGAGTTTCAAATCAAACACTAGGCACATGACTGTTGGATCAGAAAAGAGGCATGTTGATTGCAAGAAATGAAGAAAAACTGCCTTGGTGGGCACATGTAACAACAGGTGGTGTTTTTTTTAATTGTGAAATCTTTGATGAAACAATTGCTATACACATGCTACAAATATGCTAAAAGATGAAATTGTGCTCAAAGAGTATATCAAAAACTTACCAAACAGAAAATAGCAATTGAAACTTCAAGACATACAAAAACAACACTTAAATATGCAGCAAGCAATATCTATGACAGTTGGGGTGTTTTGGTAGCATACACAAGTTTTAAATAGATAGGACAATGATATTATGCGCATGGATCGTGTAGACATGGATTGAAATAGAATGTGATGTGTTGGTGGTATCATGATATTTTGAAAAATGCAAACGAGGCATGATAAGGCAGTTTGAACATTTAAGAAGTTTTTGAGCACATAGGCACCACACACACCCTTAAAATAGGTAAACAAATGAGTCCACAATTTTAAAATAAAAAAACAATGCTCCAAACTAAAAATGACATGTTGATCCAAATTTGACAGCAAAATTAACCAAATCTCACAACATCCCTAATGACTAAACTTATGTTTCTCACATCTCCACCAAAGCAAACATCATGAGCAAGATCAAACATTAACCAAAGACTTGAGGTACAAGAAATAGCAAGCATAACAACTCAACACCCACTTCATAGTAATGATAGGAAAGAAAGACATGAAAATAGCATAATGTGAAAACAAGGGCCACATTGATTCAAACATGATCAAGGGCAAGGGGGAATCTATGAGTAACTTACAAGTTATCCACATCCCAATAATGAACTAAAACTAAACAAGTCTAGGGCAAGTTTCATCAATATTTCAACATTGGCTCCTAAAAACTACCACATGACCAAAATCTCACAAACAAGTTAAGCATGACATCAAAGTAAAAACTTGGTGACATATCATCCACATATCATTTACAAATGAAAATATATTAACAAAACAAGTATCATGACAATGAAACAAGTGTTCTTGACAAAGAACCTCATTGGGGCAGCAATGGTTACATTTTCACAAAATCATCTCAAAATGACAAAACATGATAATGTATGATTAGTAGAGAGTTGGAATGTCACATACCTCTTTTAGACAAGCCTTGAGCAAGCTAAGAAGCTTAGAAACCCAGAGATCCTCTTTTCTTTGCAAAGAGATGAAGCTTGCTTCCTCTTGAAGCAACAATCCACTTTTCAAGATAGTTGGAGTTGTGTGATTTCCAGCTGGTTTTTTATGGCTTAAACACTTGATATGATGTATAGGAGTTGTTAGGAGTGTTAGAATGTTAGGGAATGCTTTGAGTGAGGATTTGGCTTTCAAAGTGGAAGAAAGTCAAACTATTAAGGTGTGAAGGTTGACTTTTGTGAAAATGAACCTTTTGAGTGGTTTGAATGTATGGACACCTTCTACACAATGTTTAGAGATTGTGTAGATGGTTTTGAGGGGCTTGGAGATGGTATAACTGATCTTGAGCAGAGTTTTGCTCAAGACAGCTTTTTGGTGAAAATGAATGTTTTGAAATTTTGAGATTCTTAAGGAAGTGAGAGGGAATTGAGAGTTGTTGTTTCTATGGTTTTTTTGAGATTTTTTTGTGTCCAAATGTCATAGAGGGAGCCCCTATTTATAGGAGAATGCAAGGTGAGGGCAGATTTGTAAACTTGGCATTTTGGAGAGATTTTGAAAAAGAAACCCTTGGCTTGGGGTTTGGTACAGCTGCAAGCTTCAAAGCCTTTCCTCAACTGATGAATTAGTCAAGTGAAAATTAATGACATGAGACGATTAGAGTGGCTAGGCAAATAGGGAACTACAACTGCAAGTGCAAGTGGCAAAAGTTTTTCTTTCCATTTTATGAATATTATATTGTCAACTTGCCTCCAAGTTGCCAAGTCCATCAATTCCTTCTTTCTTATGGTTTTCTCTTCATCTAGGCCTCAAGTTATCAGAATAAAACATGATCCAATGGTTGGGGATGGCCCCAAGTTGTTAAAATTTGAGTTTGTGAAGAATTGTCAATGTGGGATTCAAGTGTTAAAAGCCCATCTTGTCAAATTCATAATTGTCAGCTCATAAGGGATATGGAGGAGTTCTACCACAATTTGGAAAGCCCTCATGTAGCTCTATAACTTTAATGTTTTCATGAGTTTCATATTCTCAAAGGAACTTGGCCAAAAAGCCTCTCAAAGTTGCTGAAAAACAAGCTTAAAAGTGAAATTTCTATAAGTTATTTTCCCTTCTTGAAATGAATTTGATCATAACTCCAAATATATGCATTTTCTGACCATGGACCACTTTGAGGATTTTGTAGGATTTGCCAAGAGATTTCTAATGAACTTTGAACCACTTCATTTGGATGTGTGGTTGAGGAGTTCTGGTCTTGCCCCTTTCAAAACCCTAATTCCCGACTTTTGCAATTACTTCCTAACCCTTGATCCAATGGTCATGAAATTTTATGGGAAGGTGTAATATGACATAAGGAACATTTTTTATTCACATCTTGAAGTCAAATTCCTTATGGTTGGAGAGTTGACTTTTCGGTCAACCGTTCGATCGATCGGTGACTACCGAGTCGACTGTTGACGATCCGGGTATCTTGAGGCCTTGAATCTTCTTGAATGGACTTAAATAAGCCTTATAAACCTTATAAATCAAGATTTCATCATTAGAACACCTTTCATATCAAAAGTCAAACTACAGTTGACTTTTCCTTATCGAAAACCCTAATCGGGCCTGAGCTGCATTGTCTTCAATATTTGGGTGCCAACCTCAAATTGAATTCATATTTGAAGTAATGTAGCATCCTTGACCCTATTTCATTGGAAATCAATTCAAGACGTCGACTGATCAAACCATTGAAACCTCGACTTTTAACTGTGTGAAAACTCTAATTTCCCCTTTTTGCTTGGATACTGTGCAGATGAACTGGATGATCATTCCAACCCCATTATGACTTTTGAGATACTCAACAGGCTTCTCCTTTCTTCTTTTTTTCATGCTTCTTATGAACTCCCTCTGATGATTCTTTGATGACTTTGTGATAACAAAACCCACCTGATGGCTCGTACTGATGCTTTTGATCAAAAAAAGAGGGCGGGCAAATTTAGGGTATGACAGATGCCCCTATCTAATCGGCTTAAACCTAGTAAGACGAAATGTCATGACATTCATTCTTTCGAGGTAGAAGATGATTAGATATAGAAGACCCTGAATTTGTCCGGGAAAGTAAATACTTGGGAATGGGATACTAGATATTTTGCAAAGGTTGCTAATACCCAAATGATGTTAACAGAGAAAACTTGACACCAAAAGGATGACAAGCCTATCACCAAAAGGATGATAGTATACTCATAACGCTGCTCTGAAATCAAAAGAAAGTGAGGGTCCCACTGCCAAAAGGATAGTGGAAAACATGCTAGTCATGACACCAAAAGGATGCCAGACCCATCACCACAAGGATGATGGAGCGGAAACAAGATCATCCCTAACACCAAAAGGATGTAGAGAATCCATTACCAAAAGGATAATGGAACATACGCTAGTCATGACATCAAAAGGATATCAGACCCATCACCACAAGGATGATGGAGCAGAAACAAGATCATCCCTAACACCAAAAGGATGTAGAGAATCCATTACCAAAAGGATAATGGAACATACGCTAGTCATGACATCAAAAGGATATCAGACCCATCACCAAAAGGATGATAGAGCGAAAACAAGATTAACCCTAACACCAAAAGGATGTAGAGAATCCATTACCAAAAGGGTAATGGAACATACGCTAGTCATAACATCAAAAGGATGCCAGACCCCTCATCAAAAGGATGATGGAGCGGAGGCAAGATTAACCCTAACACCAAAAGGATGTAAGGAGTCCATTATCAAAAGGATAATGGAAAACACGCTAGTCCTGACATCAAAAGGATGCCAGACCCATCACCAAAAGG
Organism: Lathyrus sativus; assembly: GCA_963859935.3. Taxonomy (NCBI): domain Eukaryota; kingdom Viridiplantae; phylum Streptophyta; class Magnoliopsida; order Fabales; family Fabaceae; genus Lathyrus; species Lathyrus sativus. Next base: position 36,668,281 of record OZ012738.1, read on the forward strand.
ATGATGAAGCGGAAACAAGATTAACCCTAACACCAAAAGGATGTAAAGAGTCCATTATTAAAAGGATAATGGAACATACGCTAGTCCTGACATCAAAAGGATGCCAGACCCATCACCAAAAGGATGATGAAGCGGAAACGCTAGTCAAAACACCAAAAGGATGTTAGACCCATCACCAAAAGGATGATGGAGCAAAATAATATCAACCCTAACAACAAAAGGATGTAGGGAATCCATTACCAAAAGGATAATGGAAAATACGCCGGTCATGACACCAAAAGGATGCCAGACCCCTCACCGAAAGGATGATGGAACGGAAATAAGATCGATCCTAGCACCAAAAGAATATAGGGAATCCATTATCATACGCTGCAAGCTACTATCATAGAGAAGGATGATAATAACTCCCATGAGGAACACTCATGTTACTGAATGATGTGCCCTTGATCAGGCTGAAACTGCTTTTGATAGACCCACACTTTTTGCAGATAATGCCCCTGACTGGGCTGATGGTCGTTTTGAAGCTCTGGAATTGATCCAACCAACAGTCGTACAACTTCGTGGGGAACCCCCATGATCTTGCGGAGAATGCCCCTGACTGGGCTAATGATCTTGGAAACCTTCGAGATTGATATTGGATCTGAGCTTGCACATGCGAATGTTTGATGACGATAATGTTCCAAAAATGGAAATGCAAATGCAAATGCTGACGCGCGGAGATGCAAGAGCTGGGGAAAGAATGATACGATTCTGGACATGCATATGATTGCAAGATGCTTATGCAGTCGAACGCGACGCGTATAATGCATATGATTATAACGGGTAATTGGAAATACAAGTGCCGACGTGGCGGGTTTTGGTAGTTGCCAATGCAGGTTGGACTATGGGTTTAGGTGGGAAGGTAGAGGATAAGCCTGACTTCCTGACATCATCTTTCCATGATGTAATAAAAACTTGGAGGTGCTGATACCTTCAACTCAGGACCAACTTTTCTAGGCTTGACGGCCTTGTCAGTCAAGTCGTTTCAAGATTTAGAACGGTGTTCCTGTGTACTCCTTAGAATCATGGAGTCGTGGTCACCCCTTAATTACCCTAAAAGTGTGAGTCGTCCGTTAATTCAATCTTACCATAATGTCGTTATATGCAAAACCCATCATCAAATAAACGAAACTTGCAACCATATGGTAAAATAAAAAGAACAGAGAAAACTTTGATGAAAGTAATTTTTCTTGATGATAACCCATAAATGGAAAAATTACAAAAGGAGGCAATTCCTAAAAGAGGTAATTGCTTTGAAAGAAATATATAAAAGAAACTAAGACAATGTTGGAAACGATTCCTGTCGAGTTTCAAATCCGCTATGGCCCATATGTCTCTGAAAACCCTTCATGTCTTGCTTCTGAATGTAACGATTGAATTGATCTTTCTCAGTCGAGAGTTTGATGATTATGGAGGAGAGTTTGCACGTCTTTTCAAGATGCAGTTTTGCCCTTTTCGAATCCCTAACTTTTTCCTAAGCCGCCTTTCGGGTTTTCAGCTTACCAGGATATTTTTAATTTTTCTTTCTTTTTTTTTCTTTTTTTAAAATTTTTTTTAATATTTTTTATAGTCCCTAATTTTTGCCTGATCCATTTTTATGGCCCACCAGGACGCCCATTTTTGCGTGGATTTTCTTTTTGGTCCACCGGGTCTATTTTCAGGCATAATATTTTTTAACTGCATCCGAATTCACAGGGGACGGAAGATCCTCACCGTCCATGGTCGAGAGGATCAAGGCTCCTCCGGAGAAGACCTTCTTTACTACGTATGGGCCCTCGTAATTTGGTGCCTATTTGCCCCTTGGATCCACGTGAGTTGGCTGAACTTTCCTCAGTACCAAATCTCCTGCTTGAATATGTCGTGGGCGAACTTTCTTGTCAAAGGCCCTCTTCAACTGTTTCTGATATAATTGTCCATGACAGATGGTTGTCATGCACTTCTCGTCGATGAGATTAAGCTGGTCGAGTCTGGCCTGTATCTATTCGGCTTCATCTAGTTTGACGTCTGCCAAAATCCTCAAGGAAGGAATCTCTACTTCGATGGGCAATACTGCTTCCATGCCATATACGAGAGAAAATGGGGTAGCCCCTGTGGAAGTGCGCACTGAGGTGCGGTAGCCATGCAGCGCAAATGACAACATCTCGTGCCAGTCTTTGTAAGTTTTCACCATCTTCTGGACGATTTTCTTGATATTCTTATTTGCCGCCTCAACAGCTCCATTCATTTTGGGGCGATAGGGTGTTGAATTGTGGTGTTCAATCTTGAATCTCTTACACAATTCTTCCATCATATTATTGTTGAAGTTTGAACTGTTGTCCGTAATGATCTTGTTCGGGATTCCATCGACAAATAATCTCTTTCTTGATGAAGCGAGTCACTACTTGCTTAGTGACGTTGGCATAAGATGCAGCTTCTACCCACTTGGTGAAGTAGTCGATGGCCACTAGGATGAAACGGTGTCCATTCGAAGCAGTTGGTTCGATGCGTCCAATTACATCTATACCCCACATGCAAAAAGGCCAAGGAAAAGTCAACACATTCAGAGGGAGTGGTGAAGTATGAACTTTGTCTGCGTAAATTTGGCACTTGTGGCATGACTGGACATGGAGACAACAATCAGTTTCCATCGTCATCCAAAAGTATCCCGCCCTCAAAATCTTTTTAACCATAGTGTGACCACTTACATGTGTTCCAAAAGATCCCCCGTGCACTTCATTTATGATGCGTTCTGCTTCGTGTTTATCCATGCATCTGAGCAAAACCGAATCATAATTCCGCTTGTACAACACGTCACCGCTGAGGAAGAACTTCGAGGAGAGCTTTCTGAGGTACTTCTTGTCAGTGATAGTTATTCCTTCTGGATATTCCTGTGTCTCTAGGTACCGCTTGATATCATAGAACCAAGGATAATCATCAACTTTAGGTTCCTCTGCATCGGCTGCTAGGCAATAAGCGGGTTCGTCCAAATACTCCAATCGGATGGATGGCACCTCGTTCTCCCACTTGACTTGAAACATGGACGCTAGTGTTGCTAGAGCGTCAACCAACTGATTTTCCCCTCTGGGAATGTGATGAAAAGTGATTTCATCAAAGTATGGGATCAGCTTCAAGACGTGATCTTTGTAAGGAATCAGCTTGAGGTCCAGTGTTTTGTATTCCCCTTTAATCTGGCATATGACGAGCGCAGAATCTCCATAGACCTCCAAAATCTTGATCTTATTATCAATGGCAGCTTCAATTCCGAAAATACAAGCTTTGTATTCGGCCATGTTGTTAGTACATTTGAAGCATAATCTGGCGGTGAATGGTAGGTGAAAACTAGTTGGAGAAGTGATGACTTCCCCAATTCCACAACCTTTAGCATTTGCGGCACCGTCGAACACGAATGTCTATCGCGATCCTGGTTCGGGTCCTTCATCTGGGCCTGGCACGGTATAGTCTCTGGCAAACATGACGTCTTCGTCGGGGAAATCAAAGCGCATGGACTGGTAGTTGTCCATAGGTTGGTGAGTGTCGCTACTGCGAAAATAAGGTGCCGGAAAAACAGAAGAGTCGCCACCTTTCGTTATTTATCCCTCAGAACGGGAAAGGAAACGATCGGAAAAACCTAACGAAAAGGTATAAGACGAGGTCATCGCAACCGTTGTCTGGGTTCGGGAGTCGGTTACGCAAGGGGAAGGTATTAGCACCCCTCACGTCCATCGTACTCGATGGGATCCACGCTTGTTGTGTTTATATGACGGGTTGGTTTTATCTATCTACCTATCAAGGCTGGCTTAAAAAAAATAAAATGAAATGACTCGGCAAAGCGTCGCCCTTTATGCCTACGTATTCTCATCAGAGAATGAGAAATCAGAGTCAACGTAGTTCGGCTAACTACGGGTTACGGGGAAGGTGGCTGGCCAATACATCAATATTGTGCCTACGTACTCTCAACAGACTTGAGAGATCAGAGCTTACGTAGTTCGGGATAATACGGATTACGGGAATTCAGATTCCTCTGTTTTTCCGAGTAGGGTTAACAAACAGTTCCAACAGTTGGATATACGCAGCTCGACCCTTGGAGACTTAGGCATTACCGTTCGCGGTAGAACTGGGAATTAACGACACTCTTTTCTTCAGAAAAGCTTCCTTTGACTTATGGGCCCACGGGGCAAAAAGGTTTGAAGTTTGTTTTCTGTCTTTTACGAAAGAACTGTTTTTTTATGGCGTTTGCAACTAGTATCGCACTAGAGACTATGACTTGAGAGTGAATGCGTCGCATGTCACCCAAAGGGTGCCATGCTAAACATCCAAGCTGTTGAAAAGAAACTCTCCAACAATCCTTTCTCAGATAGCTTAAGGCTCGTAACGTACGACATCAGTTAACCTTTATTACTGTATTTTAATTTGTTTTGAGATGAGAAGAGAGAGGGAAAACTAAGGGGAGACTATCAAGTCCTAACAGTTGTCATGCCAAGGATTCATCCTATGGTTGAGGTTTGAAACAGGGAACTCCTAGAAGTTATCATGCATAGGTTTCAACCTAAAGTTCTAACCATCACTTCCTTATCAAAGGAAGTGAGATTCCTAGGGGATCATGTCAATGATAAACAGAAACAGATAAAGCATCAGCTTAAACAGTAAACAGTAAACGACTGTACAGTAAAATGCATGCAATGCAAGTGAGGGAGGAAATGTGTGTGGGGCATCAGCCTCCACAAGCTCATCTCAACCTCAAGCCAAATATGAGTAACTATAATCATACAAAAGAAATAACATGTTATCAAGCAAGATAGTAATGAGCAACTGCAATCATACAGAAGAAATAACATGCTATCAAGCAAGATAGTAATGAGCAACTGCAATCATACAGAAGAAATAACATGCTATCAAGCAAACACAAACCACATAGGCAAGGGAACTGGGCTCTACCGAATACCCGCAAGCAAAGCCATACAGTAACAATACAAGCAGAGGGAGCAACTCAACCTCTAGTGCAATCATGCTCCTAGATTAAATCAGTCTAGATATGGACTTATTCTAATGCATCAAGCAAATCAAACAAGTCACATCAATACAGTTGCACAGAAAGAAAACAGACAGGAAAGAAAACAGATCAACAGCTTCCTATAACTTCACAGCAAAGCTCCTCTGACACCAGCTCAGTCATCAGACTTCACCTACCCTTCAAGACTATCATCTTCAATAGCAAGTATCAACTTGCTTCTTCAATCTCTCAACCCACAAGTATCAACTTGTTTTCTTCAAGCTTCAGCTCTTTCTTCAATCTCAATTCCAAAGTAGACTCCACCTTCAGGCTTCAATCCTAATATCAAGTATCAACTTGTTCCTTCAGGGACTCAGTGCATCAACATAAGTATCAACTTATCCTTTATTCCTCAAGCCTCAGCTATTCACTCATTCTTAATTTGATCTTCTTCATAAGTGTCAACTTGGTCTTCAAGCTTCAGCTCTCTCTTCCTTACAAGCATCATCTTGGTCCTCTTCATTTACAAGCTTCAGCTTCTCAGAGTTATCTTCAAACACAAGGAAGTATCAACTTCATCCTTCAATCTTCTAGCAAGGAACTCCATCCTCTAACAAGGGAGAAAGATTCATCCATCAAAAGTAAAGTTTGGATGATTGGTAGTAGAGTGAAGACCAAAGGTCGCCACTAAGCATCCTATCATCAGAGAAAGGGACCCTCAAAGGTTCTACCAACTTGTAAAGAGCCACACATCCTACCAAAGGAGGGATGAGGCCTTCACAAGGGGACCTTGCATCATAGGTAAGAATGGAATTGATCAACATCATCCATGTTTATGAAGGAAGAGAATCTATCTAGAAGCTCTGCCTACAAACCCTAATCTTAACACCTAATCAATACTACACCCAAAAGAAGGGAAGATCTTCACATCCAAGATTCTTCAAGCACTCCAATGCATCTTCAACTTGCCTTCATCATCATCCAAGAACAAGCAAAGCAACACCCTAATCTAAGGGAACTAAAGAAGTTAATCTAGTTGAATTAGTGCCCTAGAATCATCTAAAACTAGCACTTAAGCTAAAATCAAGAAAAAATAGTAAACTACCTTGAAAATTCCTACAAAAATTCCTAAGGGACCCTAATTCAATCATGAATATGCCCTACAAAAATCAGAGGTTGAATCATCCACCAAGTTCTAAAAATAAAATCTAAACCACAAGGTATCAACCATAAACCCTAAAAATGGAGCTTCTAAAGGCTTCAACCTAAACTACCACTTATGTTCATCACAAAAATGTGAGAAAAATCTATGGGGAGCATGCATATCTATGCTAACTACTCACAAAAAATCAATATCAAAATCATCATCACATGATCAAACCAAATTCACCAATATCAAGCATCAAACATAACTATTTTAATATCAATTAAAATGTAAAAATTCCTATAAAATCAGAAAATGCATTAAATAATAATATTTTTTATCTAAAAAATACTAGATCCTATCATGAATCCAATGCAAAAAGAATGGGATCAATTGAATCATTTTTCCATTTTTTATGAGTTAAACAATAACCATGAATAAAAATGAAAAATAATAGAAAATCCAAAGAAAATAAACAAATGCACGGTGCAGGTAGCAATAGAAATCAGTTCATTTGATGGATTGGGCCATAAGGGGGGTGCAGGTATCAACTAATGCATTAAGCCCAAAACACAACTTAAATGAAACGCATCGTTTCATCACTCAGAAACCTTCACAATGTGAAATCCATTCGTGGCCATTGGATCATGCCCTTAGTCAAAGTCCAACCACAATCTGATGGCTCTCAAGTCATCTTCCTCATTTTGAACCTCTGAAACACGCGCGCAGCCATGGCCGTCGCCGGTGGTGCTCCGGTCATCGTTCCCAACCCTAACTCTCTCTAGGATCCTCCATTGCAAGTGGTCTATACACGAAACTTGTCCCAAATCTCACAAGGAATTCATTCATGCCCTTAATTCACTCTGAAACCTCAAGATTCGCAAGAACCACATCTCACCCGAAAATGGTAACAACCCTAATTGGTCACTAACTCTCAAATTAATGATCTGAAAACCTCCCTACACCATTCTACAATGCATCTAACACCCTAATTCCTCTTAATTCTAACTAAAACAAGCTGGAGATTGAAAGTTACCAACCTGAAAATTTCGTGTGCACAGAAGTAGCAAGCCTTCAAATCAAGCCCTCAAATGCTCCAAACTCCTTCAGTGAATCACTTCCAAGCTTCTGTATGCAATAAAATTGATTGAAATGGCCTCAATTATTGGAACCAACTCTGAGTTGCAGGTGGAAAAAACTGAGATCAAGAACACCAATCAACCACGAATTTGCCTTGATTATGATCTGGAATCATTCCCTAGCATCCATGGAAGAGTTTGCAATCAAGAAAATGGATGGAAAGTGAATGGAAGTGTGTAACCGAATTCAGTTGCAAGCAATGAAATTTCAATTTCAATCTCTACTCTCTCCTTCAATCATCACCAACCTTGGCCTTGGATCACCTCTACTCAATATATAGGCCATGTATGGATGATCTAGAAACCTCTAGATCCTTCTAATGAGAAATTCAATCTCTCATGTCATGAGAAGTTCAACCACATGCCATGGTGTGCACAATTCTGTTAGCAACTTGTAATCACTCTCATTCCCTTCCAATTTCTCTCCTAAGGACATTTTGGATGTGTTTGGCTTGCAAGGGACCTTGATTATGCCTTGAATTTAGGTTTGGCAAATGTTACTTAAGATGTAAGTAACTACTTTTCAAAGCAAGTCCACAAATTAAACTTCAATTCAAAATTGTGGCTAAACCAATATTCTTAAAATGTGTTTTAGAATCAAAATGACATATTACATGCCTTGGTTTGGACATGTAGATCAAAAATATCAATTTCCAACTTTGGTTCATTTGAAAATCATCCTTATTTTAGGTCATTTTTGCAACTTTGAGCTACAAGCATTTCCAACCTCTCATGACCTCTTGGATAGCCTTAAAACATCATTTTGAACAATTTTGATGTTGGACATTTTCCCATTTGAAGTTTGGAAATAGGAGTTATGGCCTTATGCTTGAAATGACCTGTAAATCTCCAAATGACCAAAATACCCTTGACTTGTCAAAGCCATAACTTGAGTTCTACAAGTCCTATCAAGGACTTCTAGTACTCTCTAGAAATCTAAGAGGATAAGGAACAACATTCATGTTGACCAGAAGTTCATAGGAATCATCCTTCTAGGGAAAAAGTTTCATACAAGTTGGACAACTTTCAAGCTCCCAAACTCACATGCCTCAGATGACCTGTAACTTGTCAAAGTCATAACTTGAGTTCTACAAATACTATCAAGGACTTATAGTACTCAAATTAAAGCTAAGATCATGATCTACAACATTCATGTTGGGGGAAAGATGAGATGACAATCACATCTTGAGCTAAACTGCCCTGAAGATAGGGGTCAAACTAGGGGATTTTACACTGTCAAGCCCTAGAAACCCTAGCTTGAAACTTCTCAAACTCTTCAATCATGATGATTTGACCTTGGAATCATCCTTATAACATCTCAATGCATCAATCCATGATCACTTGGCTCTTGTATTAGGTCTCAACCTTGTTCAAATCATCAGTTGACCTAGGGTTGACCCAGTCAAACCCTAACTGCACCACTCATGGCTGAGTCTTCTTAATCTTGCACAATGACCTATCTAGGCTCCAAAGTGATCTTCAAAACTCCTCATGAGCTCTCTCAAGACCTCAAGTCCAACTCCATGGCTTCAGAATCATCTGAGGACTTCCCATAACTCTCAAGTTAGGAGACCTACACACTTGGCTTCAACCACTCTCTTGGAGGATCTTTCAACTTCTCTGACAAGGATATCAACCCTTGAACACTTGAATAACCTTATTAGATAGCTTCATAGTCTTGTATAGCTCTTGATTGGTAATCATACTTCTTGATTTCCTGCACACATGTCAATGAAATGCAAATGATAATGCTAATGTGAATGAAATGAAACATAAGCTAGGTAAAGAAATGTTAGGCAAATTTTGGGATGCAACAGTGAGCAAGATAGTCAGAGAGTACACTTCCTTTGATAGCTTTCTGCGTAACATACTGGATGTCATACTCTGTTAATACCATTTGTCAATGAGCCACTCGTCCGGTGAGAGCGGGCTTCTCGAATATGTATTTGACAGGGTCCATCTTGGAGATCAATAAGGTCGTATGGGTGAGCATATATTGTCTCAAGCGTTTTGCTGCCCAAGCCAATGCACAACATGTCTTTTCGAGCATTGAATACCTAGATTCACAGTCGTTGAACTTCTTGCTGAGGTAATAAATTGCATGCTCTTTTCTACCAGTTTCGTCATGTTGACCCAACACGCATCCCATGGATCCTTCTAGCACAGTCAAGTACATGATTAGGGGTTGTCCGGGTACTGGAGGCATCAAGATCGGTGGTTCTCGTAGATATTCCTTTATTTTCTCAAAGGCTTTATGACAATTATCATTCAAGAAAATAATTTGAATAGATTAGCATATTCGCATTAGGCGCACTAGGTATTCTAGAAATGTAAGATCGGAAGGATCACAACCCAAGGCGTGCACCTTGAGAGCAATCCTTCGAGAACCCAAGAAGTGTTAGACCTCAAGAGTTCGATATCTACATTGTTTAATCGAAAAGAATAGTTTGTTTTGAAGAAAAATACTCGAGGTGAGTCGAGGTTTGAATTTGAATTTTAAGCGTGTGCACTAGCAAAGTGGGCTAGTCTTCTAAGTGACCAACTAGAAATAATTGATCAAATAGGTGTCACTGTAAGGAAGCCCAGGATTAAGCTTTAAATGTTGTGTATGGTGATTAAAGGTTTATGGTGAGGCTTTGAAAGCACTTGATTTACATGGGTGAAAATGGCTCGATAAATCGAGAATTTATTTTTAAAAATGGTTTTAAGGCATTAAAGCATAATAGATAAAAGTGATAAAATTATATTACATTTTGTAGGAGTGGGGATACACTTTTATCAAATGGAGATGGAATTATTAAACGACTAAATCGAATGCAGTTGAACGGATAGACATGAGTCTTGAGAATAACAATTAATGGAGGAAAATGAATTTAGGATCGTATTGAGATCATAGAGTAGATTCAAATGGAAATCATTCTAGAAATAATTGGCCCAAAATTGATTCATTAATAATAACAGAGAAATAACAGAACAAATATTAGAACCAATCTTATTTATTAAAAGATAATAGTAATAATAATAAAACTCAATTCAAATTATTTTGCAATAAAAAAAAAATAACACACCTAATATAGTATAACGCAACACGAACCGTAAATTATATGTGTAACCATAATAGTTAATTGGCATAGTGATATGAAAGCTCAGTATATTACATCTACTTCTAAATTATCACCACATTCATTAAATTCCAACACATTCAAACATAGTGGTTCCATGAAAATTTAGTATATAACCACATTACCTCAGTATAAAATTCAATTCTAAAATGAGTCAAGATTTAAATTCAATTCTAAAATTTAGTATGAATTTATGAATTGAAATTTTGATGTAACTCTTCTTTATGACATTCATACAACAAAATGAATAGTGAGAACTTTATTTCAAGATTTAAACTCAAACTAATGTGACTCTGTCATAACTGGAAGCAACAACAGGAAACAAATGTAATAGCATATTGAATCCCAATTTCAAAATCATGCTCATATCAATATAATGTAAATGGGGAAAATCAACAATTACCGACAACAGCGAAGACTCAGAAAAATCTGGTGCTGAAAGCGGAATCCCTGTGACGACAACTTCGAACTCGATCATAGAAGCAACGCATATCGAGCTACAAATATTGTTGTTTCGCTTCTGCCTCTATGAGTATCAGTTCGCTTGTTCTGCTTCCATTGTGAGGGCGATGTTGGTCTGCACAAGAGATTAACCACAGACAAAGATAATCCTATTTTCGCATAAAGTTGTCGTTTCCGGCTCAGACCTAGTGGCAAGGTTGGAGGTGGACGACCACTGTGTACACGATGGCGTAGGGAGGTTTCACCCTTTTTGTGTGGTGGTGCAGATCGAAGACATCGAATGAAGCAAAGCGATTGGTGTCGGAGGAAACGGAGTCAGCGTGTTATCCAGTCATTACAACCGTTTCCGGCGGCGGAAAAAAACAGGAAATTTGTTAGAGAAGAGGTGATATTGAGATTGAATTGTTTATTTACATGGAGGAAGTGAAGAAGTAAGTAAATAGATGTGGTTTAACGTTGATGAGGAAGATTAGTTTGGTGGATGATATTGAGCAAGTATGTAGCAGAGTTTTTGGAAAGAAATGATGGAAATGACGTATTGTTTAGTCTTTGCAAAATGTAAATTCGGTGAAGGGAAACAGAAGGTCGGAGGTGATGGAGTTCTCAGAACCGAAAAATGAGGAGTGGTAGAAACTTTTTCAAGAAAGAAGAAGGTGGTAGAGTTTTTTTTTTGTGTTGACAGATGAGAGTGAAGGGTGGTGTGAGATGAAGGAAAACGGGGTGGAGAGAATGGTGGTTGCCGGTGAGAGAGGGAGAAACGGCGAGAATATGGGTTGAGTGGTGGCGGCCGAATCTTGAAGAAGGAGAAGAGGAAAAATAGAGGGGATTTTGAGGTTGGGAAGAAAATGGTGAAGCGGCGCCGAATTTTGAGAGAAGAAGGGTTAGGGTTTTCAGCAATTGGATGATGATGAACAGTAGAAAAATCCCACCCTTTATACTAATCCTAACCCTAATTCTCCAAAATATCTACCGTGTCCTCTTTCAATTTTCATATTTTTGTTTTTTCTTTAATTAATTTTTCTGAATAATAATTAATAATCAATCCTAACTCTATTATATTTTCTAATTATTATATTAACTATTACTAAATTAAACTCTAATATAATTTCTAATATAAATCCTAATTAAAATTCTAACTCTATTTTTTTAAAATCTATTTTTCTAAATTAAAATTTCTAAGTTATAATTAAGTTCTAATTTAAATCTATTCTAATCTAATTAAAATTTTTAATTTAAATTCTAATTTCTAAATCAAAACTAATTAAAGTTAATATTAAAAAAATATTATATTAACCTATCATCAAAATAAATCATTAAATAATGATAAATATATACAAAAACAAATGTCACGTGGCATGCTCTTATTGGGCTAAAAAAGTGAAAATGCTCGTTTTTGCTGAAAAATACGCTACGCTGTATAAGCGAGGTAAATTAAAAACAAGTCGAGCAAATGAAAATTTTGAAAAAGGTAGGACAAATTTGGGGTATGACAACTTCCACTTATCTGAAAAAGATAACAATGATAAGCTTCTCTGGAGAGACTGCCACTTATCTGGGGATACGGATGAAATGATAAGCTTCTCTGGAGAGACTGCCACTTATCTGGAAAAAGGCAATGGAAACAAGCTTCTCGAGGGAGATGGCCACTTGTTGTTGGATAAGAATAAGCTTCTCAGGCGAGACTGCCACTTATCTGGTGTTGTAAAAGGTAGTGATAAGCTTCTCGGAATGAGACTGCAGCTTACTGGGGAGTAATGATACAATGATAAGCTTCTCGGAAGGAGACGGTCGCTTAACTGCAAGGGTAGAAATGATAAGCTTCTCAGGCGAGACTACCACTTATATGGAAAAGATAACAATAAACAAGCTTCTCAGGGGATATGGCCACTTGTTATCGGTATGTAAGCTGATGAAACGATAAGCTTCTCCGAAGAGATTGCCACTTATCTTGGGGCGAAGCACGATAAGCTTCTCAGGAGAGACTGCCACTTATCTGCAATGAGGCATTGTAAAGGGATCTTCTTGAAAGATAGTGCAAAATAAATGCACGTCTAGGTAGGTTCGGTGACCGACGAGGACCGAAGTTCAATCTAGAATCGAGCTAGAATGAAACTGTCAAACAAGACTCCATTGAGGGAATGAACTCAAATTGGGATTATCTTATCCTGGCATGGAAAAAGATAACTGAAATAACCATCATCCACGAGGGTTGAACTCTGTGGGGAAACTGAAATAATGGCATTTTATGCTTAAGGTTGACGATCTACTTAGAGAGAATGGACAAATCCAGTTACTTGGCGGTAACCACAAACGAAGTAACGAAAAAAGACAACAAGGATAAAAAACGTACAGATGCTAATGTATAGGTCAAAAATGAAATGCAATGAGTATGCCCATGCTCATGCTTATGCTTATGCTTATGCTAATGCTCGAAACAGATAAGAGGAGGAGAAAACGGGAGATAAAATAAACATCTCGATGGGGATACCCGGCGACCTCTGCAAAGGTACATCTATCAAGGGATAGGAAAGTTGATGGCGGAACTAAATCATGCTTCAAAGTTCCAAATCTCTGGGGAGAATAAATTCCACTTGGGGGTAAGATATCATGACTTTACTAGAGGGATGGCCATCATAAATCTGTGTTCTTATCAAGGAAGACCTGTTCATTGGGAGAGTCCTCTCAGGATAGATACTTCCGGGGATAAACTAAATATCCGCATCATGGGGAAAATGTAGAGCTAGGCAGCTTCATGGGGAAAGTGTAGCAACTTCCTGGGAAAGCACATCAACTTCCTAGGGAAAGTACATCAACTTCCTTGGAGAATGTATCTTGACTCCTTGGGGAGAATATGGCAATCTCCTGGGGAACATTCCTGAGGAAAGTATGGCAACTTTGGTGAGGAAAAGATGATTCCACTAGGGAGTGGGTCCTCAAATAACATGTATCACTTGGAAGATACTTGGGAGATCTCTGCAGCCTTGAAAATCACTAGAGATTACCGGATCAGTCCAAAAGGTGTTGTCAGCTTAAGTTTCACTGGGGACTTGCACTGAGGCAATGGTTTAAAAGTTCTTCTGCAACAATGAGCCTTACTGGGGAATGAAGACGTCCTTCAGATATTTCCACAAGTCAAAGCAACTTTATATCTTTTCAAAGCGTTTTCAAAAACAATTTTAAGTTTAAAAACTTTTCATTTTCAAAATTATTATTAACAAATTGTAATTTGCATAACAAAAATGAAATAGAGATAGCATAAATGGCAAAATTGAATAGCAACAGGTTTAATTTTAATGAAGAATGGTAGCTTGTTAATGGCGTAGCTCCATGGAAAATTAAAATTGAAATTGGCAATAGGGAAAGGTTACATTGAATCCAACAATCTCTACTGACCCTAATAATTAAGACTACCCAAAATCTTGCTTTTGACAAGAGCGATTGAATTTGAGTTGATCTTTGTTGCACCCCAAAATTTGCCCAACCTTTTTCTTTGGCTGGCTTGTTGTTTCATTTCATTTTGTTCTAGCATTAGCATTGCATATCATTGTTCATTTAACAGGGGATCAAGGGGTTGTGCATAGCAATAGAGGTCTTCTCAGAGTGTTGAACCTAAGCAAAGGAGTGTTACTCAAGTTTGAATGGTCATCAGGTCATCTAGAAGTGGTCAGGGTTCTTTGAAAGAATGGATGGATGTATGTGGGTCAGCTCCTAACTTGGAGGCCAGTTGAAGAGCATCAGAAGATTGTGAATGCATAATTATGGATATAAGATGTTGAGAGAGTTCATTGAGTGCTTTGAGAGCCATGTGGGAGCTTATTCAAGTTGTTGTGTAGAGTGGAACAAGCCTCAGTCAAGAATGTTGCATCTAGGATTTTCATATGGTAAATCCTCAATTAACTGTGAAATTAAAGGAGGTTAAGACTCAATTCCAAGTCTCTATGGTCATGGGATGTTGTGTTGAGATGCCTGATATATCATGTCAAGATCAAATAAAAAAGAATCAAGAGTGTGAGAAGTTACTAAATTAGGGTTCACAGTGTAAAATCCCCTATTTAGTCCCCAACTTCAAGACCACCTATCTCAATATACAAGTTTCATCTCAACTTTGGACCAACATGAAACTTGTAGAGCATGTTCTTGGCTTTCTTTTGAGTACTAGAAGTCCTCGATTGGAGTTATAGAACTCAAGTTATGATCCAGACAAGTTACAGTTCATCAGATGAATGTGATTTTGGTCAATAAACGTCAACCAACTTCCAAGCCATTTTTGACCTAGAAGAATGTTTCTCCTCAACTTTTGGCCAACATGAATGTTATAGATCTTGGTCTTAGCTTTCCAAAAAGTACTAGAAGTCTTTCATCTAATTTGTAGAACTCAAGTTATGAGGCTTGCAAGTCAGAGGTATTTTGGGAAAGTGAGATTATAGGTCATAAAATTATAGGTCCATTTCACCAACTTGCACACTTCAAATGGATATTTTCCAACATCAAATGTGCTCTAAATAGTGTCAATTGTTCAACCAAGCATTGAGAAGTCATGGATTTGGCTTGGAGTAGAGAATTGGTATGAGAATTTTCAAGGAAAAGTCTTAAAGGGGAAAAATCAAATTAATTCATTTCTAACCAAAACAAGACATGTTTATGCATTTTTTGACTCCCAAAGATGTACTAAACATGATTCTTATCTTGGATTCTCATTTTGGTACCATTTTCATGAGTTTTGCAATGGCACTTTGTCGCTTGCGCGAAAATAAGGTGCCGGCATGACAGAAGAGTCGCCACCTTTCGTTATTTATCCCTCAGAGCGGGAAAGGAAACGATCGGAAAAAACCTGACGGAAAAGGGTAAGACAAGGTCGTCGCAACCGTTGTCTGGGTTCGGGAGTCGGTTACGCAAGGGGAAGGTATTAGCACCCCTCACGTCCGTCGTACTCGACGGGATCCTCGCTTGTTTGTTTGCTTGGACGGGTTGGTTATAATCTATCTACCTATCAAGGCTGGCTGAAAAAGAAAATAAAAATGACTCGGCAAAGCGTCGCGCTTTATGCCTACGTATTCTCATCAGAGAATGAGAAATCAGAGTCAACGTAGTTCGGCTAACTATGGGTTATGGGGGGGAGGTTGCTCGCTAGGATATCGCATCCTATGCCTACGTACTTTCATCTGGTATGAAAGATCAGAGCAAACGTAGTTCGGCTAACTACGGGTAAAATGGCTCAACTAGGAGGGAGACTATCAAGTCCTACTGTTATCATGCCATGGATTCATCCTATGGTCGAGGTTTGAACAGGGAACTCCTAGAAGTTGTCATGCATAGGTTTCAACCTAAAAGTCTATCATCAAATCCTCATCAAAGGAAATGAGAATCCTAAGGGATCATGTCAATGATACACCAAAACAGACAAAAGCATCAGCTTTAACAGTAAAATGCATGCAATGCAAGTGAGGGAGGAAATGTGTGTGGGGTTTCAGCCTCCACAAGCTCGTCTCGACCTCAAGCCAGTCATGAAATAACAGTAATCATACTGAAAACAAACAACATGCTATCAAGCAATGAACAGATAAAGGAAATGAAATGCCATCAGGCAAACAAAACACACATGCTTGAGAAAGAATCATCCATTCTCCAACCCTAACCCTAATCACAGAATCTAAACAAATCTAAGCAAAGCTCTCAAGCACAACCCTAAACAGGAGCAATCATTCCCAGCCTTCAAGCTTCAGAATAAGCTTACCAAAGACAGGGAGCTAAGCAATCAGACTCATAGTGTCTTCCTCAGGAAAGCACTAAGAGGTGTATACTCAGGAGTCATACCCTATGTGGCTCAACCACTGTGATCAGTTTACATCCCTCCTCAGGAGAGATTAAACTCACAAGCAGGCTCCAACATCACTGGATATTTAGGAAATCCTATCTGAACTAGTGGAACTAAGTGAATAGACTCATAGGACCTTCCTCAGGAAAGTACTAGGAGGCTTCCACTTAGGAGTTGTATCCCATGTGGCTCAACAACATGTGATCAGTTTACATTCCTCCTCAGGAGAAATTAAACTCACAAGTTGGCTCCAACATCATTGGATACTTGAGAAATCCTAGATAAACTAAGGGAACTAAGTGAATAGACCCATAGGACCTTCCTCAGGAAAGTACTAGGAGGCTTCCACTTAGGAATTGTATCCCATGTGGCTCAACAACAAGTGATCAGTTTACATTCCTCCTCAGGAGAAATTAAACTCACAAGTTGGCTCCAACATCATTGGATACTTAAGAAAGAGGTGAGAAGGAAGAATGAAAGTCATTCATAGTGCCTTCCTCAGGAAAGTACCATGAACTTCCCTCAAACTTCAGGCTCTCAAACCTCACAGACAGGAGATGAGACAAGCTCTGGGTCTCTGCATCTTGATCTACAGGCTTCTCCTCATGATGCTCTCCATCAATATCCTCAAGGCAACACAAGCCCTTCATCAAATTCCTCAGAAAGAACCCCACAGATGAACAGATAAACCACTGAACAAACCAAATCATCAGGCAATCTTCAGATAATACCTAAAAATACTAAACTAATGGGGAAAAATTTAACAAATATTCATAAGGGTCCTCAACACTTACCCCTAACATCTACAAAGGTTTCTACCTAAAAATCAAGATAAAACTCAATCAAAGAAAGGAATCATCACCTATGCACAATTCTAAACCCTAATTAGACTAACCAAAGTCAACCCTAATTAAACTAACCAAGATTAATTCTAAAAAATCTAGAAAAAATCCTATGGGGAAGCATGACTAACCATCTAATTGCACAAAAAAGAATGGGTAAAAAAGATTAATGGAAAGTACTAAAACAATTCCTACAAAATCAAATATCAAAATGAACCAATTAAAAAGCTATTTAATTGAAAAATCTACTAAAAATATCAAACATAAAAATAAAATCTCAATTTTATTTTTATAATTTTCTACTCATTTTAATCTACTCAGGAAAAAAAGAAGAAATTAAAAATCATTTTTTATCTATTTTATATGAATTATTCAAAAACAGAAAATATTAAAAGGAAAATAAAAGAAATAAATGAATTAAGGAAAGGGGGGGTCAGAATAGCACAAAGCGCTAGTTCAAACTGACTGGGCCAACAAAGGTGGGGGGTGCGAAGAGAAATCCAAGCCCAGAACCGGTCTTAAAATGAAACGCTGCGTTTTCATTAAATTCAAACTTTCCCTCTCTTTTCAGATTAAATCCTGGCCACTAGATTAGATGATTTTGTCAACATATGGGATTGATCCAACGGCTTGGCTTCATCGTCTTCAAACGAACTAGGGTTTTGCAGAACCCTCACGCCATGCACACAAAATCGAGCTCCTCTAGCTCCCTCTACAGGCCACGGCTCCATACGACTCCAACATGGAAAATCATCTACGTCTCAAGCCCTACACAACCCTACGTTCACTTTCTCTTAACTCCTCGTGGATAATCCAAACAGAAGCCTTGAAGATCATGGTACAAACACGGTTATGAATTTCAACTGATATCAACCTAGATTAAACTTCAGCATAATGATCCACAGATGTTCTTGATGTTATCCTGGTGATTCTAAACCAATTCATACTGCCTAAAACTCTTTAAACAGATAGTTCTTGAAACTTAAAGAATCATGCACCTGTTACAAACCATCATGGATCGTGCCCTAGCTTTCTAGAATCAATCCTCTACCCTAACACATCAATTATACACCTAGAATCTAAACCCTCTATGCATAATTACGGTGAAAAAGAGAGGAGAAAGAACCTGTCAAGGAACTATGGTGTATGATGCTTGAGCACGATTCCAAGCTTGCAAATCCTTCAGGATGATCCTTTGATGATGGATAACCTTCTGTTTGCACAATCCTTGAAGGTGGTGGCTTGAAGTGAAAGATCTCTTGACTTTCTTCAACTTGAAGAAACTTCTCCAATGGCTATGCACTTCTCTCTCTCCTCTGACTTGGCTTCACTTTCACCAACCTCTAACACTCCTTGATGCATTCCTTTTATAACAATCAATGGAAGTTTCTAGAATCATCTAGAATGTGATGGAAGTTTCCTTAAAATCTCATGTTATGCCATATTGGTTATCTCATGATATATCACCTCTAACCAACTTACACACCTTTTAAAATCTCACCACATGATAATATGAAATGGTAAGGAAGCTCACATGCCTTGTAATTGCCTTATGTTAAGTTTTCCAACATTGCCTTCTTTCTTAAGTGACAAATTTCCAAAGGAACCTCATCTTTTAAGCCTCAAATGAAAATTCTACTTAAACCAATCTTCTCAAAATGTTTTTTCCAATCAAAATGATATATTGGATGACCTATTTTGGATTTGTAGATCTCCCAAAACACTTTTCAATTTCAACTTTTCAAAGTTATAAGTCATTTTTAGTTCATTTTTGACCAATCATGGAATCTTGTGCTACGAGCCTTTTCAACAATTTGTGACCTTCTTTCTAGACTTAAAATCACATTTTGAGCAACTTTCATGTTTTGAATTTTTCCATTTGAGGCTTGGAAATAGGAGTTTTAGGCATTGGTTAAAATGACCTATAACTGACAAATGACCAAAATACCCCTGCCTTGTTCAAACCATAAGTTGAGTTCCACAAATCCAATCAAGGACTTCTACCACTCAAATTAAAGCTAAGAACATCCTCTTCAACATTCATGTTGACCAAGAAACCATAGGAATCAACCTACTAGGGCAAAAGTTGTCTGGAAGTTGGGTGACTTTCAAGGACCCAGATTCACACACCTCTGCTGACCTGTAATTTGTCAAAACCATAACTTGAGCTCTGTAACTCCTATCAAGGACTTCCACCACTCAAATTAAAGCTTAGAACAAGCTCTACAACATTCATGTTGTGGGGAAAATGAGATATCAAACACATCTAGTGCTAAAACTGCCTGGAAGATAGGGATCAAATTAGGGTTTTTCCACTGACAATCCTCAGAAACCCTAACTCAAAACTTCTCAAACTCCTCAATCATGATGAGTTGGTCTAGGAATCATATTTATAACATCTCTATACATCATTCCATGATCTCATGGCCCTTGGATTAAGTCTCAACCTTCTCCAAATCTTCAGCTAGTCTAGGGTTGACCCAGTCAAAACCCTAATTCTACCATTCATGGTTGAATCTTCTGAATTCTTACATAATGACTTCTCTGGGCTTTATGAAGGCTATCAAGGCATCTCATAAGCTTTCAAAACATCAAGTTCATTCTCAAAGTCTCAGAATCATCTGAGGGGCACTCACAACTCTCAAACTGTGAAGCACACAACCCTGGTTTCAACCAACTCCTCTGAGGATCTCTTGAACTTTCTGATGAAGGTATCAACTTTCAAACATTCCATGAATGAATAAATGTTGGTCAAATTTTGGGGTGCAACACACTTTCAAGTGAAAAAGTGATAATCAAATATCAACCTTTGGATCAATTCAAGGGATGATTTGTGTCCACATGATCAGGTTGAAGTCTCAGCAAGCAAAATGAATCATATTGAAGCTGATTGCAAGCCATTTTCGTGCAGTTTTACAAAGCAAAAAGTAAAGAAAAGTTGGATTTGCAATTGGGCTCTACAAGCTGCCATTGGGCTTTATCACATATAAGATTTTGATCATGAACAAATCATCAGAGGACGAAATTGGAGGCAAATTGCTCAAGAACAACTTTGAAAAAGTGGAGAAAATTTGAAATTCGAATTTGGAGATCCAAGCCATTTCAAGCCAAATTGTGAATTGTAAAAACTTCATTGAAGATCACTGAACGTTCCTGGATACTTTTCTTCAAGCTTAAGCATCAATTGAAGGCTCGGTGGAAGTTCTCCACTAGGTATTTTAAAATCAACCTTACACTCTGAATATGCCATGATTCATTGCTATTTTTGCATATTTGAGACCTAAGAAACATGTAGATCATTAATCACTAAAACGAACTGGCATTTGTAATGATTGTTGGTGGATGCTCCAAACTGTTTTGATCTGGTATGGCTTGTTCTTGCGTGTTTTTGCTTGATTGTTGGTAGATCTGTAACCTCCATAACATGTAGATGATGTCTGAATCAAATTGAGTGATTTTTGGTGAACTTTTGGTTTTGATGCACAAACTTGTTTGCTTCGGTTTGAGTTCATGTTGCATGATAATTGATTTTTGATGTTGGATTTGAGATCCTCATGATCTCTAGATGAATTTCCATATAAGATTTGTGCAGAACGATTGAGATTTGAGATCTGTGTGTTGTTGCTTTGCTCGCGGTGGCCGGAGTAGTTGAGGAAGACAACCGGAGTTGCATTCCAGCCGGTGGCTGGTTCCCTCCATGTTTTGTGTGAGGAAGACGCTTACGCGCCGTATTGTAGTATGTTCGTTTGGATTACTTTTTGCCTCAACGTGTGAGATTAAGACTCATGGTAGTCTGGTTTTGAGTTGATGCATGTGATAACATTTAAATATCTCATTAATGTGTTGGCATCCTGACAGCCATTTGATGTGATTACCAATTAATCATGTGCTCCTGATTGTGTTTCATGCTAGTCCTCAGTTGATTGTGTTGCATGGAATTGCTAGTTTTTTTTAGTTTTTGTTTTATTTGGATTGGGCCTTGACCGCACGTGCTTTATGAACCCCCCTGATGGGCCCAAGCGCTTTTTCAACTAAATTTCATTGCTATTTGCACTTTTTATTTTCCTAATTTCCTTTTGTTTTCTTTTGTTATTTTTCTTTTATCCTGTTTCAATTTAAATCATATAAAATAGCTCCAATATTCTAAAAATTCACCAAAAATATTTTTTATGAACTTTGAGATGTCTAATATTTTTAGGATATTTTTATTTTATTTTTCAGTTTTATTTTCAATTTAAAAAAGAATTAAATATTGGAGTTGTTTTAAATGGAGTGAATTGTGGCATTGTTTGATCTTGCATTTATTTCTCTTCTTCCTTTTTGATCCAATGAATGAAAATTGGTCCTCATATCAATGATGAGTTGATCAATTTTTGAGGACCATTTTTCCCCTGGTTGTTGACTTTTGGGTTGACTTTTGTGGCTTTTCTTTTTGTCTTTATTTCTCCCATCTCAAAGTGGTACCTCTAAATGAATTGTTTCTTTTGATGGTGCTTTGAGGAAATACTTGCCTTGTGCTTGTGGCCTCTGTTTTCCAACATGTTTAGCTTCCTTGTGCATTTTATTTGTTAATTTTAGAGCCTTTTTCCTAATTTTGAAGTGACTTGCAAGTCAAGTCATTTCCTAGGGTTGCTCACACAAGTGTATGACCTAGTTTGAATTGGAAATGACCTTTGTGGATCCATTAAGCTCTCAAATCTTCTTGTTTCACATATTAGACATGTTGAGCTTGCTGTATGTTCATTTTTAGGTCCAAATTATGTTCATTGCTTGTTCATTTGTGTGTTTCTTTTTAGGGCTTCCATATGTGACATGTTTGCTTTGTTTGTGTGATATCTCTCTTTATGTAATTGCCTCTTGTGCATTTCTTATTCTTATTTCTCCTTTGCATTCCTCATATTCATGCTTGGTTGAGATGAGCTTATGGAGGCTACTGCCCCACACTATTTTTCCTCCCACTTTCATTCTATTTGTGCATCTTATGTTTGCATCTTCATTTGCATATGCATTCTTTTTTCTTCTTCTTCTTTTGGTTTCCTTTTCCATGCTCCCCATAAGTTCTCTAACCTCTTGAGGTTATGATAGATATCAAGGTTCTAACCATGCATGATAACATTAGGTAGTTCCCTTTTTAATCCCAACTTTAAGTCCACTTTGCATGATAACTTTTAGGATTGACTAGTCTCCCATTAGTGTTCTTCCTTTCTCTTCTCATATTCAAACAACTTCAATCCACTTAATAAAGATAATGAATGTTGTGCCATGAGCCTTATACTTGGGAAATGGTGATTGAGTGGCTACCTCTCAATTACCTAGAGTGGTTAGTATACGTCCTTAGGACGGTATGCGACGATTCGATCCTAGGTTTTAGACTTTGTTACAACATACATTATGAACACTCCTAATTCAAAACACTTTTTCTCTAAAAAACACAAAAACAATTCAAACTCTTTTTCATCCTTCGGGATCTTAATCAGGAAAACTATTTCATAAACAAGAGTGTTGTTAACTTTCAGTCCTATCGCAAACGGGAACGCCTAAGTCTCCAATGGTCGAGCTGCATACACCAAACTGCTAGAACTGTCTGTTAACCCTACTCGGGTAAAACTTTTGAACAACCTGTGTTCTCTTAAGCCAAAACTATGTTTGCTCTGATCTTTCATACCAGATGAAAGTACGTAGGCACAAGACGTGATGTCTTGGCGAGCAACCTTCCCCCTTTCTTTAGCCGTAGTTAGTCGAACTACGTTGACTCTGACTTCCCCATTGCACGAGGGGGGTACGTAGGCACAGAGCGGCGATGCTATGCCGAGTCACTTCTCTTTTCCTTTTCTTTTGTCCTTGAGCCTTTAGCTAGATAGTTTCAACACACCCTTTTAGATAGACAACAATGCATGGATCCCGTCGAGTACGACGGACGTGAGGGGTGCTAATATCTTCCCCTTGCGTAACCGACTCCCAAATCCAAACATGGTTGCGATGACCTTGTCTTTCCCTTTTCCGTAGGTTTTTACGATCGTTTCCTTTCCCTCTCATTGGGATAAATAACGAAAGTGACGACTCTTCTATTTTTCCGCCGGTTATTTTTCACAGTTGCGACAGCTAGCGACTCTGCTGGGGACAGGAATATCCCCTATGCGAGTCAATCCTAGCGCTTGTCTATTTATCTTTGGGTGTTGTATATATGTACTTTATTTACTTTCGCATTTTACTTTCCCGCATTTATTTTCTGCATCATATATCATTTATGTTGTGCTATGGGAATGGGGAGTTCTGATGAGTGATAAGTCAGACCCAGGCTTGAGTACATACCTAGCATTAGTAGTGGAGATTAGTGGGGGGCCTGTTTGCTTAGCAGACACAGTTCCCCATGAAATTCACTCTCAGACGAGATTCTCTTTGATGACTTCCCAACTGGCCCTTAGGGCTCAGCGGGATGTTGGATTTGAGGATTGTCGACTCTGGGAACCGATCATTTGTGAGTCAGCTAAGTGAGGCCTCTTCGGGAGATGATGATGCCAAACCAGAAATGGTGAACGTATCATCATTTCTTGAAAGTCTGTGATGCTGACAAACACATAGGATGTCGAACCTTATCAGTGAATAGGTCCATACCTGTGAGTGGGACTGGGGTTATGTAGGAAACTTTTACCTCCAGATTACCCGGTTTTCTCTATAGTTTGAATCTGGATTATTGGTATCAGTTGGTTTCTATCGGAGCAGCGCTATGTTCTTGCTGAAGTAGAGCTCTGATCTTCCTCAGTCAGCAGCACAACAGTCTTGATCCCTTGTATGTGCATTAGCATTTTGCATTTTTGCATGGCATTTGCATTTCATTTTCGCATATCCATCCTCAGCCGGAACAGGGAGCTTACCCGTCTTTTGTCTGCTTCGTCAGTTGATTTCCCGACATTCGCATTGGATTTGAGTTAGCTTCTGGAAGGATCATGAACCCAGGAGAGCATAGTTTGGTTGTTACAAGGGCAGAGTTTGAATTGATGAAGAATCAGCTAGGTCAACTTGTGGAAGCCATGTCAGCTATGACTAGAGGAGAGGCCGGTATTCAGAGGACTCCAGTGAACAATGTTGCTCAAGCTCATCCTGTGCCGATTCCTGTTGAAGAGCATCCCATTGCCAGAGATAGAGATTCTTATTCTCTCCATGACACAGAATATCAGAGATTCACATTCTCTGTGCCAGATTCTCAGAGGATTGTTCCAAAGGCTAGTGTTGAAGACCCGCAAACTGTTGAATTTATGGGAAAATGTCAGCTGTTGGAGGAAAAGCTGGATGCCCTGATGAGTCAGGATACTCTTAATCTGAGTGCTGCGAGCATGTGTTTGGTGCCAGGTTTTGTGTTGCCTCTGAGGTTTAAAATGCCAGATTTTGATAAGTTCAAAGGAGATAGTTGTCTGAAGCAGCATTTGGTGATGTTCTGCAGGAAAATGATTTCACATGTTCACAATGATCAGCTCATGATTCACTGTTTCCAGGACAGTCTGAGTGGAGCATTGTCGATTTGGTATATGCAGTTGGAGAGTGGTTGTATCCGATCATGGTCAGATCTAGCCAATGCCTTTGTGAAGCAATACAATTACAATCTCCACATGGCTCCTAGTCACGTGCAGTTGTAAGAAATATCTCAGGCGGACAATGAATCCTTCAGAGGATATGTGTAGAGATGGAGAGAGTTAGCTGCTCGTGTTTAACCCCCACTTCTGGAGAAAGAGTTAGTTGACATCTTCTTGGGTACTCTGAAAGGCCATTACTTTGACAAGTTGATCAGCGGTGGAATGTCAAACTTTGATAACTTGGTGATAATGGGTGAACGTGTTGAGAGCGGACTCAAGAAGGGGAAGATTAGAGACATTCCCTTTATCTCAGTTGAGGAAAATGAATCAGTTGTCAGTTCACAAGAAGAATGGGAGAAAAGAAGTGATCTTATCTCAGAATCTTCGGTATATCATGTTCAATTTTCAGACGTTTCAAGTGTTCAAAGGAAGCAGTCATACCGTCATCAGTCGCGTCATCACGCTCGACGAAGACCAAGGAAACCCGAAAGGCAGTTTACTCAACTATCGGTGTTATACAGTCAGTTGTTACTGGATTTGGTCAAAGGCGGGCTGATAGTTCCGAAAGACAATAATCCAATGATCCCGCCGTACCCTCTAGGCTTCAATATCAACGCTCGCTGTGAGTACCATGTTGGGGCATTCAACAAACGATTGTAAGGTGCTTAGGAGCCAAGTTTAGCCTCTGTTAGACTCTAACAAGTTTTCCATCACGCCTCAGGGTATTATTCTGATTAATGATTCCCCTTCATCCCGCCATGAGGGCACAGCAGGAAAAATGGCTTTGAAGATGGCTGTTATAAACATAAAACTTTCCAAAAATGGAAAGTTTCTAGAACCCTAATTCCCAAAATGACCACTTTCAACAACCTTTGATTTTTTATAATTCCCTTGACTTTTCTTGATCAAATTCCACTCATTGGTCATATTGAAATTAAGGATCATGATCTCTGCCTCAAAAAGTCAGGAGTTGACTTTTCCACTACATAGTTGACTTTTTCTCCAAATCTCCCGATTTTTAATCAACTGATCAATTGGAGCTTTTCTAATTAAAATTGATGGTCAATCACCCATCCTCAAACACATTAGGACATATGGAAGACCATGGAAACAAATTTTTTCTCCATAAAACAAATTTTATCCTGATTAAAATTGAAACCCTAATTTCTCCTTTTTTGTCTGAGCATTGTTTAGATGAACTGAGTGACCATTTCCACTCCACCATGACCTCTGATGTATTCAACAAACTTCTACCTCATGTTCACACTAATGATAAAAACCTTTATAGACCCGTTGACAACATCTTGAGCTTGAAACCACTAAATACTTTCCTCTTGGATGATACATAAACAAACACTTGATCCCCTGTAAGGACTATGCTATGCAGATGCAAAAATGCAATGAAACATAAGCCAAATGTTAAGACAAAGGTTGGCCAAATTTTGGGGTACAACAGCTGCCCCTATTCAAACGACTTAGACCTAAATGAGTGTAAATCGAACGACTTTCACACCGTCAAGGTAAAAGACGGTTGAATACCAAAGAACTCGGAAATTTGCCAACCGCAGAAAATAAAACTGCAAACAAGAATCTCCAGAGATAACTGCTCTAATTACAAACATGCCCCACTGGGGGAAAGAGAAACTTAATGATTAACTCTACTTGGGGAAAACTATAAAAAGGGGAATATTTCAAATTGCCGGAATCTGGATACTCAACGAACAAAATAAATCAACGAAATTTGCCGGAGCCTAGATACTCAACGAGATGAGGAGCACATCAACAAATGAAAACTGGCTGGAGTATGAACACTCAACAAAGCAAACCAACCGGAGCCTAAACACTCAACAAAGCAATCCAACCGGAGCCTAAACACATAACGAAACAAACCCACCAGAGCCTAAACACTGAATGAAGCAATCCAACCGGAGCCTAAACACTCAACGAAACAAACCAACTGGAGCCTAAACACTCAACGAAATAAACCCACCGGAGCCTAAACACTTAACGAAGCAATCCAACCGGAGCCTAAACACTCAACGTAACAAACCAACCAGAGCCTAAACACTCAATGAAGCAAACCCACCGGAGCCTAAACACTCAACGAAGCAAACCAACCGGACCCTAAACACTCAACGAAGCAAACCCGCCAGAGCCTAAACACTCAACGAAGGAATCTAACCGGAGCCTAAACACTCAACGAAAAAAACCAACCGAAGCCTAAACACTCAACAAAACAAACCAACCAGAGCCTAAACACTCAATGAAGCAAACCCACCGGAGCCTAAACACTCAACGAAGCAATCCAACTGGAGCATAAACACTCAACGAAACAAACCAACTGGAGCCTAAATACTCAACGAAGCAAACCAACCGGAGCCTAAACACTCAACGAAGCAAACCCATTGGAGCCTAAACACTCAATGAAGCAAACCAACTGGAGCCTAAACACTCAACGAAGCAAACCAACCGTAGCCTAAACAATCAACGAAGCAAACCAACCGGAGCCTAAACACTCAACGAAGCAAACCAAACGAAGCCTAAACACTCAACAAAGCAAACCAAACGGAGCCTAAACACTCAACGAAGCAAACCAATCGGAGCCTAAACACTCAACGAAGGAATCCAATCGGAGCCTAAACACTCAACGAAACAAACCAACCGGAGCCTAAACACTAAACAAAACAAACCAACCGGAGCCTAAACACTCAACGAAGTAAACCCACCGGAGCCTAAACACTCAACGAAGCAATCCAACCGGAGCCTAAACACTCAACGAAACAAACCAACTGGAGCCTAAACACTCAATGAAACAAACCAATCGGAGCCTAAATACTCAATTAATCAAACCAACCGGAGCCTAAACACTCAACGAAGCAAACCCATCGGAGCCTAAACACTCAATGAAGCAAACCAACCAGAGCCTAAACACTCAACGAAGCAAACCAACCGTAGCCTAAACACTCAACGAAGCAAACCCACCAGAGCCTAAACACTCAACGAAGCAAACCAAACGGAGCCTAAACACTCGACGAAGCAAACCAAATGGAGCCTAAACACTCAACAAAGCAAACCAACCGGAGCCTAAACACTCAACGAAGCAAACCAACCGGAGCCTAAACACACAACAAAGCAAACCAACCGGGGCCTAAACACTCAACAAAGTAAACCCACCGGAGCCTAAACACTCAACAAAGCAATCCAAACAGAGCCTAAACACTCAACGAAACAAACCAACCGGAGCCTAAACACTCAACGAAACAATCCAACCGGAAACTGAGTATCTGATAGACAAAGGGAATATGTCACAAACTGAGCCTTCACTGGAATTTGGATATTCAACAGAGCAAGAGATACCATCACAAAACTTAATGGGATTAATATAATCAAACAGAGTCTGGGCACTTCACGGGTAAAGCAAAGCGTCACAAATAGAAAATGTCGGAATCTAGATTTTCAACGGAGGAGCCGGAGTCTGAATGCTCGACGTAAAAGCCGAAGCCTGAAGATCACCTGTAGGGGATAACCACAACCTAATCAGAAAGGTAACAACCTGGCTTATGTTTCAGAATGCAAATGTTTGAATATGGCGTAATGCTCCATACGAAATGGAAATACTACGCGTTTGGGAGGATGTTATGCACGATGCAAATGCAAAGGGACCACTCTAGCCAAATAAATGCTAAAGAGAAAAATAAACTCCGATGGAGGAAGACTAGGCACGCCTAGTGCAAACAGACTCATGCTGGGGAATATAAGCCTTGGATGGCCTTCGAGAAAACTTCTAGGTAAAACTGCTCTGCTAAGCACAAATTCACTCCGCTGGGGATCAAAAAATCAAACTCTATTGAGGAAAACGTCTCAGATGGCCTACCAAAACACAACTCTTCTGGGGAACTAACAACTCGGATGGAGACAAATAACTCCACTCTACCGGGGAAATCAGCCCTGGATGGTCCACTAGAATATAACATTCCGGGGAACAGACAGCTCCGTTGGGAGTCGAGGTGGACTGCTGAAGGATGGATCTATTTTATCAGAGATCCCGCTCTGCTGAAGATTTAATCTGCTATCTATTAGGGATTATGAATAAGATCTACTGGGGGAACGTCCCGAGCTTTCTCTCTGCTGAGGATGGAGAATAATAATCTCTGAGTCAGTCTCATTCGGTGGGGAAGAAAATTACTCCACTGACTTGGCTGGGGATTAGGTAAGGAGGGAAAGAACATCGACCTCTGCTTGGGGAAAATGAGAAATAAACTCAACAATAACAACTTCCGCTTGGGGAATGAGTCAATGACCTAGACTTTGAGGGGAAAGGAGTCAGTCATTCAGACTTTGCGGGGAAAATGAAATTCTGAATTCATTCCACTGCTGGGGATAATCCCCCGCCTACTTATTGGAGATAATCCTACTCTGCTGGAGATATATATATCTCGGCCTGCTGAGGATAACCTTGATTGTACGGGGTTCTAATCTGCTGGGGATGAACTGATCTCGACTGTATATTATCATGGGCGAGATACTTCTGGTCTGACATTTTCACTTTGTGGGGATAGAAACGTAGCAAATCCACTGGATGTGCCGAGTGTGATTGGGCTTTAGGTTTTCCATGAAAGGTCAGGTACAACTGAGGTTGAGAAATGCTCTATCCGGATACAGGTTTGGTGTGGGTCAGGGGATAATTTCTATGACTTCCTGACATTCGTCTTGAACTTGAAAGTCGACTGAACCTGCTTGAATAATTCTGATAAGTTCTGAAGATATGGAGAGGAACAGTTCCTTTGTTTCCAATTTTTCCCCAGCCTGTGGGACTTCTATAAAACCTTCCTTGAAAGGAAACCTGAGATTTCTGTACCCTGACGGTTTGATATGAACTGCCTCAGCATTTTAAGCCTCTTCAAGTTAATTGTCTGCTGGATAAGGAGAGCTTTCATGCTCTTGGGGTAGCTTGCCCCAGCCTCGTAATGACTTTGCCCCTGACTGGCTGATTTGGAGAAGTGCCTTTGACTTCGAGAAATTCATCGAATCTCGACCTGATTGCCCCAAATTAACTGAATCTTGGAACGAATGACTCCTCTTTTGTGATCCTTTGGCATGCCCCTGCTTGACGGGGCTCTCCAGCGCTTTGCATCTTAACTCGATCAAACTTTTCATTGTAGAAGCTCTCCTGATGTCAAGTGCTTACTCGTAAGTAAAACAATTCATTTTGCAAATGATAATATTAATGAAATGCATATGGCAGTTTTGAAATCCAAGTCTGTTCACTGGAAAAAAGTTGTAACATAGTAAATGAATCACTTATCAGAATGTTAGTATCAATACCCACAAGGTAAGAAGAATCCTTTTAGGAGTCAGTTTCGACGCGATATTTACCGAAGTATGCTTTCAAAATAAATCTGCTTCAATTAGGACTTTTGAAGGTTGTAACTTGGTCAGGTTCACGGTTATAGAAGAAAAGGATATAAGGCTCTAAGTTTGTTTTAACCCACCCATTCTCCTTGATGTTCTTCAATCCTATGTTCATCTAATTCGACACAAGTGTTCACCTCTCAAAGGTTGAATGACAGGAGTGATGGTTCAGAAAACCACAAGTTTTTTGGAGTGACAGTCACTCACTTTGGTGTCCGGAATCACATGACTTGTTCTATATTGTTTTTCTGATTTCCCTATTTTTTCCTGGACTAACTCTTTTGAGTTTCTTTTGATTTCGAAGTCCAACGGGATGCCCTAATTTTTGCTTAAGCCACTTATTTACAAGTTATCGACTTAACGGACTTTTATTTATTTATTTTTTGATTGATTCTTTTTTTGGAACAAATCGTGTGACACTGGCTTGTCTGCCTTGTTGAAAGGGTTGTGACTGACTAACTCCACTGTGGTTTTTTATTTTTAGGTACGACCTCTACAGGTGTGATTGGTCCTTGAACGCGAACACTCCTTCTGCAATTTGGATGCTCGGTCAAATTAACTGACACCTACTCTGCCCCAAGTTAAGATTGAGGGTTTTTTGTTTTCAGAAAGAAACTCCTACTACTAGGCTCAAAGGGGTTAACTAGGGATTAACTCCTTATCTCTCTGGTGTTTAGGGATTTGAAACAATGCATGTACATCATCAGTAGAGGTTTATTCAAAAGCATACTATTGGAAGCTTTGCACATCTTTCAATTTCGTCATCCTCCCTCGGATTCCGCTTAAACAAGCGTTTGACATCAATAGAAAAGCATTGAGTGAACACGAATGGATTTAATCAAAACATGCATATTCATTTCATTATCATCATCAATCAAAAACAAACACGTTTTACAAATGAAATTTGCACTTAAACAGAAAAGAAACTACAAATGCAAGAAAATGACATGACAAAAAGAGCTGCCAATTTCAGGGAACTGGGCTTTCAAGTCTTGATTTGCTGGTGAACCAACCATCTTCAGAATTGCTTGTCGAAGTCAGTATGATACTCTTCTAAACATCTACTCTCAGTAAATCCCTCTATAACATTAACTGCGGAACCACATTACTGGACGATGGAGGATCGTTGATCTGAATACCCTGACGCGTGATTGAAAACCTGTTGGAGTCCAGCAGAGTCTGAACCTGGCTTCTAAGCACCTTACAGTCTTCAGTTGAATGCCCTTGTGCCCCAGCATGGTACTCACAACGGGTGTTGACATCAAAACCGGGCGGATATGGTGGAATTACTGGACTAACCTTCTTTGGCATTATCAACCCACCCTTGACTAAATCTGGTAACAACTGACTGTACGATGTTGGCAACAGAGTAAAATGCCTCTCTGGCTTCCTTGGCCTTTGCATAGTGTGCTGGCGCGGCAGATGCCGATATGATAGTCGATTCAGACGCGCAGACCTTAGAGATTGCTGCCTCTGAGCAATTGGAATGTCTGGAGGTTGAATCTGAGATGCCAAGGAACCCCTTTGTTCAGGTACCTTCATCCTCAGGCTTGTTCCTGGCAGCGGCAACAGCTGTGGGCACGGAGATTCTGAGGTCATAGATGTAGGACATATTCTTGACTTGATGCAACTTTAGGGGTCTCCGCTTCTTTTGCAATACATGGAATAACACCCCCTGGCACACCTACACCGCCCGGTACAAATTCAATCGCCTTTGCATTGATCAAGTCTTGAACTTGGTGCTTAAAAGCTTTGCAGTCCTCAATATTATGCCCCAGTGCCCCAGAGTGGAAGTCACAATAGGCACTTGCATCATAACCTGGTGGCAGCTTACCAGTCAGCGGAGACAAAGTCTGTAGCTCAACTAATTGAAGCTGAAGCAAGAATTGCAACAACTGAGCATAATCCATAGGGATCTCATTGAAGACTCTGTTGCATGGTCTCGTCTTTTGAGCATATCTTCTGGGTTTATCTCGTAGCTGCTGACGGGAAAAGTTTTAAGCTCTGAGTTGGGCAGAAGATCTCTGACGCACGTTACGCTCTGGTATAAGCTCCACAGAAAAAAGTGGAGCAAGCATTTTTGCTGCAGCTTCGGGCACTTGATCACCTTCTTTTCTAAGCTCATTCCTTATCACCTCTGTGATCAAGCCCATATGAGTCAGTAACTGATGGTTCTCTTCTCTGAGCATGTTTTAACCCGTGCGCAACACTTGCACCTCCGCCACGAACTGCCCCAACTGGATTCGTACTTCCTTCAGCTCCACTTGAATTTGCTCCATAACCCTGAACTGATTCCCCCTCTACATACTGGCGAGATGTCTAGTAGTCTAACCTGAATGAAGCTCTTGACTGCAGGTAATAAGATTAATAGTTTCGCTGCACCTGTAATGCGAAAATGCAAAATGCAGACATGTATATGCAATAGAGAAATGCAAATGCAAACACAAACAGGAGATCAAGATTGTTGTGTTGTAGACTGAGAAGAATCAACGCTCCGCCTTAACAAGAACATAGCACCGACATTAGGACCCCTTGTATCAAGAACACAAATCCACACTGTAACAAACCGGGTAGTCTGAAAGCTAGAGTTTCCTGCACGACCCCATCCCTCTTACAGGTAAGGACCTATCTCCAATTATAAGGTATGGCACCATATGCGTTCATCAGCGTCAAAGACTTTCAAGAAATGATGATACGTTCACCATTTCTGGTTTGGCATCATCACCTCCTGAAGAAGCCTCACTTAGCTGAATCCCAAATGATCGGTCCCCAGAGTCGACAATCCTCAGATCCAAAATTCCTTCGAGCCCAAAGGGCCAAAAAGAAAATCGTTAAAGAGAATCTCGTCTGAGCGCGAATTTCATGGCTAGCTGGTGCATGCAAAGCATACAGGCTCACCACTAATCTCCACTTCTAATGTTAAGTCTATACTCAAGCTTGGGTCTGGCTTATCTCTCAATGTAAAAATCCCTCCCCACAGCACACCAATAATGGATCATGCGGAAAGTAAAATGTGGAAAGAAAATAAAGATAAAGCACATATGTACACACCCAAAAATAAACAAACAAGCGCTAGGATTGACTCGCATAGGGGATATTTCAGTCCCTAGTGTAACACCTGTTGCACCCCAAAATTTGCTCAACCTTTTCTTGCCTGATTTATGTTTCATTGCATTGTCATTTGCATAGTTACATCATTCACATAGTTCTAATCATTGGCATATCATAACTCATCCAGCAAGGGATCAAGTGTGATTCTTATCAGAAGAAGCCTAGCAAGAGGTCTTATCCAAGTATGAGAAGTCATCCAGGCCATCAAGAAGTTATTTGAAGTCTTGAGAAGATTGAGTGCCTACATGTGGGTTTTACTCCTGTCTTGAGGAATATTGAGAATCATCAGTGGAATGTGAAATATGGAATGTGAACTTGAGGTGTGTATGTATCTCATGGAATGCCTAGAGGGCCCTATTGAAGCTGAGACAAGTCATTGATTCAAGTGCAAGAGCCACAGTTGAGGTGAAGTCAACTAGGGTTTCATCTGGGTCATTCCTAGGTCAATTGAGTAATTGAAGAGCATCAAAGCCTACTTTGAGGTCATGGGGTTCATGGAATGGTATGTTGATACATGTGTGGTGTTTTGCCAAGGTTAAGCAAAGAAGAATCAAGGATGTGGGAAGTTCCTAAATTAGGGTTGTAGTGTAAAATCCCCTATTTAGTTCCTAACTTCCAAGCCACATAAGTCAAGATAAAAGTTTCAAATGGATCTTTGTCCAACATGAAACTTGTAGAGCATCTCAATACCTTTAATTTGAGTACTAGAAGTCCTCCAGGGGATTTATAGAACTCATGTTATGGTTCTTGCAAGTTACAGGTCACCAGAGGACACTGAAATTTATCTGTGAAAGTCACTTGACTTCCAAGCAACTTTTGCCCTTCAAGGAATTTTCAAATGGATTCTTGGCCAATATAAGAGTTGTAGATATTGATCTTAGATTTACATAGAGTACTAGAAGTCCTCAAAAGTATTTGTAGAACTCAAGTTATGATCTTGGCAATCCAGGGGTATTTTGGGCATTGGTGATTATAGGTCATTTTTAAGAATGTGCCAAAATCTCCATCTTCCACTCCTCAAATGGAAAATTGTTCAACATGAAATGTGCTTAGAATGATGTTTTTAGGTCAGATGTGAAGTTATGGTGGGTTGAATGAGCTTGTATCACAAAGTTGCTAAAAATGGCTTAAAAAGGAAGAATTTAAAGGCCAAAAATGGAATTTCATGATTTATGGTCAAAGCAAGTCATGTGGCATATCATTTTGATCAGAAAACATGTTTTAAAGATGATGACATTATTACATTTTGGAGTTGAGGTCATTTTCACATGGTTTCACTTTGTTACTTAAGATTGAAGAAACATAACCATCCAATGCCTTAAGACCAAATGCAAGGGAATTACCATTCCAATTCAGTTCTAAATACCATGAGAAGAGAAATCCAAAGGAGATGGTAAGCTGAAGCAGAGCAAGGCATGGTTTTGGCATGTGAGATTTTCAAAGGAGATGAGAAATTGAATTTCTCATTTGAGCCATTCCAGAACTTTCTAGATTGATCTAACACGTTCTATATAAGATGTGTAACTGATTCAGTTGGTTTTTTGGGTGAGAATTGGGGTGAAACACAAAAGAGCCATTAAAAATTTCTTCATTGCATCAAGATTCGGATTCTGAAATTGGAGTGGTTTTAATACAAATCATTGATTGCAAAAGCTTCATAATGAATTTCTGATTGAATTTGGAGGATTTCGTGGCTTGAATTGAAGAGAATCGTGATCAAGCAATTGAAATTTTCACAGCTGCAGCAAGAATCGGTTTCAAAGATTGGAGTGATTTCAAGCCAAACTATTGCATACAGAAGCTTCAAAGTGATTGTGTGAAGGAATCTGGAAAGAATTGAAGCTTAATTTGAAGCCAAGACCACTCTGTTCATCCACTTTTTACAGGTATGCAATTTTCAACTTGTAGCTTAGAATAGAGGGAATTGGCTAGGAATTGATGCATGGATAGGTTATAGATGATGCTTAGATGGATTCTGGTAGGAAAATTTGATGATTAGAGACAAAACCTTAGGCATTGCAATTTCTGTTAGAGCTCGGTTATCACGATTCTTGGAACGATAATGGTGTTTAGATTATGATAATTGATCAGTGTAACGTGTAGTTTACATTAGTACCTTTAATTTCAAGATTTGTGGTAGTTGAATTTGGAGTGTGATCTGAGCTTGCTATCGGTTTTGGAGTTGTGGTTTGAATCAATGGAAATGGAGGTTGTAATTAGACTCAGGGTGAGGAAACGAGCAAGATTGAGTGTTTAGGTTTGATGTTTGGTGCAATTTTGTGATATTGGCAATTGGGGACGACGGTGGCGCAAGCTCCGGCCACCGTCCTGAAAATCTCCCTCTCATATTTGAATGTTGGGGAAGATGATGATTTCACCATTAGATCTAGTTTTGACCATTGACTCAGACTCAATCCAAGGGCCACGCTTGCATTTCAATTTGTGAAGAGAGTTGAGATGAAGACCAAAACTCTGTGTTTCATTTAATTTGTTGGATGGGCCTAACATTTGAATTGCTAACCACACCCTCCTCCTGGCCCATGAGTGAATATACACGTGAATTACTTGCTATTTGCCACACGAGTTTTCCCAATTTCCTTTTAATTTCTGAGTGGTTTTAATATGTGGTTTGGGCTTAAGGTTCGCTTGCTATACACACCCCTATTCTGGGCCCAGTCTGGAAAATAACTGAATCCAATTGCTATTCCACACACAGTTTTATTATTTTCTCATTGTTTTTTCCATTATTTTTATGTTTTGCATATAGTTAGAAAATAAATCATAATAAATAGGAAAATAAACATTTTTAGGCCAAGTTTTTTTTCCTGACTCCTTAGAGAGTCTAGAATTTTATAGGATTAAGAAATAATTGATTCATGAATTTTAGAATTTAATTGCATTTTTTATAGTTTAATTTCTTTTATTTTGAATTTGGTTGATACATGATTTTGTTGATTTTATTGTGACTGATTGGTGCATGTTTTTGAGTTGATTCTTGCTGGATTGATTAGATTAGGGAAGCATGTATCCTTAGAAATTTTATCATAATTTTGTGAATAAATTTTATGCCAGTTTGGGTGGTGAACATAAGGAGTGTTAGATTTAGGGTTTCAAAAAAACTAGTTGTACTTTAGAGCATAGTTTGGGAACTTAGTGTTTGATTTAGGTCCTGGGATTTACATGGGGTATTAGGTATGGGCTCAGGTTCACTTATAAATTTAATTAGGATTTTATGATCTATTTTAGCATTTTATTTGTATTTTGCAATTGGTGTGATGTTTGTGGGTTTCTCCCTTGGATGCTTGGTTTATTCAATTTGTTTGGGCTATTTTGGGTGGGCTTTTGGCTTGGATTATGCTTGGATGATCTTGAAGACCAATTGAAGTTGCTTTGGAGTGCTTGAAGGAGCTTGGACATGAAGATTTCCTCATCTTGTGGGTTGCTTGTCAGGAGCTTAGGAAAACTAGGGTTTTAGGAAGAGCATTAGGCTAGTTTTTGCTTGTTTCTTCAAACCTGGAGTATATTGTTCATCTCTATTCCATCCAATGATATAAATTCCTATTAAAGAAGTCACATCTCTCCTTTGGAGGGATGAGTGGCATGCTTTAAGAGTAGAACTTTGAGGATGCCAGTCCACTACAGTGTTAAGCTCTTAATGACTTCCCTTGGTTGTCACTAAGTTTCTCAACACTTCAACTTGATCTTGTTGAATGATTCTCCCTTGGAGGTGCTTGTTGAGGTTTGGTAAAGAGAAAGTTTGAAGCTTATTGAAGTTTGTGCTTGTTGAAGCTGGTTGCTTGTTGAAGCTAGGGTTTTGGTGCTTGTTAAAGATTGAAAGTCTAGTTTGCTTGTTGAAGCTATTCATGAAGATGAAAGTTGTTGCTGTCAACTCTTTGCTGTTTAATCATCTGTTGCTGTTCATAACTGTTGCTTGTGCTATCAACTATAGGAGTTTGGTGCTGCTTAGGGCTGCCTCCTCTGCTTTGGGTTTTGTTCTCTGTATTGTTTGTTGGCTTGTACAGCTTGCCCCCTAGGTTTGAAGTGAATGTTGATTCAATTTGCCTGTTGTTTTCCCAGGTTCGAGGTTGAGTGGGACTCCCTTGCCTCGCTTGTATTGTTGCATTGCATGCATTTTACTATATTTTCTTGCTTTCTTTTCTGTTTATCCCCTGGGATCTCTGATTTCCTCTATGCAGGAGGGAATTACGACAGACATTAGGATTCTTATCCATGCATGACAACATTAAGTTAGTTTTATTCCCTTTTCCACCCTAGGCTTTTTAGAGCTTCTTTCTCTTCTTATCTCAAAACAACTCAAAAATACAGTAATAAGGTTAATCGATGCCGTACGCCACGAGCCTTAAGCTATTTGAGAAAGGGTTGTTGGGGGAGCTTTTTTCCAGTAGTCTGACTGCTTAGTGTGGCACCCTTTGGGTGACATGCGACGTAGTCACTCTCAAATCATAGTCTCTAGTACGTCAGAGATTGCACACAAACTAAAAACACTTCTTTCGTAAAAGATTCAAAACAAACATCAAAGTGTCATTTTTGTCCGCTTGGACTCTTAATCAAGAAAAACCTTTTCATAAGGTAATAAAAAACATTCAGACAAGCTTGTGTCTTCCGTGGCCCGAACTATGTTTGCTCTGATCTTTCATGCTGTATGAAAGTACGTAGGCATAGGATGCCGTATCCTAACGAGCAACCTTCCCCCCTTAACCCGTAGTTAGGCGAACTACGTTGACTCTGATTTCTCGTTCCAGACGGGGATACGTAGGCATAAAGTGCGATACTTTGCCGAGTCATTTTCTTTTCTTTTTAGACCAGACCTTTAGAGTAGATAGAATAACAATCTGTACTAGAAAACAAGCGTGGATCCCGTCGAGTACGACAGACGTGGGGGGTGCTAATACCTTCCCCTTGCGTAATCGACTCCCGAATCCAGGATTTGGTTACGACGACCATTCCTTTCCCGTTTTGCGTTAGGTTTACTCTGAGCGTTTCCTTTCCCTCCGTTGGGATAAATAACGCACGGTGGCGACTCTTCTGTCATAGCTGGCGCCGATTTTCGCAGTAGCGACAGCTGGCGACTATGCTGGGGACTCCAACGGTTCCCTATGCGAGTCAATCCTAGCGCTTGTTTTCCCGTCGTGGGTTTTGTATGGATTTACCTTTCTGTATTTACTTTCAGCATTATATTATTGTTGTTGTGCTGGGTAGGGGGTCAGATTGAGAGATAAGCCGGACCTGGGCTTGAGTGCACCTAGAATTAGTTGCGGAAAGTAGTGGGCACGTGCATGCTTTGCATGTACTAGTGTTCCGCAAAATCCACGCTCAGACGAGGTTCTTCTGGTTGACTTCTTTTTCAACCCTTTGGGTTGAGGGGGTTGTTGGTTAGTTGGATTGTCGACTCTGGGGACTGATCAATTGGAAGTTGGCTAAGTGAGGCCTCTTCAGGACATGATGATGCCACACCTTCTGGGTATCATATCATCAGTCTTGAAAGTCTGCGATGCCGACGACTGCATAGGATGCCGTACCTTGTGTCAGTTGCTAGGACACCTACCTGTGAGAGGGATTAGGGCATGCAGGAAACTTGGCCTCCAGACTACCCGGTCTTCTTAGCATTGGATCATTATATGTGATTACTTGGGGTTCTCCATCAGGGCAGTGTCTTGGGTCTGTTGAGACCAGGTTGGAGCATTGTTATGGGTTTGTTGAGACCAGGTTTGAGCAGTATTGTGGGACTGTTGAGACATATATTATGGATGGATCTCTTCAACAACATATCACTTGATCCCTGTTGCATGTTTGCATATTGCATTGTTGCATACTTATTTTGCATATCATTAACATGTTTCTGTGCTGCAGGTGCATTTTCATACCCTCTGATTCTAGCTGCCCGGATTTATGTCTGCTATTATGGACACTTTGAAGAAGACTGTAGCATACAAGTTGCCTACTCCAGATGTTTCTGCTCTGCTTGGTTTGATATCTCTAGCTGATGAGGATGTGAAGAGAAGCTTCAGGAAGAGTTATGGGAAACTGCTTAGGTTGGTTTATAAACCATCCATGTATGAGCGGAACGGATTGTACGCGCTGATGCAGTTCTACGATCCCCCTTGAGGTGTTTTACTTTCCCTGACTTCATTCTGGCTCCAACCATGGAGGAATATGCTGAGATCCTAGAATTAACCATTCAGAACAGGGTACCCTTCATTCACATGGGTGCTGAGCCCAAGATGGAGGATTTGGCTGTTGCTTTGCATTTAGACTCCTCAGAGTTGCTGTTAACCTCGTGGAATGGAGTTTCTGGTTTTTCTCTTAAGTTCTTGGTTGGGAAAGCACAAGAGTATGCCAAGAGTGGCTGTTGGATTGTGTTTAATGCTATCCTTGCTTTGTGTATCTATGGCATTGTACTGTTCCCTAATATGCCTGACTTTGTTGATTTGGATGCATTCCATATATTTGCTTCAGGCAATCCTGTGCCTACGCTGATTGGAGACTTCTATCACTCGCTGCATTATAAGAACGAGAATAGGAGGGGCAAGAACGTCTCTTGTTGTGTGCCTTTGTTGTACATGTGGTTTGATGGTCACCTGCCCAAGAAGGGTATCTTTGCTGAGTCTGCAGCTACAGTGGATTGGTCTGAGCATCTGATGGGACTTTCTTCAGAAGATGTTGTCTGGTTTGATAGAGATTTACTGGGATCTGAGATTATCTACAGCTGCGCTGGATATCCTAACGTTCCTCTGATTGGGAGGAAAGGGTGCATTAACTACAATCCATCATTGTTGATCAGGCAATTCGATTATGCTTTGAAAAGCCCGCCAAAAGAGGAGGAAGTTCAGGAATCTCTGTACTTCACAGGTGATCTGAGGGGAGAATTGTTATCCAAGCTTCAGCATGCTTGGAATAATATCAACAAAAGGGGTAAGCCGTTGTTGGGTAAGAATGATTGTCAAGCCTATCCTCCGTACAAAGTCTGGATCCAAGATAGGGCAAAGCAAGCGCTGATGTCGTTTCCTACAGTATTACCTCCTGCTCCCCTCGTGATTGAAGAGCCAACTATTGTGCCTATTGAGAGATACGAGCAGGTTGTGAAGGAGAAAGAAGAGCTGATGAAAGCCAACGAGAAGTTGGAAGAAGAGCTAGTACAACTCAGGAGCGAAAGAAATAAAGCCGTACACTCCTTCAAACAGCAAACAGAGCTGGTGAACCAACTAGGTGCAGAACTGACTGAACAACGAAAGAAGCGTGAACGTTTGGGGATAGATTTCAAGAGCTCTCACGACATGCTGGAGTCCAAGAAGAAAGCACTTGATGTAGCCTACCGGGAGATCTCCGCATTCAACAAAACCTGGAATGCCATGCTGACCGACAATAAAGAAAGAGAAGACAAACTGAAGCTGCAGATCTCTGAACGGGAAGATCAGTTGAAAGCTAGCCAGAAAAAGTTTGAAGAAGAGGCTATGCGGAGATATAACGTTCAAAATGCCTTGAACAAAGTTATCAAGTGTAAGAAAGAGTCTGCATCCCAGAAGCGGAAGCTAGAGGAGTGCTTTGGAGAAGGTGCTTGGGAGGAATCCATTGGGGATCTCCAGCGTGTTATCAGGCAAAGAGACTCGCTCGTCAAAGGGTTGATTTCTCAGCCAGACCATCCCAAGACTAAGAGATTGTTAGAGGAGTATCAGGCATATGGTCGAACTTGATTACCTTATGTACTGTTGTATATGCTTTATTTGCATTGTGCTGGTCATCACCAGGATTGTTGGTTGAGGTCATGCCTTCTTATTATTGTACACCCGGTGATATTGTATTTCTGTCTTGTCGGGCTTTTCAGCAATATATGAGATGTTTTTCTCCGTACATGAATCCAAGCTTCTTATCACTATCACTGCACTGGCACTTTGGCACTAGGATCAGGGGTTGATCTCCCTAACACACAGACACATATTGCATCTGCATATTCATTTTCTGCATTACCAGTTACTTGTTGAATCTGTATCTTATTTCCTGCATCTCGCAGGTTTTTCAGGATTGACGACCAGAGAGTCCACCGCTATTCAACCAGAAAAAATTGCAAGAAGGTAATGGATCAAGTTCAGGTCGAGATGCAGGAAATCCGCGAGAAGTTGACTCTGTTCATGCAAGCTATGAAGAGCATGGCCAAGGGCCAGGAGAATCTTCAGACTTCGGTGCAGCCGCTGCTGACGCGGGCCAATAGAAATGGCAATACGGACCACATTTCTGTTGAAACTCCTTGCCGGGAGGATGAGATACCGGCAATTGTTACTCCACCTGTTGCGACTGGAAACGGAAACACTGGTACTGGTGCAGGTGGAGGTGCTGGTAATGGCAATACTGGAAATGGTGGTGATGGGCATGTTGTTAACAACAAAGGCAACATTGTGGATGCCAATCAAGGATTCATTGATAATGTTGGCTTTGGAAACAATGGGTATGGCAATGTCAATCAGGACGGGAACTTTGGGTTCAACAATCAAGGCTTTGGTAATGACGGTTACGGCAACAATCAGGGGTATGGCTACGGTAATGGCGGATTCGGTAATGTGAACGGCGCTGGAGCATTTCCTTTCAACAATGGTTTCAGACCTACTGGGGTCAATCTAGGGTTCGACAACTGAGGACAGGGTCATGTGTTCAATCAGCAGGGATTGGGCCGTAATATGGGTTATGATGGGTACGGCAATGACTGGAATGTGGGTCAACAGGAGGACGTTTTTTCAGGAAGGGGTATGGGACCTGAAGGTCCTATTGACCCTGTTCAGAGGATCAGAATGCTAGAAGAGCAGATGAAAGGTGTGGTTGATCAGAATTCCGCTGGGTTAGATATGACTACTATGGGGTTGGCACCAGGGCTGAGGGTGCCATTGAAATTAAAGGCTCCGACATTCGACAAATACAAAGGG
The DNA here is from genome assembly GCA_963859935.3 of Lathyrus sativus. Lineage (NCBI taxonomy): Eukaryota > Viridiplantae > Streptophyta > Magnoliopsida > Fabales > Fabaceae > Lathyrus > Lathyrus sativus. Next base: position 36,710,840 of record OZ012738.1, read on the forward strand.
GATACCTGCCCAAAGGTCCATGTACGTTCTTATTATAGAAGGATGTCTGCATATTCCAATGATGAAAGGATGCTTATGCATTTCTTTCAAGACAGCTTATCAGGACCATCATTGGAATGGTACATGGGATTGGAGCCCACTCAGATTAGAAGCTGGAAGCAGTTGGCTGATGCTTTCGTTATGCATTACAAATATAACAACGATTTGGCGCCAAACAGGGTTCAGTTGCAGAGCCTGTCGCAGAAAAGTGGTGAAAGTTTCAAAGAGTACGCGCAGCGGTGGCGCGATATGGCAGCTCGGGTGCACCCTCCCTTGGTTGAAAGGGAGATGAATGACATGTTTGTGGGGACATTTACAGGAATGTACTATGACAAGTTACTCAATGTTTCGATGGGTAGCTTCTCCGATATGATCCTTATGGGAGAAAGGATCGAGAATGGAATTAAAATTGGAAAGATTCAGGCAGGCGAATCTACTCCAACTGGGGGTGCGAGAAAGGCGTTCGGTGGAAGACGACAAGGTGATGCAAGTGCTGTATTTGGTGGCAGAGGTAAAAATCAGTACAGTCAACCTCAACAAATAGCCAATGTTACCATTCCAATTCCTCAGCAACAACTACAACAACAACAACAGCAACAACCGCCGCAGCAGCAGCAAAAGTAGAATCAGAGTCAGGGAAGGTTTCAGAATGTAAGGCCGAAGAGGGTATTTGATAAGCCTCCGTCGACATATGCATAGCTTCTTCAGACACTGTTGGGGTTGAATTTGGTCGAGAAAAGGACAATGGAACCACCTACAGGACCGGTACTTCCTAGGGGGTATGATGCTAATAAGCATTGCGAATTCCATTCCGGGGCGCCCGGACATGATGTAGAATCTTGTCATGCTTTCAAGCATAAACTTCAAGACTTGTTGGACAGTAAAGCCATCAACTTTGGCCAAGTGGGGCCCAATATTGTACAACAACCTATGCCTAATCATGGGGCAAATGCCATCTTAACAGAAGAAAATTTGAACTTGGTGTTGGATGTTAATGAGTTGAAGACACCATTGAGTGAAGTGAAAAGCAGGTTGCTCAGAGGGGGAGTATTCCCCGGTTGTGATGAATACTGTTTAGAGTGTTGGACCCAACCAGAGGGTTGTAATGATTTGAAGCAGGGCATTCAGGCCATGATCGACGACGGGACCTTGCGATTTGATCGAACTGCAGTGGAGAAGCCTGTGGAGGCATTATGTGATGAGCAGAATGATATTGCAACGGTGACGATCCCGAGAAAGACTATAAAGATAACGGCGCCCGCCAAGCGGCCAACTATTACAATCACCAAGGCAGGGTCTGTTCCCTTTGAAAGTACAAAAGTTGTTCCATGGACATACGGTTTAGAAGCGTATTGCAACGGTGAAAAGATTGTGGTGAATAGCCAGCCAACTGGGGCTGTTGATAATGTCGTTGGAACGGGGGGCATGACCCGTAGCGGAAGGATCTTTACCTCACCTGAAATAGAAGCAGAGAGGTTGGCCAAAGGTAAAGCCAAAGTAAATGAAAGTGGACCTACTCAGTCGAAAGAAAAGGATACGTCACCCAAGGATGCAGAGGAGTTCATGAGACTGATTCGTAAAAGCGACTACAAAATTGTTGAACATCTACAGCAGACGCCGTCGAAGATTTCTATCTTGTCATTGTTATTATGTTCCGAGGCCTACCGGAACGCCTTGCTGAAGATTTTGGGTACGTCATTTGTGCCTCAAGAAGTTTCTGTAAATCAGTTAGAGGGGGTAATGGTGCATGTCAATGCTGGACATAGCCTGGGTTTCACAGATTTGGACCTAACACCCAGGGGTCGAGAGCACAACATGGCCTTGCATATATCGGTGGAATGTCGGGGCACCATAATGTCACGTGTATTGGTGGATACTGGATCGTCGTTGAACGTATTGCCAAAGAAAGCCATGATGAAATTAGACATACGGGGAATTATCTGCACGCCCAGCGATTTGGTGGTGAGGGCGTTTGACGGGACGAAAATATCAGTGTTTGGGTCAATAACATTACCGCTTCAGGTAGGGCCGGAAATTTTCGATACCGAATTCTACATCATGGATATCCATCCAGCTTATAGTTGTCTTCTTGGGCGCCCATGGATCCATGCTGCAGGGGCCGTAACGTCCACATTGCATCAGAAGTTAAAGTATATGGTGGGTGATAACGTTGTTACCGTTTGCGGAGAGGAGGATATTTTGGTCAGTCACCTGTCATCATTCAGATATGTGGAGGTCGACGGAGAAATACACGAGACACCTTGTCAAGCCTTCGAAGGGTTGCGAATTAAAGACCGAGCTCAGGGTTCCAGCAAAATATCAGATGTGGCAGTGTCATCTTACAAAGAGGCTCAGGCTTTAGTGCAGACTGGTGAGACTAAAGGTTTGGGGCAGGTGCTGGAGATTCCCGTGAAGAATGACAAGTTTGGTCTAGGGTATCGACCGACGTCGTTAACGTCATCTTCAGGAGCGCCCAGGTTCAAGGGACCAATCACGATTACGCCAAGCGGGGTGTGCTTTGAGACTATCAACGCTATTTCCGATGATGAAGACGGAGATAGCGACTGCGATATGGACGCGTGGATCAAGCCAAGCGTGCCAGGACAAAGTCTCTGTAACTGGTCCATCCGAGAAACTGTCCCAGTGACTTTTAAACAGTAATGATTTGTTTTATCAATTGTTGAATAATCATGTGTCCTACCCGGGGCATAGTGATGTTACATTAGGGCTACTTGATTATGTGTATTGCACTATTTAATCATGAAATAAAGGAGTTTTTCATATTCAAATATTGTGATCCCTGTCTTTCTTGTTTTTACTTTAACAATAAATGGCAACATGGTTATTTGCTTTGTTTGCGTGTTGAAGCGTTTAACCATTTCCTTTGCAGGACTAATATTTCAGATGACATCTCCTATGAACTGCCTATGACTCGTCTCGACTTCGAGCACCCGGTATTCCAAGCAGAGGAAGAGATTGTTGAGGATAGCGACCTGCCAGAGGAGCTGACTCGTTTGTTGAAACAGGAAGAGAGAATCATTCTGCCTCATCAGAAGGAAATTGAGATTATCAACTTGGGGTCGGAAGAAGTTGTGAGAAATATCCGTATAGGGGCTGCGCTGCAGAGCGACATCAAGCAAAGGCTGATTGAGATACTGCGAGAGTATAGTGATATATTTGCTTGGTCGTACGAGGATATGCCTGGGTTGGATACGGACATGGTTGTGCACCATCTGCCGTTGCGAGAGGAATGTCCGCCTGTTAAGTAGAAACTTAAAAGAACCAGACCAGACATGGCTGTGAAAATCAAAGAGGAAGTTCAAAAACAGTGGGATGCTGGTTTCCTAGCCGTTACAACTTATTCGTCATAGGTCGCTAATATAGTACCAGTGCCGAAGAAAGATGGTAAAGTGCGAATGTGTGTAGACTACCGTGATTTGAATAGGGCGAGCCCGAAAGACGACTTTCCACTTCCTCACATTGATGTGCTGGTTGATAACACTGCTCAGTTCTCTGTATTCTCCTTCATGAACGGCTTCTCAGGCTATAATCAGATCAAAATGGCACCAGAAGACATGGAGAAGACTACCTTCATTACTCCCTGGGGAACATTTTGCTACAACGTGATGCCCTTCGGACAGAAGAACGCTGGGGCAACATATCAACGTGCTATGACGACTCTCTTTCATGACATGATGCACAAAGAGATCGAGGTTTATGTTGATGATATGATCGCCAAATCTCAGACAGAGGAGGAGCATTTGGTTAATCTGCTGAAACTGTTCAAAAGACTTAGGAAGTTCAGGTTGAGACTGAACCCTAACAAGTGCACCTTTAGGGTGAGATCGGGTAAACTGCTGGGGTTTATTGTGAGCAAAAAGGGAATAGAGGTTGATCCTGCGAAAATAAAAGCAATACAAGAAATGCCGACGCCTAAAACAGAAAAACAAGTGCGTGGGTTTTTAGGGAGGTTGAACTACATTGCTCGGTTCATATCTCACCTAACCGCGACAGGCTAGCCGTTATTCAAGTTGTTGAAAAAGGATCAGGTGTTGACCTGGAATGAAGATTGTCAAAAGGCGTTCGACAAGATAAAAGAATACTTGCAGGAACCTCCCGTTTTGATACCCCCAGTGGCCGGGAGACCTTTGATTATGTATTTGACGGTTCTTGAGGAAAGTATGGGTTGTGTTCGCGGTCAACACGACGAGATCGGACGTAAAGAGCATGAGATTTACTATTTGAGTAAGAAGTTTACCGACTGTGAGTCTAGGTACTCAATGCTCGAGAAGACGTGTTGCGCGCTAGCCTGGGCCGCCAAACGTTTAAGGCAATACATGCTGAATCATACAACCATGCTAATTTCAAAGATGGATCCAATCAAATACGTGTTTGAGAAGCAAGCACTCTCCGGAAGAATTGCCCGATGGCAGATGGTGTTAACCGAATATGATATCCAATATGTCTCGCAAAAGGCTATTAAAGGTAGCGTTCTGTCAGAGTACCTTGCTGAGCAGCCTGTTGAGGACTACCAATCGATGAGGTTTGATTTTCCTGACGAGGATATCATGTACCTGAAAATGAAAGATTGTGAAGAACCGTTGCCGGACGAAGGACCAGAGTTGGGTTCCAAATGGCAGTTGATATTTGACGGAGCTGTAAATTCCTATGGTAGCGGAATAGGGGCAATTATCACCACTCCTCAGGGGTCGCACATCCCCTTTACTGCTCGATTGACTTTTTCCGTTACCAATAATGAGGCTGAATATGAGGCTTGCATCATAGGGCTGGAAGAAGCTATTGATTTGCGAATCAAGAACCTGGATGTATACGGAGACTCAGCTTTAGTGGTGAATCAGATTAAAGGAGAATGGGAGACACGTCAGCCCAATTTGATACCGTATATGAATTATGCAAGGAGATTGTTGCCTTTCTTTGACAAGGTGGAATTGCATCATGTGCCACGAGCAGAAAATCAAATGGCTGACGCCCTGGCGACATTGTCTTCAATGTATAAAGTTAACTTCTGGAACGAGGCTCCCCGGATTGTTATCTCTCGGCTCGATAGGCCTGCATTCATATTTTTCATTGATGAGGCTCCCGATGGTAAACCCTGGTACTTTGACATCCAGAATTTCCTGAAGAACAAGGAGTATCCGGCTGGGGCATCCAGTCGAGATCAGAAGACTCTCAGGAGATTGGCTGTCAATTTCTATCTGAACCCGGACGGTGTCCTATACAAAAGAAACCACGACTTGGTGTTGCTACGCTGTGTAGATGAGAAAGAGGCGAAGTTACTCATGGAAGAGATATATGAGGGTACATTTGGTACACATGCTGGTGGGCATGCTATGACGAGAAAGCTGCTGCGAGCAGATTACTATTGGTTAACTATGGAAACAAACTGTTTCAAGTTTGCAAAGAGGTGTCATAAATGCCAGATTTATGCGGACAAAATCCATGTGCCTCCAAGTCCTCTGAATGTGATGTCATCACCGTGGCCTTTCTCAATGTGGGGAATTGATATGATTGGCAAGATTGAGCCTACAGCATCCAACGGACACCGGTTCATTTTGGTGGAAATCGATTACTTCACCAAATGGGTGGAAGCAGCATCATATGCTAATGTCACCAAACAAGTGGTCGCCAGATTTATCAAACGAGATATTATCTGCAGATATGGAATCCCTGAGCGGATTATCACCGATAACAGTTTGAATTTGAATAACAAAATGATGAAAGAGCTGTGTCAGAATTTTAAGATTGAGCACCACAACTCTTCTCCTTACCGGCCCAAGATGAATGGCGCTGTTGAAGCGGCCAATAAGAACATAAAGAAGATTGTTCAGAAGATGGTTGTGACGTATAAGGACTGGCATGAGATGCTACCTTTCGCTTTGCACGGTTATCGTACGATGGTACGCACATCAACCGGGGCAACCCCTTTTTCATTGGTATACGGGATGGAGGCGGTGTTACCGTTGGAGGTCGAGATTCCTTCCCTGAGGGTTTTACGTGATGTCCAACTTGACGAGGCAGAATGGATTAAAGATAGACTGAATCAGCTCAGCTTAATGGATGAGAAGAGGCTGGCTTCTTTAGCATACGGTCGGTTATATCAGAGCCGGATGAAGAAAGCTTACGAAAAGAAGGTATGCCCTCGAAGCTTTCAGACGGGCGATCTTGTTTTGAAAAAGATTCTCCCACCACAATCAGATCACAGGGGCAAGTGGACTCCCAATTACGAAGGTCCCTATGTTGTCAGAAAAGTCTTCTCTGGAGGAGCCTTGTTACTATCCACCATGGATGGTGAAGACTTTACGTCTCCTGTGAATTCGGATGCAGTTAAAAATACTTTGCTTGAAAGTGACCCGCTGGACAGTAAAAAGAGAGTCCAGGAAAAAATGGGGCATCCCGGCGAACCATAAAAAATGAATAAAAGGTTCGGGCAAAAGTTAAGGATAAAATTGAAAAGATGTACACCCGCGAAGTCGAAAACCTGAAAAGGGCGACTTCGGCAAAAAAGGGTATCCCGGTGAATTGAAAACCCGCAAAAGGCGGTTCACGCAAAAGTTAGGGATTGAAAAAAGTAAATGACTGCGGTCCGGATTTGATACGGCAGTGCTTAGTGGTTTGGGAGTACCTGGGGGCTGTCTATCCGAAAACAATCTCTTCCAAAGATCGAGTACCGAGAAAGCGCAGAGTCGGGCGGGTCATAGGAGGATCAGCTCATGGTGTTTATCTGCATCACGTTGCTGACATGCATACAAATATTACTTTGTATTTTCTTTATGTTTCTTGTGCATATATGTATGTGTATTTGTGTGTAACTTCCTCTTTTTAGGAGTTGCATCCAGTGTACAAAACTTTGCCTATTCAGAGGCCCATTATCAATAAAACATGTTATTCAGTACTTGATGCTTGTTCTTTACTGTTTTGTTTGTGAAAGACGCCGATGTTTTTGATAAACTTGCACTTGCATAATCTTGCTGGCCATTGCCAATAATTGCTAAAACTTCGAATTGACTGAAGTAATGTCACGAATGCTAACCCGAGTAGATTCTGTTGTATAGGCCTGTTTTGTCTCGTTTGTGTTTTGCAGGGTTCTTACCTTTGGAGCAAACAGTCAGGGATTGTATTCCCCAGCCAAAATCTCTTGACATAAGACCTGACTCCAGTCGATGTCATTCCCCAGCTAGTCGCAGCTTATTCCCAGAGAGTTGGAATGACGAATGAGGGATTATTCTCCCCAGAAGAGTGTCCTCAGGGAAGTTGTCCACAGGATATCCCCAACAAGTCAAAATCAGTGTTCCCTGCAGAGGTTGCGCTCCTTAGCGAATCAAAGGTGTGCGCGTTCAATCTCCGGCACGGGGGATTCCCGCAATAGTTAACCAAGTTGTTGGTTCAAAAGGATTATACCCGGAGGAGGTTTTTCTTGCTCCCCCACAGGTCGTCATGCCATTGACAGGATGTTGATCCTCAGCAGAGTCCGAGGCTTCGAGTTTGTAAATTGTGCCCAAACAGTGTGCTTTTCCTAGAAGTGTCGCTTCTTCCCCAGCTAAGTTTGTTCACCAGCAGGGTGGCTTGTTCTTTCCTCCCAGTGGAAGTTGATGTTTAATCGCTCCTCGGCAGAGTTGGTTGTGTTTCCGGCATTTATTTTACCGGAATATCTTACGATACTTGTTCGCCCCAGCGGAGTTGGCTTTATCCTCAGCATTCATGTTGTTGAGACAACACTATCAGCGTGGCCCCGGCAGCTTGAGCCTGCATTTGCATTTGCATATATCATCACATTTGCATCTGCTCAAACGCGTAGCATTTCCGTGCCGTACGGAGCATTACGCCATTTTCAAACATACGCATTTTGAAGCATAAGTCAGGTTGGCTACCTCTTTGATTTCAGGTGTTCTTCCCTGCAGGTAATTGGACTTCTTGTTCAGGATCGTTGTCATATATTCAGATTTGCGGCATAAGATATGTGATGATAATGTTCGTCCCGCCATATGTTCCCTTATCAAAGGTGCTTGATTAACTTCCCTTCTTCCTCAGTGGAGTGTTCTTTACACGGCTTCATAATTGGACTTTGGAGTTGTTGTCAAAAAATTCCCCAGTGGAGTGTTCCCTCGGGTTGCTGTCACGTTAGCATCTTAAGAAAAGATTTCGGGGATTAGACATCTGAAGTCATTACTCGTCATCAAGTTGAATGTCTGGCAGTTGACGTCAGAATTTCCCCCGGCAGAGTTCTCCCCGGTTTGTTGTTATGGCTTCATAATTAGACTTTGAAGATGTTACCATCATGATATGGCTTCATAATCTGACTTTGAAGTTATTGTCAGTTGCTTCCAGCGGTCAACGGCTTCACGATTAGACTTCAAAGTTGTTGTAAAAGGAAGATTTCAACGATTATACGTTTGAAGTCGTTACTTGTTGTTACAGCTTTGTAATTCGACTTTGAAGTTGTTGTTGACATTTTCAAGGGGGATTTCAGCGTTTAGACGGCTGAAATCATTATTTGGTGTCACTGCTTCGTAATTAGACTTTGAAGTTGTTAGTAGCAGTGGATGGCTTCATAATTAGACCTTGGAATTATTATCAGTTCATACGGCTTCATAATTCGACCTTGGAGTTTGTCAGTTGTTAAACAGCTTCATGACTAGACTTTGGAGTTGTTGTTAGGAATTCCCTAGCGGATTTTCCCCGCGTAGCTGTTATGTCAGCATTGCAGACTTCATGATTTGACCTTGGAGATCGGCCTAGTTTCTTTGAGTGGCTATTACGTCAGTGTTACACGGCTTCATAATTAGGCTTTGGAGTCGTCGTTAGCAATTCCCCAACAGAGTTTTCTCTAGCAGCTGCTACGTCAGCATTGCGCTGCTTCATACTTAGACCTTGGAGTTGTAGTCAACATCAAACAACTTCGTAATTAGACTTTGGAGTCTTTCAAGCATTACAGCAGCTTCATGATTGGACTTTGGAGTTGTTGTCCGGAAGTTTTGTCCGCATGGAATAGCTTCATAAGTAGACTTTGGAGTTGTTGCCAGATTTTTCCCCACAGAGTTGCTTAATGAAGTTTCTCTTATCCGGCCGTCGGAGTATTGTCTTCAAGTTTGCTGTTCCATCAACGTCACAGGGTTTCATAATCCCAATTTTAGAAGTTGTAGCCTGTCGTCGAATAGGGGCCCGACCGCTAATTTCAGAGCATCCGCAGTGGGTTTGGCTACTGCATAGATAAGGCAGAATTATTGTCCAGTATGATTGACAGAATTGAATTCCTATTGGGTGGAAGAATTCTATCCCCAGTGAAGTCGTCGTGATTTCTTCGTGTTGACGAAATATTATCCCCAGTAGAGTCCTCCTCAAAGTCGTTGTCGCGTCAACGCTAAAAGGTTTGTGGGTTGGGACCAATGGAGTTAGCTACTGCAGAGATGGGCAGAGAAGCTATGTTCAAGAGAAGGTTTTCCCGTATGGATAGGCGGATGGAGTTTCCTGTGTTTAGGCAGATGATTTTCCCGTATGGATAGGCGGATGGAGTTCCCTGTGTTTAGGCCGATGATTTTCCCGTATGGATAGGCGGATGGAGTTTCCTGTGATTAGACAGATGATTCTCCCGTATGGATAGGCGGATGAAGTTTCCTGTGTTTAGGCAGATGATTTTCCCGTATGGATAGGCGGATGAAGTTTCTTGTGTTTAGGCAGATGATTTTCCCGTATGGATAGGCGGATGAAGTTTCCAGTGTGTAGACAAAAATGTTTCCCCAGCGAAAGCGCCGGGATTTTTCCGTAATGTGAGTCCTGACGTGGACAGATTTGTATTTATTCGTGATTTGACTAAATTTAGGTCCAGATGTGGACAAGGTTACTCCTGTGACGACAGAATCTCTATTCGTGTTGACGAATTTGTTTCTCTTCTTGTGTTGACAAGGTTAGTCCAGTTGTGGACGGAGGTGTTTTTGCAAAAATTGTTCAGTACCTATGGCGTTACATAGGTGGTTGAAGTTGAGATCAGAATTATTATCAGACGTTGGATCAGTTGTTGCCGTAACAACCGGATTTAGATAGGGGATGTTGTTCCCCAAGCAGCAGTGCAATTTATTTCTGCGGTGGGCAAATTTTCGGGTTTCCTGGTATTCAACCGTCTCGTACCTCGATTGTTTGAAGGTCGTTCGCTCTTCACCCAGTCGGGTCCAAGCCGTTTGAATAGGGGCAGCTGTTGCACCCCAAAATTTGCTCAACCTTTTCTTGCCTGATTTATGTTTCATTGCATTGTCATTTGCATAGTTACATCATTCACATAGTTCTAATCATTGGCATATCATAACTCATCCAGCAAGAGATCAAGTGTGATTCTTATCAGAAGAAGCCTAGCAAGAGGTCTTATCCAAGTATGAGAAGTCATCCAGGCCATCAAGAAGTGATTTGAAGTCTTGAGAAGATTGAGTGTCTACATGTGGGTTTTACTCCTATCTTGAGGAATATTGAGAATCATCAGTGGAATGTGAAACATGGAATGTGAACTTGAGGTGTGTATGGATCTCATGGAATGCCTAGAGGGCCCTATTGAAGCTGAGACAAGTCATTGATTCAAGTGCAAGAGCCACAGTTGAGGTGCAGTCAACTAGGGTTTCATCTGGGTCAATCCTAGGTCAATTGAGTAATTGAAGAGCATCAAAGCCTACTTTGAGGTCATGGGGTTCATGTAATGGTATGTTGATACATGTGTGGTGTTGTGCCAAGGTTAAGCAAAGAAGAATCAAGGATGTGGGAAGTTGCTAAATTAGGGTTCCAGTGTAAAATCCCCTATTTAGTGCCTAACTTCCAAGCCACATAAGTCAAGATACAAGTTTAAAATGGATCTTTGGACAACATGAAACTTGTATAGCATCTCAATACCTTTAATTTGAGTATTATAAGTACTCCAGGGGATTTATAGAACTCAAGTTATGGTTCTTGCAAGTTACAGGTCACCAGAGGACACTGAAATTTATCTGTGAAAGTCACTTGACTTCCAAGCAACTTTTGCCCTTCAAGGAATTTTCAAATGGATTCTTGGCCAATATAAGAGTTGTAGATCTTGATCTTATCTTTCCATATAGTACTAGAAGTCCTCAAAAGTATTTGTAGAACTGAAGTTATGATCTTGGCAATCCAGGGGTATTTTGGGCATTGGTGATTATAGGTCATTTTCAAGAATGTGCCAAAATCTCCATCTTCCACTCCTCAAATGGAAAATTGTTCAACATGAAATGTGCTTAGAATGATGTTTTTAGGTCAGATGTGAAGTCATGGTGGGTTGAATGAGCTTGTATCACAAAGTTGCTAAAAATGGCTTAAAAAGGAAGAATGTAAAGGCCAAAAATAGAATTTCATGATTTATGGTCAAAGAAAGTCATGTGGCATATCGTTTTGATCAGAAAACATGTTTTAAAGATGATGACATTATTACATTTTGGAGTTGAGGTCATTTGCACATGGTTTCACTTTGTTACTTAAGATTGAAGAAACATAACCATCCAATGCCTTAAGACCAAATGCAAGGGAATTACCATTCCAATTCAGTTCTAAATACCATGAGAAGAGAAATCCAAAGGAGATGGTGAGCTGAAGCAGAGCAAGGCATGGTTTTGGCATGTGAGATTTTCAAAGGAGATGAGAAATTGAATTTCTCATTTGAGCCATTCCAGAACTTTCTAGATTGATCTAACACGTTCTATATAAGATGTATAACTGATTCAGTTGGTTTTTTGGGTAAGAATTGGGGTGAAACACAAAAGAGCCATTAAAAATTTCTTCATTGCATCAAGATTCGGATTCTGAAATTGGAGTGGTTTCAATACAAATCATTGATTGCAAAAGCTTCATAATGAATTTCTGATTGAATTTGGAGGATTTCGTGGCTTGAATTGAAGAGAATCGTGATCAAGCAATTGAAATTTTCATAGCTGCAGCAAGAATCGGTTTCAAAGATTGGAGTGATTTCAAGCCAAACTATTGCATACAGAAGCTTCAAAGTGATTGTGTGAAGGAATCTGGAAAGAATTGAAGCTTAATTTGAAGCCAAGACCACTCTGTTCATCCACTTTTTACAGGTATGCAATTTTCAACTTGTAGCTTAGAATAGAGGGAATTGGCTAGGAATTGATGCATGGATAGGTTATAGATGATGCTTAGATGGATTCTGGTAGGAAAATTTGATGATTAGAGACAAAACCTTAGGCATTGCAATTTCTGTTAGAGCTCGGTTATCACGATTCTTGGAACGATAATGGTGTTCAGATGATGATAATTGATCAGTGTAACGTGTAGTTTACATTAGTACCTTTAATTTCAAGATTCGTGGTAGTTGAATTTGGAGTGTGATCTGAGCTTGCTATCGGTTTTGGAGTTGTGGTTTGAATCAATGGAAATGGAGGTTGTAATTAGACTCAGGGTGAGGAAACGAGCAAGATTGAGTGTTTAGGTTTGATGTTTGGTGCATTTTTGTGATATTGGCAATTGGGGACGACGGTGGCGCAAGCTCCGGCCACCGTCCTGAAAATCTCCCTCTCATATTTGAATTTTGGGGAAGATGATGATTTCACCATTAGATCTAGTTTTGACCATTGACTCAGACTCAATCCAAGGGCCACGCTTGCATTTCAATTTGTGAAGAGAGTTGAGATGGAGACCAAAACTATGTGTTTCATTTAATTTGTTGGATGGGCCTAACATTTGAATTGCTAACCACACCCTCCTCCTGGCCCATGAGTGAATATACACGTGAATTACTTGCTATTTGCCACACGAGTTTTCCCAATTTCCTTTTAATTTCTGAGTGGTTTTAATATGTGGTTTGGGCTTAAGGTTCGCTTGCTATATGTTGCGGTGAAAATTTGATATCAAGCTATTAATTAACTTGAACCGTATTTCTTTTTACAACCGGTCTTTAATTTATCCAAAGGATAGGTCTAAAGAAAGAAAGAACCTTTTGCGCGATGTGACAACAACGCTTTAAGAGATTCGGGGATCGGGGGTTGATTATATCTAGGGAAGGTATTAGCACCCTAAATATCTGTAGTACTCTAGAGGAACCTTTTGTTTAATTAATTGCTAAGTTTGTAGATTGTGCTATGATTTAAGAATTGGGAATTGAGATAAAATAAATAAAAGGCCTAAGTGGTTTTCTAAGTTTGCTCGCAAAGGCATCGCACCTTCTGCCTACGTATCCTGACTAGGATAGAATCAGAGCAATCGTAGTTCGCCTCACGAGGGGAAAGAACTCTTGATGATGATCAAAGTTCAAAGGGGAACAAACATGACAATGTTTGTGTGGAGTTTGACAAAACTCCCTAAGCTAAATTGAAAAGGGAAAGTAAGAAAATCATGACGATGATTCTTACATAGAGTTGACGAACTCTTTCCTAGGGTTCTAGTTGAAGAACACTCCTAGTATGGGTAGGTTTCTTGGACTTAAAGCAAAGTCTAGAGGTTTCTTAACTAGGGTTAGAGTGACTTAACAAAGTCAAAGGGAAAACGGATATTTTGGTCCAAGACATTGACAGTCAAGTGGACAGACCTTCCTTTGGAGGAACAGTATTGTCGGCAACTGGACGAAAGCTAACGAGCTTCGTCGCTTGGGGATAAAATAAAATACAAACATTATTCAAACATTCATGGTGACAACCAATACAAAGATTAAAGATGGAAAGCAATGATGACAATCAGAGCAATTGTTTTGGTACGAGAACCGTGACGACAGTTCGCACCTGGAATACCGTTAACAGACAGATGAGATAAACATAAAAATAATTCGAGGTAAAAATTCTAACATGTTGACAAACATATATAGACATGATAACAATCAATTTTCCTGAGAAAATACAAGAGGAAACCTTTTAAATTTCATCTGCAACCAAATAGGGTTAGTACCATTGACGCGCGGATCGCGCACAATCAAACGTGGTGAAAAAATAATCAAACATGGAAAATAAAATTATGACATGAAAGTACACATTAAAATAAACACAATGAAAAAAGAACGGGTGAAAAACGATAAAAAATGAGAGAGTTACGAATTTTTGAAGTTTATGTACAAAAAATGAGAAAAAGTGGCAGCAAGGGTTATCACAAGGGATCAAACCCATGCCAAGACTGATACACGCGCGAGTCTCTACCGCTGGGGCAGCTATTACATCCATTAATCAAATGGAAACCATAAATATACATGCCTTGTTTGGTTCCATGGCTGGGCAAAAATACATAATCAACACAAGTACGATTCATACCGTATCTCACTAACCGCTTATCGGATCGAGGCAAATTTTATATGGATCTTGGGTAGAAAAATGAGAGGAAGAGGATGGTGGTGGTGGTTTTTCCAAATTGTTTACCTAGTGAAAAAAATGATAGCTGGTGTGTTTGTGTGCTTTTGAATGCATAATGACATGGATACATAATCGAAACCAAATACGTTTTATACCGTATCTCACTAACCGCTCATCGGATCGAGGCAAATTTTATATGAAAATTGGGTAGAAAAATGAGAGGAAGAGGATGGTGGTGTTATTTTTTCCAAATTGTTTGTCTAGTAAAAAAAACGATAGCTGGTGTGTGTTATGGTTCATGATTTGCAAAATGCTATGCACAGCTTGATTCCAACATGTTTAATGCCAAGTAAATTCACATACACATCCAATATATGATATATATACAGAAGGAAACAAGTTTAAGACCAGGACATGTAGATATTGGAATGTCATATTCAACTTGCAAGTAAACATAAGCATAGATGCATGACAGTATGGTTTTTGAGTTTCAGCTCAAATTGAGTCAAGGCAACATTCCAAACACCTTTAATACATGATATTAAATGTGTGTGTGTGATAAAATTCAAACTGGAACTATCATGTGAATATTTGGTTTTCAAAATGCATTTTTGTATGTGTTATGTGCATGAGATAGTGTAGTTTGGTATCCAAGTCGTTTCCAATGGTTTGGTTCATTTAAACATGTCACATATGGCCAAACAAAGCTGTTGCAATCAAAAGATTTCAAAGAAAACCATTCATTCTCAAATTGGTATGGTATACGCAAGCATGTGATAGCAAAAGTCATTTCGTGAGTGAATTTGTGGTGTAGTGTGTTTCATACTCAAACAAGTGTACTAGCATACCATATTTGAATAATAAGTGATGTGTGTGATGTTGTTTTGGTGAAAAAACCAGTCATACCAAAATTGTCAAGTTTGAGTGGCTTGTGTGCATTATGTGCATCATGAGTGTAATTCTTTGTTCCAATCATTTTAAACCTCAAACCATGATGTAAACACACTCTAATTGACCAATATGAGATGTATGCTTCATCATTTTGCTCAGAGATCAACTCATTCCAAAATTGGTCTTGGTGATGTAGCCTTATGTGAAAAAATGATCATTTGAGATGTGAATTTTTATAGCAATGATCTTATGAGCAAAATGAGTATTCAAAAATCTCAAGTATGTCAAATATGAGGTGTTTCAAAGTTCATTTATGTACCAAGACCATTATCATGACAGTTGGCCAAGCATTTGCAATTTGGAGCAAAAAGTGTCTTTTTCAAAGATGGGTTTTGACAGTTTTGATTCTAGGCCATTTCTCTTTAATTTGTCATGCCCTACACTTCAAATACATCATATGAAATGGATTTGAGAGTTCAAATACCTTTGGAACTGAGAGCTTGAGAAAATAGCAAGTGAGTTGCAAAATGTAAGTGAAACTAGCTCTTTAAAAGTGAAAACTTGGAATATTTGCCATGAGACTTAGGTAATGGTTGGAACACCTTTAAAATGTTATGTTTGGAGTGTCTAAACAAATAAATCAAGTAAAAAAAGACCTACAACCAAAACTGTCATGGTATATGCAAGAAAATGCTTGAAAAAACAACCATTTGAGATGTCAAACTCCCCATTACTTGTTGCAATCCTCAAACCAGGTTATGAGCATGTTTAAAATGATTAGCTTGAGGTGCTTCAACAAGTAATTGAGTTCAAAAATACCCCCAAAACCAGAACTGATATGTGAGACTAGGAAACATGTAAAAAAGTGTCTCTAAAAGGTGATCAACATGAATTGTACCAAACCTGTTCAAAACCATAAGCCTAACATCTTACATGAATCACATAGAGGGGTTTCAAAGTATCAAAATAGGTCCTTAAACAACAGGTTAAAGAATCACCATTGCAAGTGCATATTCTTGGCAAAAACCAATCTTGAGAGTGGAACAGAATTATGTTAGCAATAACAAGGCATCCACAATGCATATACTCCATATATATCATGTTACAACTGTTAGGACCTTTGGAATTTCATTCTTCCCCTAAAAATATAATTTTGGCATTTGAACCTAAACATGAGCAAGCATACATAACAGCAGCCACCACTAGATTGTTGTCTTAAGTAATGATAAAAAAGAAACACATAGGCAACAACAAGTATGCATAGCTATTTATGAACACATAAACCATACATGGGTGGAAGATCATGAACACACCTCTCATTCATGCTTTATACTTCATTTTATCAAAAACCTAAATATGCAAGATGTGGAAAATAATGAAAGAGCAAGGTTTTACAAATTACATACCTGTTGGTGATCTTATTTAGCAAGCCAAATTAGTTGAGAAAACCAGAGATCTTTGCTTCACCTTCTTGCTTTGGCTCCTTTCTTCAACTTTAAGTAACCACACACTTATGATGCCAAAATGAAAATTATGAGTTTCTAATGAGGGATAAGGGCTTGGACAGTTGAGATATATGGCTCTTGAGGTGTTCAAGTGGTTAAAACCTCAAGAAAAGGTTTGGAGCAAGATTTGGTGTTTTTTATGGACTTTGGTCAACGTAAGCCAAGTGAAAGGTTGACTTTTTGATTCCTTGTGATTTTTGGTGGTTCAATGGTTTGTACACCTTATATATGTTATTTATAAAGTGTATGGATGATAGTTTGGGTGCTGGAACATGTAGAACTTGATGTGGTAGAGATTTCACTTCAAGGCCATTTTTGAGTGTTTTGGTGAACTTTGTGATTTTTGAGAAATTGAAGCAAGATGATGGAATTGTGATGACAGGGGTTATTTGTGGTTTTTATCAGAAAAGATGTGTTTGAAATGAGGTGAGGGAGCCCTCCTTTTATAGAGAAAATGATTGAGGTGCTTGCTAGGAAGTCTTGCTTAACCATGAAGCAAACTTGATATTTTCAACCACTTGCCAACTTGCCTTGCTTTTTCTGATCTTTGGCTGTCTCCTTAACCCAATGGGCAACTTTAAATGATGTTTCTACTGATAAATTGCAGCCTAGATGCTTGGTAGAGTGGCTGGAGCAGAATCACTTTCCACCTCATGCTTGGAAAAGTCAAAAATGACAACTTAGGCAATGAACTTCCAATCTTTAATTCTATGATATCTCCATGCAATTTCTTTGCTTCAACTTGCTTGAGATGTTCAATATATCAGATAGTATGAGTTTGACAAGTTAGAATTGGTCCACTTGAGTGATAGAGGTGCTTTTGCAATATTGGTCAATGTGGGACTAGCATGACAAAATACCAACTTTGAACACATGTATCTCTCAACTCATAACTCACCTTGAGATGTTCTTGTACAATTTAGAAAGCCCTCACATAGTACTAAAACTTTCATGTTGGCCAGAAATCTTGATTCTATTTGAAACTAGGTGAAAACCCCCTTGAAGTTGGCTGATTTTAGCTTCTAAAGTGAAAATAACTTAGAAATTTTCTAAGTTATTTTCCCTTCTAGGAATGTTTTTGCTTATATCTCAAAAAGTATGCATTTCCTGGTTGTGGACTAGTATGGGACTTTTGTAGGACTTGTCAAGAGCTTTCAAATGAGACTAGAACCAACTCAATTGGATGTGTGGTTAAGGAGATACGGTTTAGCCCTTTTCAAAACCCTAATTTCCCAATTCCTCGATTACTCTCTCATTCTTGATCCAATGATCATGAAAATTGATATGCAAGTCCATTATGACATAAGGAACAACTTTGATTCACAACTTGGATTCCAATTCTCAAAATTCGAGGAGTTGACTTTTCGGTCAACCGTACAATCGATCGGTGCCGATTGAGTCACCCGTCGATATTCTGGACATCCTGAGACTTTGATACTTCTTGAATAGTCTTTAATAGTCTATATGAACTTCATGGACCTCAATCCCACCATTAAAACATCTTCCAACATCAAAGTCAAACCACAGTTGACTTTCCACTAGTTAAAAACCCTAATCGGGGCCTCCTGACTGCACTGTTCTTGATTCTGAAACGATTTCTTCAAATTGACTTCCCATTTGACTTTTATATTATCTTTGATTTCATTCAATGATTGAATTGGCCCAAATTATTGGTTGATCATTCCTTGATTGTTTTGAATTTGTCGGTGCGAGAACCCTGATTCATCTTTAACTTGACAATAATAAACTTGCACTTGATTTAGGGTTAGATAATGCATGATCATGCTTCTAAAAATGATAATGAGAATCTAAGGGGTCAAAATTTGGGGTACAACAGTTGCCCCTATTTAAATATCTTCACTAGATGGGGAACGAGAGATGACAATCTTCGTTAAATCGCAGTGAAAGGTATTTAAATATAGATAACCGAAAATTTTGTCCCTTAGATCCGATGTCATGCTAAAGGATAAGTTATGATATGCCATGCACTCTAAATGATGCTTTATGATGCTTGAATGCAAACAACATAGACGCAACGATAATAATAAAAGAAACAGTAAAACAAACAGTGACAAATACAAGGACTCGATACTGGGGACTCGTACTGAAAAACTAAATTAACAGTTCAGACATGACTGCTAGCGTAAGAAGGAAAACTTCACATGGGGAAGAGACAAATCCAATAAAGATGAAAATCTTATTGGAACAGAGGTACTCCACCGGGGAGAAGAATAGACTTCTACTGGGGAAATGAAAAATTAATTCCATCGGGAAAAGAGAATCAGGATTCATTGGGGAAGCGAAAGACTGGATACAACCTCACTGGGGATGATCAGATGAGGAACTTCCTATAGTGAAGAGTTCAAACGGGATCTTCAGGAATGGACTAGAAATAAGACTAATCACACGTGGAGGATACTAGTGACGACTAGATCTCCGAGACTTGACTGGGAACATGGATCACTGGGGATACATCCTCAGCTTCTGCAAATAGTTCACACAGTGCTGGTAATCAATAGACTTCCTGGGGAATTGATAACGACCAGAATTCCAAGCGATGCCAGTGATGACTGGTCTTTTAATGGTGATTGGTGACGACCAAATCAGGGTACCAATAATGATTGGTTTTAAACAACGCCAGTTATGACCGGATTTTTTTTTTTATGAAGATGGTGACGACCATACTGGGGAATACCAATGACAATTGTACAAAAACGCTAGTGATTACTAAATCTTCTAGCTGGAGATTGGTGACAACCAAACTGAAATAGACTCCAAGTAATGATTGGATTCTAGACGATGATACCAGTTACGACTGGGTTTCAAAGGGAAAGATTGGTTAAAACCTCAAGATACCAATGACGATTGGATTTAGGCAGTGCCAGTGACGACTGGACTTCATGGGGAAAGTTAGTGACAACTAACAAGATACCAATAATAATTGGAACACTACCAGTGACGACTGGATTTCCCAGGGAAAAGGTTGGTAACGACCAAACCAAGAAGCGCAAATGACAATTAGACTCTTATTTAGTGCCAGTGACGAATGGACTTATACTTGGAAACGAAGTGAGTAACAACTTAGACTTTGCGGGGGTTAATAGATGTCACTAACTCGGGGAACAAACGAATCACACTGATCCCACGATGAGGGGTGTACGTAGACTTGGGAAATAAACCCGAAGACCTACGGGGGAATAAAGCCTGTAGGTAGATTTTGCTGAGGTGAATTCAAACAGATGTCCAGAAATACTTCGCTGGAGGAGGAACCTTCATATCATCATAAGAAATCCTGAGGGATAATCTTCAATCTTTGATAACCATACATGGCCAAGGGACTCTTCGTCACCCGACTTGCTAGCATTTCATTGGGGAATGTAAATTCTGACTGTGCATCAAGACTCCTACTACCCTGAAGTTTCGGGGAATGTATGATTTTCCTCGAGTTTTTCCACAAGTTAAAACATTTTGTAAAATATTTCCAAGTTATTATTTTTTCAAAAATCTGGATTTTAATGCTTTCAAAAATAATTGTTGCTTAATGAACGGTATTTTGCATAACAAAGAGAATAAGGAACTGATAATTTACACAAGAAAGAGAGGCTCAAAAGGCTGATTTTATTTAAAGGATGAAATCTTGCCAATGACAATATTCCATGGAACTTTTTACAAGTAAAATGGCAAAAGTGGATAAGGTTACATTGAATCCTGTGACCTAACTATCCCTAAAGACTAGAATTCTCCAAGATCCTTGCTTCTGACGAGAGCTGTTGAGATGAACCTTTGTTGAGTCTGCAACGTTGATGACTTTGTCTGATGCAGCGAAACGCCTTTGTCCCTAATTTTTGCCTGGATTGCCCTTTCGGGTTTTCAATCCACCGGGACACTCATTTTTGCCTAAGCCTCCCTTTCGGGTTTTCAACTTAGCGAGCTTTTTGATTTCTTTTCTCTTTTTCCTTTCCTTCTCTTTTTTCTTTTCTACCCTAACTTTTGCATAAACCGTTCTTTTGGATTTTCTGGTTTATCGGGTACTTTTTAGGCGTAATATTTCCGAACTGTGTCAGAGTTTATCGGGTGTGTAAGTTGTTCTCCGTCCATGGTAGTAAGGATCAGTGAACCTCCGGAGAATACTGTCTTCACAATAAAGGGGCCATCATAATTAGGCATCCATTTCCCTCTTGCGTCTTTGTGAACTGGTAAGATCTTCTTGAGCACAAGTTCTCCTTCGCGGAATTCTCTGATACGGACCTTTTTATCGAACGCCCTCTTGATTCTTTTTTGATACAACTGGCCGTGACACATCGCAGACATGCGCTTTTCATCGATGAGATTCAGCTGATCAAATCTTTCTTTAATCCATTCTGCCTCTTCTAACTTGGTTTCCATGATGACTCTGAGGGATGGTATCTCGACCTCGATGGGAAGAACTGCGTCCATTCCATATACCAGAGAAAAGGGGGTTGCCCCTGTGGAAGTGCGAACGGAGGTTCTGTATCCGTGCAGGGCAAAGGGTAACATTTCATGCCAATCTTTGTAGGTTTTAACCATTTTCTGCAAGATCTTCTTGATGTTTTTATTTGCAGCTTCCACAACCCCATTCATCTTTGGACGGTAAGGGGAAGAGTTGTGGTGTTCGATTTTGAAGTCATCACATAATTCTTTCATAACTTTGTTGTTCAGATTGGTTCCGTTGTCTGTTATAATTCTGCTTGGGATCCCGTAGCGACAGATGATCTCCTTTTTACTGAAACGAGCCACCACTTGACGTGTAACATTGGTGTAGGATGCAGCTTCAACCCATTTTGTGAAATAGTCGATGGCAACCAGAATGAAACGGTGTCCATTTGAAGCTTTTGGCTCAATTGCCCCAATCATGTCAATCCCCCACATAGAGAAAGGCCATGGCGACGACAATACATTCAACAGTGTTGGAGGCACATGCATTTTGTCCGCGTAGATCTGACATTTGTGACATTTTCTGGCATACTGAATGCAGTCGGTTTCTAAAGTTAACCAATAATAACCAGCTCTCAAGATCTTTTTAGACATGGCGTATCCGTTGGCGTGAGTACCAAACATTCCTTCATGAACATCTTTCATTAACAAGTCCGCTTCTCTTTTGTCAACACATCTGAGTAAGACCATATCATGATTTCTTTTGTAAAGTACACCATTGCTGAGGAAGAATTTGGATGCTAATCGCCTTAGTGTTTTCTTGTCAAGTGTCGTAGCATCTGTGGGATATTCTTGCTTCAACAGATAATTCTTTATATCAGATACCAGGGCTTGCCATCGGTTTCTTCTTCAATCATTTGACAGTAAGCAGGCTCTGTCTTGCGTTCAATTTTGATAAGTGTGCCATCGTTGACATCTCTAGTTTTCCACATTGAGGCCAGCATGGCTAAGGCGTCGGCGATGTGATTCTCTGCTCTTGGAACATGTTTAAAGGTGATTTCGTCAAAATACTTGATCGTTTCAACGATATAAGCTCTGTAAGGGATCATGTTTTCATGTCTTGTCTCCCATTCACCCGTGACTTGGTAGATAACCAATGCTGAGTCTCCACTGACTTCGAGATTTTTGATTTGGAGATCAATGGCTGCTTCGAGACCAAGGATACATGCTTCGTATTCAGCAATGTTGTTTGTACAATCAAAGTCTAGTCTGGCTGTAAACAGAGTGTAACCACCTTCAGGATTCATTAAAACTGCACCTACGCCATGTCCGCTATAATTGGAGGAACCGTCGAACATCATTTTCCACCAATTCTCTGTCTGTTGACCTTTGTCAGAACTTGTTTCTTCACAATCTTTTACTAACATGATATCTTCATCCGGAAAATCAAACTTCAGAGTTTCATAATCTTCGACAGGTTGATCTGCGAGATATTCTGATAACACACTGCCTTTGATAGATTTTTGAGCCACATATTGAATATCATATTCTGATAGTAACATATGCCACCGGGCGAGTCTTCCGGTTTGTGCCGGCTTCTCAAAGATGTACTTTATTGGATCCATTTTCAAGATCAATAAAGTGGTGTGACAAATCATATACTGCCTCAAACGCTTAGCGGCCCATGCTAAAGCACAACAAGTCTTTTCTAGGAGTGAGTATCTGCTTTCACAATCAGTAAATTTCTTGCTCAGATAATAAATGGCATGTTCTTTCCGTCCAGATTCGTCTTGTTGACCCAGAACGCAACCCATTGAGTTTTCAAGCACTGTCAAATACATAAAGAGAGGCTTTCCCGGAACGGGTGGTATCAAAATTGGAGGTTCTTGGAGATAACCTTTGATTTTATCGAACGCTGTTTGACAATCAGAATTCCATACGACCGTTTGATCCTTTCGTAACAACTTGAAGATCGGTTCACAGGTGGGGGTCATATTGGAAATGAACCTGGATATGTAAATCAACCTTCCAAGGAAGCTTCTAACCTGATTTTCGGTCCGCGGAGCTGGCATGTCTTGGATGGCACGGACTTTGTCTGGATCCACTTCAATCCCCTTGCGGCTGACAATAAAACCGAGTAATTTTCCTGATCTGACTCCGAAAGTGAACTTTGAGGGATTCAACCTCAACTGATATTTCCGGAGTCTTTTGAATAAATTCAACAAATGTTCTAGATGGTCTTCTTCATTTTGAGACTTGGCGATCATGTCATCCACATATACTTCTATTTCTTTGTGCATCATGTCGTGGAACAAAGCCACCATAGCTCTTTGATAAGTTGCGCCTGCGTTTCTCAAACCGAATGGCATAACCTTATAACAATAGGTGCCCCATGGAGTGATGAAGGTTGTCTTTTCCATGTCATCAGGATCCATTTTGATTTGATTGTAACCAGAGAACCCGTCCATAAAGGAAAACACTGCAAACCGAGCTGTATTATCTACCAAAGTATCAATATGTGGTAGAGGGAAGTTGTCCTTTGGACTGGCTTTGTTTAAATCTCGATAATCCACACACATCCTTACCTTTCCATCTTTCTTTGGTACAGGAACAATGTTGGCTATCCATTCTGGATACTTGGCCACTGCAAGGAAGCCTGCATCAATATGCTTTTTTACCTCATCTCTGATTTTGAGAGCCATGTCGGGTCTGGTTCTTCTGAGTTTCTGTTTAATCGGTGGGCATTCGGGTCGGAGTGGTAACTTGTGAACCACTATGTCTGTATCCAAACCAGGCATATCCTGATAAGACCAAGCAAACACATCTACATATTCTCTTAAGAGCTCCTTTAACTGCTGTTTTACCTCTGCCCCTAAGGCTGTCCCAATTTTGACTTCTTTTTTATCTTCTTCGGTACCAAGGTTGATAACTTCTACCTGTTCCTTATGGGGTTGAAGCTCTGCATCCTCTTTTTGGGCCAGTCTTACCAGTTTATCGGGAATTTCACAGTCTTCGTCCTCGTCTTCAGCTTGGTAAATTGGTGAATCAGGGTCAGGAGGAGATGCATGGTCACAGGATTCAATAGGGTTATGGTCATCACTGCATGTTTGAAGGGTTTACTTTATCAAAACACACAATCAACAAAATGCAACACATAAAGAGAAAATTGTTTTTGTTTTGGTTTTTTGTATTGCCATTTTTCTTTCAAAGTAAAAAGCAAAAAGACGGTAAAGAAACAAACACGAGGATTTTTAACAAAATGGTCCATTCTCATTAATATTTCTTTGAAAGCATGGGGCCCTTACAAAACATTCCTATAGCCTTGGGCACGGCTATGGAGATTTTAAAAATAACAAAGAAAAACAACAAATTACTTTAACTCGAGAAAAACTACAGGAACTTCGATAGCCTCCCAGTTGTTCAGAGTAGCTTCGTCATGATACACTAGTGCTTCTATGTCTTCACTTTCAAGATTTCCTTCCACGGCGTTAATTTGAAAACCGCCACTGATAAATATTTCTTGAATAGCCTTTGGCCGGCTGTTGTCATGCCTCGGTTCTTCACTTTGAGTTGGTTTGTAACCCAACCCCCGACGGTTCATCTTCGGCTTTACCTCAATGACTTCTCCCCATCCTGCGGGAGTGCCTTCTTCCATCGTAGCTTTGGCACCTTGAGCAGATGCGAAAGTTGGACCACTTTTTGCCACCGTCTCCTCTATCATCACTGCGTTTGCTATTTCTAGTGCTTGGAATGATGTCTCTAGTGCGTCTTCTTCTGCTTCAATGTACCGGAATGATGAAAGATTACTGACCATTAATTCCTCTTCACCATGAACAATCACCAGTTTATCATTTACCACAAACTTCATTCTCTGGTGCAGGGTAGAAGTTACCGCCCCTGCTTCATGGATCCAGGGACGTCCCAGTAAGCAGCTATAAGCTGGATTTATGTCCATCACCTGAAATACAATGTTAAACTCATGGGGTCCCACCAAGATTGGTAATTCTACTTCTCCGATGACCGTTCTCCTCGAACCATCAAAGGCTTTTACAATTAATGAGGTTGGTTTCATCTCTGCCCCGGCATAGGCTAGTCTGGACAGTGATCTTGCGGGTAGTACGTTTAACGAGGATCCTGTATCGACCAGTACTCGTGCCAAAGTATCTTCCTGGCATTTGATGGATATGTGTAGTGCACGATTGTGATCACGTTTTTCCTTTGGTAACTCGGCATCGCTGAAACTCAAAGTATTGCATGCCGTGATGTTAGCCACTACTGAATCAAACTGCCCAAGCGAAATATCTTTGGTTACATGTGCTTGTCTCAATACTTTCTGCAATGCTTCCCTGTGAGCTGGAGAATTTATCAAGAGTGACAAGATTGATATTTTTGATGGTGTCTGATGAAGCTGATCTATCACCTTGTAATCACTTCTTCGGATAATCCTCAAAAATTCATCATTCTCTTCTTCTGTGTTTGGAGCTTCTTTTTCTTTGATTATCACAGCAGGAATGACTTCCTTTGGAATAGCTACTGATTCTTTTGGCTGATAGATCCGACCGCTGCGGGTCATTTTGCTAGTGCCGACAATATTGGTCACATCTTTCTGATTATCTGTCTGAGCAGTCTTTCCCGTTTCTTGGTCTACCACGGTCACATCGTACTTCCACGGAACAACTTTTGTATTGTCATAATGGAACGGTCTTGGTTTCTGAACTACGATTGGTCGTGGTTGACCTATAGCAGCTCTGTTGAAAACTGGCCTTGCACCCCTGTTAAACACTGGAACTTTCTCTCTTTTCCTGGATAGGTCGAAAACTGGCTCTACTACAGAAACCTCTTCTTTCCTTTCCTTACCACATACTTGTAACATCCCCTCATTTATCAATCTTTGTATATCTTCCTGTATCCCATTACATCCACCGGAACTAACGGTACGTTTTTCACTTTGGTTATGAACATCTCCCAACAACCCTGCTTTGGTCAGCTTATCATGCAATGTCTTCAATGGCGTTCTGATTTTTGACACATCATTAATTATCTCTTCATCTGACTTTTCAATGGCATTGACCCCTCCATGGTTTGGCAGTGGGTTACTTTTGACGTTAGGTGGTACATCATCAAAGGACAAGATTTTCTTCTCCATCAACTCTCTTACCAGATGTTTTAAGGCAAAGCAACCTTCTAAGTCATGGCCGACAACACCTTCATGGAAAGCACAATGAGCATTTGGGTTATAATGTGGAGATGTGGTATCTGGATTAAGTGGTCTTGTCGTGATCAACCCCTGTTGGACCAAAGATGGATATAACTCAGTGTACGTCATTGGTATTTGTGGAAGTGGAGGTTTTGTTGTTGGCCTCCGGTTCTGGTATTGTTGCCTGGGCTGTGGTACCCTCTGCTGCTGATTTTGTTGAAAGGGCGGAGCGTTGGGCGCTCGTTGATGCCCTTGCTGGTTTTGCTGATACATGGGCGCTGGTCGCCCTGGTTGATAGTTTGAAGTGGAATGGTTGAATGCTGGGGTCACAGCTGCCACATATTGTTGAGGGGCATACTGTACCGGGTACATGGGTCTTTGTTGATGAAACTGTTGAACATAGTTAGGCTGGATTGGCTGGAAGAAACTTTGTTGAGGCGGTTGATATTGCTGATATGGAGGTCTCATGGTACGGATTCTTCTCCCCATTATGGCATTTGTCTCACCTTCTTTCTTCTTGTGAAACCCACTGCTGACCTTCTTAATACTGCTGTTGTTAGAACTGTCGGAGCTGCTGGCTACCTTTCCACTTTTCATCCCTAATTCTACCCTTACTCCCACGGCTACAATGTCTGAAAAACTTGCAGACACACTGCTGATCATTTTCTCATAGAATTCTGGTCTCACTGTGTCAACAAACCAGTCTGTCAGTTCCTTCTCACTTAGGGGTGGCTCTACCTGGGATGCTGTTTCTCTCCACCGCTGAGCGTATTCTTTGAATGACTCTGTGCTTTTCTGGGACATGTTCAACAACTGCCTTCGGTCAGGTACCATATCCATATTATATTTGTAATGTTTCATGAATGCATCTGCCAAATCTTGAAAACTGTGGATTCTGGACTGATCTAGACTTAGATACCATTTTGCTGGAGCTCCTTTCAGACTGTCTAGGAAGCAATGGATCATTAACTTGTCGTCTTCGATGTGTGCTGCCATTCTTCTATAGTACATGATTAAGTGAGTTCGTGGGCAAGTAGCTCCTGAGTACTGATCGAAATTTGGGATTTTGAATTTTGGTGGTATTACTAGTCCAGATACCAAACACATTTCTCTGGCGTCAGTGCCAAAGGTATCATTTCCTTCCATTGCTCGGATCTTTCTCCCTATCGTTTCAACACTCTCCCTCAACCTCTCATGTGATTCATTTTCCTCTTCATACCCTTCAGGTCCTTCGTATACCGGTGGTGGATTATGAAAGATGGGGCGTGCTTGAACCTGAACTGTAGCTGGAGTGTAGGTGGGAATAACTTGTGGAATCTCACCTCCCAAGGGAATTGTCTGTTGAGTGACTCTCGGCGGTGGCACAAAGCCTGGAGGTAACCCATAGGTTGGCACATTGGCAATAGTAACAGCTGTCGGGATTGGTTCTGCAGTGATTTCAGAGACAACGGTGGCTTGAGTGTCCAACATTGCCCGGATGACTTGCAAGGCTTCTTTGATCTGTCCCATGCCTCCTCGGAGCTCTCCGAGTTCATTGTCGATTCTGTTTACATCCAAGTTCTACTCTTCCATCCTTAAGCGAGCTTGGGCTCGTGTGTTGTATCGATGGCGTGGTCTCAGTGTGATTCTGTTGACAAGACAGAGGGGTGAGACTCGACTCAGGAACATGTATATGCAATGTTTATGAAATGCAGACATGCAAAAATGCAGATTTTAAACATTCAAGGGACTAAAAACGTTATTTGCGAATATTATAACAATAAATAGGAAAAACAGCCAAATCTTCATTGATAATATTTGGAGAGTTTACAACATCAAACGGGAAATGAAAATACAAGCTTCTACAAAATACGAAAAACAATAACAATAGATTCTAGATTCTTCTGCTGGATGGTCCTTCATCTTCAGACTGATTCTTTCTTCCACCTTGACGTACCAATTCTTGAAGTTCTTCTTTCTCTTGCATAGCCTTGAAATACTTATCTCTCCACATTTTCCCTTCTTTCTCAGCTTTTGCCAAGGTGGCCTTCAACTCTTCTACGAGGGTAGGCTTGGGCGAGTCAGGCTCAAAGCGGGTATAGAACATCTTCATTGCCGCTTCTCTTACCTATGATAGGTAAGATTCTGAAACAGTAGTGTTGTGGGGGCATAGGGCAGTTACTCCTCTTGTGTGGACATAACGCCAAGCGTACGCGATTTGAGCCCTATAAGTGGGATTCTTCCTTTCCTCCAAGTAAAATTTCCTCAAATAGTCTGGATCTGGTTCATCTTCCATGGGGTGCCCCAACTGTCGACAGGCCAGAATAGGATTATAGCTGATGCAACCATTGACGCTGATGAGCGGTACATTCGGGAAATCTCCACAGCTTTGGATCATGGAAATTCCTCCGTACATAGGATCAAACCATTTAATGTCTGAGTGTTTGAGCAACAGCAGCTTTTCCGTCCATGAGAGTCCATTTTGCTTATCCCAAATGGCTGGAATTTCTGACAAGTGTGAAACAAACCACTTGTGCAGGAGAACGGTGCAACATTCAATTCGTCCAACCCCATAGCGGTTCCTTCGGTGGAGGGTAAAATAAGTGTCGGCCAGCAAGGTGGGTACAGGATTTTTGATCAAGAAGAGATTGATTGCGTCTGCGTCCACAAAATCACTAGCAGTTGGGAACAAGAACAGTCCGTAAATAAGCAACACCAGGATGGCTTCAAATGCTTCAGTATTTTGTGACAAGGCATAGCTCTGAGCTTTTTCATATAGGAACATGGCTGAAATTCCGTACAATCCTCCCTTAGCACCCATATGAGATCGCACTTCGTCTAATTCCAAATACGCGGCCTCTGCAATTGCTCTTTCATTAGGAGTTCCCTCCCTTCCAGAAAAGGGGCTGGGGGTAACACCCACCCCCATTAGGGCGGAATACTCCTCCGAAGTTGGTAGCAACTGATAATCTGGAAACGTGAAGCAATGATAGGTTGAATCATAAAATTTCACGAGTGCGGATAACATTTCTTCGTACACTTGAACTTCCAGTAATGACAGCATATTCCCATGTCTTCCTCTGAACGCCTTGGGGTCTTCTACCAAACTTACCGTTTCTTCAGGTTCTCTAGTCTCGGTCTTCGGAACACAACCTCTTCTCTCTTTCCAGAATCTATCCTATAACATCTGCAAAATAATCTTTTAGTTCCTTGAATGTTTAAAATAACAAGAATGCAACCCTAAATGTAAAAGTTTTATGGAACTTAATTTTACCAAAATATCCTTTCATTTCATTGATTTTTCAAAAAGGGTATTACAAAAAGATTTCAGTACATCTTACAAAAAGCCCTAATATTACAACTCAATATGCTCTAAAAATCCTCTCTCTTCTTGATTCTTCTGAGCTCTTCTTCCACTTGTGCTTTCTCAAGGATGAGTTTGTCTACCATAGCCTTCCAAGGAGTTGATTGATGGTTGGAATAAAATGCATCTTCCTGTGCCTTCCTCTTCTTGCTTGCATCTGCTTCCTCTTCTTTTGACTGAAGTTGTTTGCGGAGTTCCTCGTTTTCTTCCATAGCCACCTGATATTTGTACTTCCAGGATACCTCAGTCTGCTGTGACTTCCTCAGAGCGATCTTCAGCTTTTCTTCCTCAGACATGAAAATCAATGGTTGTTCTTCTATTAATACCATAGGCTTTTGTGGAGGATAAGGCATTTTCAACTGAATAGCCCTCTTTCGTACCCATTGGAGATAAGGTTCAAAAGAGATGCAGTTAGGTCTTCCCAAGTCCTCTTTTCCTTTTCGGTGTATATGCCCCCATGCCTTGAGAATTTCATCTTTTAATTCTGAAACTCCTGTGAAGAAAATACCTTCTACGTGAGCGCTGCAGGGTTTGTCTTTCAGCGGATAACCAAATTGTCGACGAGCAAGCACAGGGTTATAGCTGATTCCCCCATTTGTACCAAGGAGAGGTACATTCCCGAAGCTTCCACAACTATCAATGATTTTGATCCCATCATAACTACGGCTGTACCAGTCAATATCGGAGTGAGTAAGAGCCATAATCTTTTCAGACCACCATCCTTTGCTCCAAAAAGTATGGGCTTTGGGTAGGTGAGAAACGAACCATTTATACAACAACGGAACACAACAGACGATCAGCTAGTAGGGTAGGTGCTGGATTCTTCTTCAAGAATATTTTGATGGCATTGAGATCCACAAATTTGTCAAAGCTCGGAAAAAGAAAGATCCCATAAATAAGTAAGGCTAGAATAGCCTCAAAAGCATCCATACTCAAGTGATCAGCATAATACTGAGCCTTCCCAATCAAGAATTTTGCAGTCAGCCCAAAGATTCCTCTTTTAGTAACCATGTTCTTCTGAATGTCTACCAACCCGATACGTGTGGCTTTAGCAATTTCTTCCTTTTTAGGGTCCTTCTCCATGACGGGAAAAGGAGATGCATCAAGGATGGGTAACCCAATCAGACAGGAATACTCTTCAAGTGTTGGCACTAACTGATAATCCGGAAATGTGAAGCAGTGATAAAGTGGATCATAGAACTGGAGTAATGTGGAAAGGAGTCCCGAATCCATTTTCTTCCTTGTTTTCAGTAGAGACAACAAATTCCCATACCTGCTCTTGAATCCTTCTACATCTGTGATCAGAGTGCTCAACCTTTCAATCTCATCTATATTAGGGCTTTTGTAAGTGTACTTTATAGTTTTCTTTTTTTCGTTGTCCATGATTTTCCTGATATTTTATAAATAAACGACTCTGAGTTCCATAAAACTTTTATGACATGATGTTTATGGATGCATGAATGCACAAACACAGGTAATCACATATTCACAGATTTACACAAGTAAACAGACAAGGTTTCGGGTTTGGAAAATATGAGCAAGGAGTCAAGGTCTACCCTCCCCAAAGGTATGTACTAAGGTTTCCATAACTGCAGAACAAGGTTCTAAAAGAGTTCCTGGAGTCCTCGACCCATCTTTCGGATATTATCAATTTCCCAAATACTTGGTGGTCGATAATATTCTCAAGAGAGTCTCGTCCAAGTGTAGTATCGCGTATCAACTAATTCGGAATTACTTCCTTATAGTCATCGCACTACATCCTAATAAAGCCATAGTGGGGGAAAAGGTATCTAAAGGTCCTCAGTGTCATGGGCACCTATGTAGAAAGTAGCATTGTTTTCACGAATACTCGATCAACAATACTAACTCTCAAAAAGGGCCTCTACTGAGTGGTGATTTTCTCAAGTCAGCTTGGTCGGGAATCAACTCCCTATAAGCCTTCTTGAATATACCACCTTCCTATCATAAGTACGCTTGAGCACGGGTGTAGTGTCGTCTCACCATCTCAAGTTTCCCAAACCATCAGAGCACAAATATATACAAGTATTCACAGATAGCAATTAGTTAAACAAAATAGGTTGAACCCTCAAAATAAAAGCAAAAGCAAAGTATCCCCAGTGAAGTCGCCATTTCTGTTGCGGTGAAAATTTGATATCAAGCTATTAATTAACTTGAACCGTATTTCTTTTTACAACCGGTCTTTAATTTATCCAAAGGATAGGTCTAAAGAAAGAAAGAACCTTTTGCGCGATGTGACAACAACGCTTTAAGAGATTCGGGGATCGGGGGTTGATTATATCTAGGGAAGGTATTAGCACCCTAAATATCTGTAGTACTCTACAGGAACCTTTTGTTTAATTAATTGCTAAGTTTTTGGATTGTGCTATGATTTAAGAATTGGGAATTGAGATAAAATAAATAAAAGGCCTAAGTGGTTTTCTAAGTTTGCTCGCAAAGGCATCGCACCTTCTGCCTACGTATCCTGACTAGGATAGAATCAGAGCAATCGTAGTTCGCCTCACGAGGGGAAAGAACTCTTGATGATGATCAAAGTTCAAAGGGGAACAAACATGACAATGTTTGTGTGGAGTTTGACAAAACTCCCTAAGCTAAATTGGAAAGGGAAAGTAAGAAAATCATGACGATGATTCTTACATAGAGTTGACGAACTCTTTCCTAGGGTTCTAGTTGAAGAACACTCCTAGTATGGGTAGGTTTCTTGGACTTCAAGCAAAGTCTAGAGGTTTCTTAACTAGGGTTAGAGTTACTTAACAAAGTCAAAGGGAAAACGGAGATTTTGGTCCAAGACATTGACAGTCAAGTGGACAGACCTTCCTTTGGAGGAACAGTATTGTCGGCAACTGGACGAAAGCTAACGAGCTTCGTCGTTTGGGGATAAAATAAAATACAAACATTATTCAAACATTCATGGTGACAACCAATACAAAGATTAAAGATGGAAAGCAATGATGACAATCAGAGCAATTGTTTTGGTACGAGAACCGTGACGACAGTTCGCACCTGGAATACCGTTAACAGACAGATGAGATAAACATAAAAATAATTCGAGGTAAAAATTCTAACATGTTGACAAACATATATAGACATGATAACAATCAATTTTCCTGAGAAAACACAAGAGGAAACCTTTTAAATTTCATCTGCAACCAAATAGGGTTAGTACCGTTGACGCGCGGACCGCGCACAATCAAACGTGGTGAAAAAATAATCAAACATGGAAAATAAAATTATGACATGAAAGTACACATTAAAATAAACACAATGAAAAAAGAACGGGTGAAAAACGATAAAAAATGAGAGAGTTACGAATTTTTGAAGTTTATGTACAAAAAATGAGAAAAAGTGGCAGCAACACAAGAGGAAACCTTTTAAATTTCATCTGCAACCAAATAGGGTTAGTACCGTTGACGCGCGGATCGCGCACAATCAAACGTGGTGAAAAAATAATCAAACATGGAAAATAAAATCATGACATGAAAGTACACAATAAAATAAACACAATGAAAAAAGAACGGGTGAAAAACGATAAAAAATGAGAGAGTTACGAATTTTTAAAGTTTATGTACAAAAAATGAGAAAAAGTGGCAGCAAGGGTTATCACAAGGGATTGAACCCATGCCAAGACTGATACACGTGCGAGTCTCTACCGCTGGGGCGACTGTTACATCCATTAATCAAATGGAAACCATAAATATACATGCCTTGTTTGGTTCCATGGCTGGGCAAAAATACATAATCAACACAAATACGATTCATACCGTATCTCACTAACCGCTTATCGGATTGAGGCAAATTTTATATGGATCTTGGGTAGAAAAATGAGAGGAAGAGGATGGTGGTGGTGGTTTTTCCAAATTGTTTACCTAGTGAAAAAAACGATAGCTGGTGTGTTTGTGTGCTTTTGAATGCATAATGACATGGATACATAATCGAAACCAAATACGTTTTATACCGTATCTCACTAACCGCTCATCGGATCGAGGCAAATTTTATATGAAAATTGGGTAGAAAAATGAGAGGAAGAGGATGGTGGTGTTAGTTTTTCCAAATTGTTTGTCTAGTAAAAAAAACGATAGCTGGTGTGTGTTATGGTTCATGATTTGCAAAATGCTATGCACAGCTTGATTCCAACATGTTTAATGCCAAGTAAATTCACATACACATCCAATATATGATATATATACAGAAGGAAACAAGTTTAAGACCAGGACATGTAGATATTGGAATGTCATATTCAACTTGCAAGTAAACATAAGCATAGATGCATGACAGTATGGTTTTTGAGTTTCAGCTCAAATTGAGTCAAGGCAACATTCCAAACACCTTTAATACATGATATTAAATGTGTGTGTGTGATAAAATTCAAACTGGAACTATCATGTGAATATTTGGTTTTCAAAATGCATTTTTGTATGTGTTATGTGCATGAGATAGTGTAGTTTGGTATCCAAGTCGTTTCCAATGGTTTGGTTCATTTAAACATGTCACATATGGCCAAACAAAGCTGTTGCAATCAAAAGATTTCAAAGAAAACCATTCATTCTCAAATTGGTATGGTATACGCAAGCATGTGATAGCAAAAGTCATTTCGTGAGTGAATTTGTGGTGTAGTGTGTTTCATACTCAAACAAGTATACTAGCATACCATATTTGAATAATAAGTGATGTGTGTGATGTTGTTTTGGTGAAAAAACCAGTCATACCAAAATTGTCAAGTTTGAGTGGCTTGTGTGCATTATGTGCATCATGAGTGTAATTCTTTGTTCCAATCATTTTAAACCTCAAACCATGATGTAAACACACTCTAATTGACCAATATGAGATGTATGCTTCATCATTTTGCTCAGAGATCAACTCATTCCAAAATTGGTCTTGGTGATGTAGCCTTATGTGAAAAAATGATCATTTGAGATGTCAATTTTTATAGCAATGATCTTATGAGCAAAATGAGTATTCAAAAATCTCAAGTATGTCAAATATGAGGTGTTTCAAAGTTCATTTATGTACCAAGACCATTATCATGACAGTTGGCCAAGCATTTGCAATTTGGAGCAAAAAGTGTCTTTTTCAAAGATGGGTTTTGACAGTTTTGATTCTAGGCCATTTCTCTTTAATTTGTCATGCCCTACACTTCAAATACATCATATGAAATGGATTTGAGAGTTCAAATACCTTTGGAACTGAGAGCTTGAGAAAATAGCAAGTGAGTTGCAAAATGTAAGTGAAACTAGCTCTTTAAAAGTGAAAACTTGGAATATTTGCCATGAGACTTAGGTAATGGTTGGAACACCTTTAAAATGTTATGTTTGAAGTGTCTAAACAAATAAATCAAGTAAAAAAATACCTACAACCAAAAATATCATGGTATATGCAAGAAAATGCTTGAAAAAACAACCATTTGAAATGTCAAACTCCCCATTACTTGTTGCAATCCTCAAACCAGGTTATGAGCATGTTTAAAATGATTAGCTTCAGGTGCTTCAACAAGTAATTGAGTTCAAAAATACCCCAAAACCAGAACTGGTATGTGAGACTAGGAAACATGTAAAAAAGTGTCTCTAAAAGGTGATCAACATGAATTGTACCAAACCTGTTCAAAACCATAAGCCTAACATCTTACATGAATCACATAGAGGGGTTTCAAAGTATCAAAATAGGTCCTTAAACAACAGGTTAAAGAATCACCATTGCAAGTGCATATTCTTGGCAAAAACCAATCTTGAGAGTGGAACAGAATTATGTTAGCAATAACAAGGCATCCACAATGCATATACTCCATATATATCATGTTACAACTGTTAGGACCTTTGGAATTTCATTCTTCCCCTAAAAATATAATTTTGGCATTTGAACCTAAACATGAGCAAGCATACATAACAGCAGCCACCACTAGATTGTTGTCTTAAGTAATGATAAAAAAGAAACACATAGGCAACAACAAGTATGCATAGCTATTTATGAACACATAAACCATACATGGGTGGAAGATCATGAACACACCTCTCATTCATGCTTTATACTTCATTTTATCAAAAACCTAAATATGCAAGATGTGGAAAATAATGAAAGAGCAAGGTTTTACAAATTACATACCTGTTGGTGATCTTATTTAGCAAGCCAAATTAGTTGAGAAAACCAGAGATCTTTGCTTCACCTTCTTGCTTTGGCTCCTTTCTTCAACTTTAAGTAACCACACACTTATGATGCCAAAATGAAAATTATGAGTTTCTAATGAGGGATAAGGGCTTGGACAGTTGAGATATATGGCTCTTGAGGTGTTCAAGTGGTTAAAACCTCAAGAAAAGGTTTGGAGCAAGATTTGGTGTTTTTTATGGACTTTGGTCAACGTAAGCCAAGTGAAAGGTTGACTTTTTGATTCCTTGTGATTTTTGGTGGTTCAATGGTTTGTACACCTTATATATGTTATTTATAAAGTGTATGGATGATAGTTTGGGTGCTGGAACATGTAGAACTTGATGTGGTAGAGATTTCACTTCAAGGCCATTTTTGAGTGTTTTGGTGAACTTTGTGATTTTTGAGAAATTGAAGCAAGATGATGGAATTGTGATGACAGGGGTTATTTGTGGTTTTTATCAGAAAAGATGTGTTTGAAATGAGGTGAGGGAGCCCTCCTTTTATAGAGAAAATGATTGAGGTGCTTGCTAGGAAGTCTTGCTTAACCATGAAGCAAACTTGATATTTTCAACCACTTGCCAACTTGCCTTGCTTTTTCTGATCTTTGGCTGTCTCCTTAACCCAATGGGCAACTTTAAATGATGTTTCTACTGATAAATTGCAGCCTAGATGCTTGGTAGAGTGGCTGGAGCAGAATCACTTTCCACCTCATGCTTGGAAAAGTCAAAAATGACAACTTAGGCAATGAACTTCCAATCTTTAATTCTATGATATCTCCATGCAATTTCTTTGCTTCAACTTGCTTGAGATGTTCAATATATCAGATAGTATGAGTTTGACAAGTTAGAATTGGTCCACTTGAGTGATAGAGGTGCTTTTGCAATATTGGTCAAT
The DNA here is from genome assembly GCA_963859935.3 of Lathyrus sativus. Classification (NCBI taxonomy): domain Eukaryota; kingdom Viridiplantae; phylum Streptophyta; class Magnoliopsida; order Fabales; family Fabaceae; genus Lathyrus; species Lathyrus sativus. The sequence goes on from OZ012738.1 coordinate 36,747,560, forward strand.
GTGGGACTAGCATGACAAAATACCAACTTTGAACACATGTATCTCTCAGCTCATAACTCACCTTGAGATGTTCTTGTACAATTTAGAAAGCCCTCACATAGTACTAAAACTTTCATGTTGGCCAGAAATCTTGATTCTATTTGAAACTAGGTGAAAAACCCCCTTGAAGTTGGCTGATTTTAGCTTCTAAAGTGAAAATAACTTAGAAATTTTCTAAGTTATTTTCCCTTCTAGGAATGTTTTTGCTTATATCTCAAAAAGTATGCATTTCCTGGTTGTGGACTAGTATGGGAATTTTGTAGGACTTGTCAAGAGCTTTCAAATGAGACTAGAACCAACTCAATTGGATGTGTGGTTAAGGAGATACGGTTTAGCCCTTTTCAAAACCCTAATTTCCCGATTCCTCAATTACTCTCTCATTCTTGATCCAATGATCATGAAAATTGATATGCAAGTCCATTATGACATAAGGAACAACTTTTATTCACAACTTGGATTCCAATTCTCAAAATTCGAGGAGTTGACTTTTCGGTCAACCGTACAATCGATCGGTGCCGATTGAGTCACCCGTCGATATTCTGGACATCCTGAGACTTTGATACTTCTTGAATAGTCTTTAATAGTCTATATGAACTTCATGGACCTCAATCCCACCATTAAAACATCTTCCAACATCAAAGTCAAACCACAGTTGACTTTCCACTAGTTAAAAACCCTAATTGGGGCCTCCTGACTGCACTGTTCTTGATTCTGAAACGATTTCTTCAAATTGACTTCCCATTTGACTTTGATATTATCTTTGATTTCATTCCATGATTGAATTGGCCCAAATTATTGGTTGATCATTCCTTGATTGTTTTGAATTTGTCGGTGTGAGAACCCTGATTCATCTGTAACTTGACAATAATAAACTTGCACTTGATTTAGGGTTAGATAATGCATGATCATGCTTCTAAAAATGATAATGAGAATCTAAGGGGTCAAAATTTGGGGTACAACACTATACACACCCCTATTCTGGGCCCAGTCTGGAAAATAACTGAATCCAATTGCTATTCCACACGCAGTTTTATTATTTTCTCATTGTTTTTTCCATTATTTTATGTTTTGAATATAGTTAGAAAATAAATCATAATAAATAGGAAAATAAACATTTTTAGGCCAAGTTTTTTTTCCTGACTCCTTAGAGAGTCTAGAATTTTATAGGATTAAGAAATAATTGATTCATGCATTTTAGAATTTAATTGAATTTTTTATAGTTTAATTGCTTTTATTTTGAATTTGGTTGATACATGATTTTGTTGATTTTATTGTGACAGATTGGTGGATGGTTTTGAGTTGATTCTTGCTGGATTTATTAGATTAGGGAAGCATGTACCCTTATAAATTTTATCATAATTTTGTGAATAAATTTTATGCCAGTTTGGGTGGTGAACATAAGGAGTGTTAGATTTAGGATTTCAAAAAAAACTAGTTGTAGTTTAGAGCATAGTTTGGGGACTTAGTGTTTGATTTAGGTCCTGGGATTTACATGGGGTATTAGGTATGGGCTTAGGTTCACTTATAAATTTAATTAGGATTTTATGATCTATTTTAGCATTTTATTTGTATTTTGCAATTGGTGTGATGTTTGTGGGTTTCTCCCTTGGATGCTTGGTTTATTCAATTTGTTTGGGCTATTTTGGGTGGGCTTTTGGCTTGGATTCTGCTTGGATGATCTTGAAGACCAATTGAAGTTGCTTTGGAGTGCTTGAAGGAGCTTGGACATGAATATTTCCTCATCTTGTGGGTTGCTTGTCAGGAGCTTAGGAAAACTAGGATTTTAGGAAGAGCATTAGGCTAGTTTTTGCTTGTTTCTTCAAACCTGGAGTATATTGTTCATCTCCATTCCATCCAATGATATAAAGTCCTCTTAAAGAAGTCACATCTATCCTTTGGAAGGATGTGTGGCATGCTTTAAGAGTAGAACTTTGAGGATGTCAGTCCACTACAGTGTTAAGATCTTAATGACTTCCCTTGGTTGTCACTAAGTTTCTCAACACTTCAACTTGATCTTGTTGAATGATTCTCCCTTGGAGGTGCTTGTTGAGGTTTGGTAAAGAGAAAGTTTGAAGCTTATTGAAGTTTGTGCTTGTTGAAGCTGGTTGCTTGTTGAAGCTAGGGTTTTGGTGCTTGTTAAAGATTGAAAGTCTAGTTTGCTTGTTGAAGCTATTCATGAAGATGAAAGTTGTTGTTGTCAACTCTTTGCTGTTTAATCATCTGTTGTTGTTCAGAACTGCTGCTTGTGCTATCAACTATAGGAGTTTGGTGTTGCTTAGGGCTGCCTCCTCTGCTTTGGGTTTCGTTCTCTGTATTGTTTGTTGGCTTGTACAGCTTGCCCCCTAGGTTTGAAGTGAATGTTGATTCACTTTGCCTGTTGTTTTCCCAGGTTCGAGGTTGAGTGGGACTCCCTTGCCTCGCTTGTATTGTTGAATTGCATGCATTTTACTGTATTTGCTTGCTTTCTTTTCTGTTTATCCCCTAGGATCTCTGATTTCCTCTGTGCAGGAGGGAATTACGACAGACATTAGGATTCTTATCCATGCATGACAACATTAAGTTAGTTTTATTCCCTTTTCTACCCTAGGCTTTTTAGAGCTTCTTTCTCTTCTTATCTCAAAACAACTCAAAAATACAGTAATAAGGTTAATCGACGTCGTATGCCACGAGCCTTAAGCTATTTGAGAAAGGGTTGCTGGGGGAGCTTTTTTCCAGTAGTCTGACTGCTTAGTGTGGCACCCTTTGGGTGACATGCGACGTAGTCACTCTCAAATCATAGTCTCTAGTACGTCAGAGATTGCACACAAACTAAAAACACTTCTTTCGTAAAAGATTCAAAACAAACATCAAAGTGTCATTTTTCTCCGCTTGGACTCTTAATCAAGAAAAACCTTTTCATAAGTTAATAAAAAACATTCAGACAAGCTTGTGTCTTCCGTGGCCCGAACTATGTTTGCTCTGATCTTTCATGCTGTATGAAAGTACGTAGGCATAGGATGCCGTATCCTAGCGACCAACCTTCCCCCTTAACCCGTAGTTAGGCGAACTACGTTGACTCTGATTTCTCGTTCCAGACGGGGATACGTAGGCATAAAGTGCGATACTTTGCCGAGTCATTTTCTTTTCTTTTTAGACCAGACCTTTAGAGTAGATAGAATAACAATTCGTACTAGAAAACAAGCGTGGATCTCGTCGAGTACGACGGACGTGAGGGGTGCTAATACCTTCCCCTTGCGTAATCGACTCCCGAATCCAGGATTTGGTTGCGACGACCATTCCTTTCCCGTTTTGTGTTAGGTTTACTCTGAGCGTTTCCTTTCCCTCCGTTGGGATAAATAACGCACGGTGGCGACTCTTCTGTCATAGTCGGCGCCGATTTTTGCAGTAGCGACAACACCCTTCTAACCCCACGGAAAAATACATAATTAATCAGAGTAAATTAACATGCTTTCACAAAAGGGCGTCACACATAATTTACAAACCGCAACATTCACCTGTCATACTCATGTAACATTGAAATAAATAGTCATGCTATTAAATTTTCACTTAGCATGCAGCAGCGGATTCAATTTATTTACATAATTCTCTTCACGGAACATTCATGTTCATCATATAATCATCAACACTTAGGCACATAGGCCATCATCATAATATTTCAAATACAATTAAAACACAATAGAGAATACATAATATATATCTAAGGCATAAACCCAGTGATCCCAGTGTTACATAACCAGAGCATGACTCGACCCAACATAATTAAAATACTAAACAACTGCACCAGCAGAGACCTCGCAACTACTAGCAGTACAACTCCAAGATACCTGCACGATGTCATATAGGACATCATTCCAGCAGAAGGGTGAGAAATATTACCATAATAATCAAAGCACATAGTCATATATAAATGCACAAGTACATAATACATATATTCCACATTTTCTCACCACAATGCATATTAACACAATAACAATGCATATAATAGATTTCCATAGTATCAAATACACATATTACACTTCTCGCCATAATACTTCACAATCCACTAACATACATCGTAATGTATATAAGTATAAAACCAAGCATTTTATAATGCATACATTCATGATTCCTCAATCAATTCACATAAGCATACACCTTATGTTTAATTTTCTACAATTTGTATAAACTTATCCAATCATGTTTTCTCATCAATTCATTAGTCAATACCTTTCACAATTACTCATTCGCAACCCACAATTCAACAATTCATCCACACATGCATATTTCATATAACACTCATAACCATGCCATGTGACTCATATAAAACTCATCCAATGTCACCAATCCCCTTTCAGGATTATGGGTACGTCACTTATACCCTACCAGGAACAACATCTCAGTTATTCTACCCCGGTAATTATCCCACTAGGAACGACATCTTAGTCATTCTACCCCAGTGTATACGACCACAACACTATACCTCACTGGGAATAACATCTTGTTATTCTACCCTAGCGGTTACTCCACTAGGAACGACACATAGCCATTCTACCCCAGTGAGTACGAATCTTTCACATATACATAATTTCAACATCATTATCACATTTATCAAGCAATGCATATATATATATATATATATATATATATATATATATATATATATATATATATATATATATATATATATATATATATATATATATATACATACTATTATATTCTTATGCATTATTCACAAATCATCATATACATCACAATGCATATCTATGCACACAACTAAGCATATTCATCAATCATGCTTCTACAATTCACATAATTTTCACATAAACATTTACAATTATGTTTATTCACAAATCTCAATTATACAGATGATAAATGCAACTCATAGAAACCGACTCACGACTCTATGCAGATGCAAATGGGGTACCGACTCATCAGCAGGTTCAATTGAAGAACCAAAATGGAACCATCGCTCGTTACCGAAGTAACTCCCCGTCGGGCCTACGATGTTCATCCATCGCTCACACCCCACATGGGTACACGATGTTTCAGGATTGCTCACACCCCACACGGGCACACAATCCGATTGCTCACACCCCACATGGGTACACAATCGTTCTGCAGATTCTACGCGGAATCAAAATATAAACCATCGCTTACACCCCACATGGGCACACGAGGTTTCTGCAGATCCTATGCGGGATCAATCAACACAAGAATGCATATCATGATGCTTCACATGCAAAATGACTCAATCAGTTATAAACCATCGCTCACACCCCATATGGGCACACGAGGTTTTTGCAGATCCTACGCGGGATTAATCAACACAAGAATGCATACATATTCGCAGATATATTTTTCATGCATTCTTCACATTCATCACATACAATAATCATACATTCACAATGTATATTGTATTCATCATTCATCACAATTACCATGCATTTTCAATCAATTCTAAACAATGCATATATTTTGCCCAAAGGCCACGATTCACAATCGATACGTAATCTAGGATTCACGCCATACAGCTACCCCTAACACAACCATCAACAACACATAAGTTATTCATACAAGACGAGGCCGATCGCAACCGGACGCTCTAGCTAATTGAGCTTCGCTCACTCAAAATCGTTAATTCTGATTAATCGGTAAAATCGGCTAAAAGTCGGCTAAAAATAATATTTCTTTTCACCAAGTTGTAGAACATATTATTAGCTTCAGTTTGATATAAAGAACGTCAAAATCCGATAAACGGTGAAAAAGTTATGAATTTTCAAAGTTTTGAAAAATAATATTTTCTCACTTAAAGTGTTAATCGGTTAACGCATATGGTTAACTGATTAACCACTCCAAAAACTCAGTTTTTAGGCCCCTAACACTGTGTTAATCGGTTAACGTATATGGTTAACCGATTAACACCTGAAAAACTTGGAAAAACAGCTACGGTGGAAAACGAGATGTTGGGTGGACGATGCTATCGTGCGCATTCTAGCAGTTAGGTGTATTATGGCTCGCTCTTGGAGTGTTATGCGTTACCTGTTTGCGGTAGAACGGACATAACGTGTCCTTGGGTAAAGGGTATGGATGATTAAAGGTGGGAAAGAAAGAAAATTGTGCTCGCTAGGATCATCGCAATCATATGCCTATGTATTCTCAACATGTGTGAGAAATCAGAGCAGCCGTAGTTCGGCCACTTAAGAAATAATTGTGTATTGGTTAATTTTATACCTTAAAAAAGGGTTTTCGGATTGACTCCCTAAGGCAAAAGAAGTTTGATGAGTTGATATTGTTTTTAGGTTTTTTAGGGAAGAAATTATTCTTGACTAGGATTATACAAAAGATTTTGGATAGAGATGAATGTCTCGAATAACCAAGTCGAGCACCTTGTATTCAAAACATTTGGAACGAGTGTAGGAGGATTCCATTCTCATTCCTTCTCCACTACTTTAAAGTCCGTGGTGCGTAATTCTAATCGTTTGTTTTATTGTGTTTTGGATTTTTATGAGAAAAAGATCACTTGATGTTGGATCAAGGTTTATTGTTTGTAAAAGTATTGGAGGTGATACGAACAAGGTTGATGGCGGTGCACAAGGCAACCGACTTACAAGGTTAAAAATGGCTCGACAAAATCGAGAGTTTGTTTTTTTGAAAATGATTTTTGGAATCAAAAGTCAACAAGAACAATAGCAATATTCACACTAACATCATGCAAACATATGGGGTTAATCGGCTAAAAAAATCGAGACATGCAAAAAAAACGGCACGAAGTGCCATCAAGGAGTTCGCCGTGCAAACTCCTTGAGAAAAACTTTTTTAGAGGTAAAATATCAAAAAAAAGTAAGAAAACAGTGGTGTAACACAGGTGGCCGTGTTGTGTGACACGGCCCGTGTCAGGAGGGGCTTGCAACAAGGAGTTTTGAGGCGTGGCAGAGGTGTGACACGGGCGGCCGTGTTGTGTGACACGGGCGGCCGTGTTGTGTGACACGGCCCGTGTTGTGTGACACGGCCCGTGTCATAGGGTCTGGGACAAAACAAGTTTTTTTTAGGCCAAACAGGGGTGTGACACGGGTGGCCGTGTTGTGTGACACGGCCCGTGTCATGAGGTCTGGGCGAAAAATGATTTTTTTAAGTCAAACAACAGTGTGACACGGGTGGCCGTGTTGTGTGACACAGGTGGTCGTGTTGTGTGACACGGGTGGCCGTGTTGTGTGACACGGCCCGTGTCATAAGTCCTGAGTATTTTACATGTCAAAAACTCAAACAGAGGTGCAACACGGTCGGCCGTGTTATGTGACACGGCCCGTGTCGTGTGACACGGGTGGCCGTGTTGTGTGACACGGCCCGTGTCAGGCTACCAGAGTGAAAAAACTCAACTTTTTCCTTTGTTCTCTTTCGTTTTTATAGTTTCTTGAGAATGGTTTCTTGGTCCCTTTGGAACCTTACATGATACATACAATACAACAATACATAAAAGAGTAAACAAAATGAATGTAAGAGCAAAAAAATAAAGGGAGAAAGGTTGGAGGAAATGGATACCCGAGAGCTTTCTATCCTTCTTGCAAGTCCTCCTTGGTCTTGGTTGAATGTACTTCACTCCTCTTCACTCTATGTTGTGAAGTTTTTGTTTCTCAATGATCCTCTTGGTTCTATCTCACTCTCTTTTTCTCTGGTTTGCAAAGCTTTCTATTTTTCTGGTTTTTAGGGTTTTGTTTGCTCTCTCTATCTTTTTTCTGGTTTGCAATGTGTGTCTAGCATGAATGTTGAATGAATCCTCTTGTTTACAGCCCCCTCCTCTTATCTCAGCTCCTAGCGTTTTCTCTTCCCCCCAAACATCAGATTTTTTCATGGGGCAATGTCTCTTGCCACCTTTTCTCATGTCACTCTCTTTCTTTCCATTTCCATGCAACTTGCTATGCTGCATTTTCTGCACTAGTTTCTTATGCTATTTTCTGCAGCACCTTGTGCCTTGCACCCATTTTGTTGGTTTGTGCTTAGACAGCTCCTCTTGGTCAATGCCACCAACTCTTGACAGCATTTTGAAAATTTTGATATGTAGAAGCATTGTCACATGTTATTCCCTTGGTCTTGTGACATGTAGTTTTTTGTGACATGAGAAAACTTGCCACCTTTTGCATGGGACTGTTTTGTTCATGACTAACATGCATAATCTTGGTCTTAGAGTTGGAAATCTTGCAACAAATGACATTCTTGTAATGTCATAAAACTTCTCTTTGTAATATTTTTGCCTTTAATCTTGAATTCATGATGGATTTCCTTAGAACCATTAAGCTTGAAATGGATGAAGTCTTGAATTATAGACTTGTGATCTTGACTCATGCTTTGCAAATTTGAACTCCACTTGATCAAGAATTTGAAACAAAGTTGGATGAAGCAATCTTGAATTAGGCCTTGCATTTCATGTTCATTAAGAATATTTATCTTGAATATCCCAATATTTTCAAGTAATTTCTTCTTGAAGTAATCTACATGAGTAGACTTTCCAACTTAGATCAAACCTTAGGTGATGAACCTTTTCTTCCATGCATTCCATGATGGGAAATTTATCTCATTTAAAAATGGAAAATAACGAACCGATCCAATCCGTACCTTGTGAACCCACATGTTCGATAAGCAATAGAATGATGTATGATATGGTGAATGTAGGGTATAAAGGCTAAAGGTGAAAATGAGGGTGTGACAATTATATGATTGACACGTCTTTTCCAACAAGTGACTACTACTCATGAGTAGTTATTGTTGTAGAAAGTATGTTGTCACAAATATCCTTCACATACCCTTTGATCTTCTTCTTGCAGGGGTTCTGGTTTAGGCCTGTAAGCCCGACGCGAAGCCGCTAATATCATTTTGAAATGCGCAGTAGGCTTGGTCAAACGGTGCCTTCTCTTTAGCTGGACACAACTTGATCGTATGTGTTTATACGGAACTCCCGACAACATTCTAGAACAACTTTGTAATCTTGCAGTTTTGTTATTTAAATACCTTCTTCAATCATTTCTTGATTGGCATACTGTTGCATTTTGCAGGTGACATGATCCGGAGAAAAGTAGGACCTATACATACTGGGTTGCTGAGCGCTAGTCTTAAATTCCACTTATCTCAAACTTCATGCCGGCCGACAATACTTGGTCGCATTTGAGAATATTCTTTTGGTTGCTTTTGGTATCTGATAAATTTGTTCTCTTGATTTTCTTCCCTTTCCGAAAGCTACCCTCCTTGTTCTTAAATAAAAATCAACTTTCAATCTAACCAAATTATGCTTTTTATTTTCAGCAGGACCTTAGTAGCAACCATTGGCGGAATCGTAAGCGGGTTCCAAACGGCAGGTTGTTCGCGCTATTCATCCGTAAGGACTGCACTTGTTTCTCAGCTTAAGCACCACGAGAGGTCAACAGAAACCGTATTTGTCACTCGACGTGAGTTTAGCAAGACCTCAGAAGACCGTATCACTCAAACAATACAAGGTGGCGATGGTCTCTTGGGGTCTGCAATAGTTTTTTTAAGCATCATATGAAGTGTATTAACTTGCTAGGTTCTATTTGTCTGCTTTGTTCTTTATGTTGGAATTGAGTATTTCTCATGTTATCCGAAATACTTGAATCTTTTGTACATCCTCCCTTAAAATGAAGGTCCTTTCTAAATAAATAGTGTCTTTAGCACAAGATGAGTTGGTTCATGCGCCTTGAAACTTTTCAGTTTGCGGATTCGTAATCATTTCCATTAAACTCTTAATGGTACTGCAGCGTAATCCCCATCATGCATCAGTTTAGGAACAAAAAATGACCATGTGCATGCCCTTTTCAAGAAAGAAGTTTATTCTGCCATTCCGTAAATGAAAAACGTGCATGCTATAGGTCCGACCTCTCTAATCACATGATTAATTCTCTAATCAAGACTTGCAAAAAGGGAACCACCATCTACGGCAATTGAATGGCATTATGACTTTGAGTGAAGGTCGAACTCTAAAATGCCAATAGTCTCAAGTGAATTTAAGTATGAACAAAGCCTCTTACGTTTCTGACTTGGGTCAAATTCTAAAATAAATGCACAAATTACTTAATGAACCCCCTAGCTTTGATCTTCAATTGAGTCCAGAACACGGCCTAATCAATTCGAAACATTGGACTTGTTAAGGAACATAATAGCAGTAGAAAACTGTAGAACTAGTCTGAATTAGGATTCACTGGTCACATCCTGAAGTATTTAAATCGGGGAGAATGGATACCAATTCCTTTTGAAATTTAATTCTCCTGCACGAACTAGTTAGCCATGGTGATCATAAAAGTAAAATAAAACAAACAAGAAAAGAACACCAGGGGGTGGGATCTTATGGTCAAAAATTAGGGTGCGACAGATGCCCCTATTTAAGTTTCTTCTATCTGGAGATGTGGAGATCGAAATCTTCGCCTCGACGAGATAGAAGGGACTTAAATACAAACATTGCACGAATTTTTGGCCATAAGAAGCCACTGAATGCAGGTGATATATAATGATATGAGATGCAAGACAGGGGGTCCTGTGTGGAAAAGATGTCACAGGGGAATAACTGGACATAACACGCGGATAGCAAACTCAACGACACGAGACACTATGAGAAGAGACAACAATCAGCATTGTGGGTTCTCCAAAAATGAAGATATGATATAACAATACCACCAGGAGTACAGTAGCTTGAACAGTGAAACGAGATCTTGAAAGTGAAGGGTAGTCTACTACCAAACATATGGCAACCTAAGAAAAGGCGTCTAACCACAATAAGATGTGTTACTTACTATCAAACATATGATAGCCTAAGAAAAGGTGAACACACCAAAGGAAAGATGACCTACCACCAAACATATGGCAGCCTAAGAAAAGATATCTGACCAAGAAGAAATGGTATATTACCTACTATCAAATGTATGATAGCCTAAGAAAAGGTAATGACCAAAACAAAGTGTATTACCTACTATCAAATGTATGATAGCCTAAGAAAAGGTAATAACCTAAAGGAGAGATCACCTACCACCAAACATGTGGCAGCCTAAGAAAAGGCGTCTGACCACAATAAGATGTGTTACCTACTATCAAACATATGATAGCCTAAGAAAAGGTGAACACACCAAAGGAAAGATGACCTACCACCAAACATATGGCAGCCTAAGAAAAGGTATCTGACCAAGAAGAAATGGTATATTACCTACTATCAAATGTATGATAGCCTAAGTAAAGGTAATAAACAAAAGGAGAGGTCACCTACTACCGAGCGTATGGAAGCCTAAGAAAAGGCGTCTGACCACAATAAGATGTGTTACCTACTATCAAACATATGATAGCCTAAGAAAAGGTGAACACACCAAAGGAAAGATGACCTACCACCAAACATATGGCATCCTAAGAAAAGGTATCTGACCAAGAAGAAATGGTATATTACCTACTATCAAATGTATGATAGCCTAAGCAAAGGTAATAAACAAAAGGAGAGGTCACCTACTACCGAGCGTATGGCAGCCTAAGAAAAGGTATCTGACCAAGAAAGACAGTACTGGAGATTTTAAAACTTCACCGGGGATCCTCGGGAGAGATGCAAGCCGGTTGATTTGCAAAATGTGTCTTCTCAAATAAAGAGATCAAATGTAATATACTTCATCAAACTTCTCGGGAGAGATGCCATTTGACGGAAATAAGCTTTGTGATAGACTCCTGGGGAATACATTCCTGTGGAGTACCCTTGTTGTAGCTGTAAAAGTATATATCATTGTAGAAATATTTGTAATGTCTTGGACGCATTTCTCTGATAGATTTCTAGAGGAATGCCTTTTTGATGAATTGATAATCTTGATAAATCCACTGGGGATGGACAAATTGCCTTGAAGAGACTTCCATTTGTCGTTTTGGTTAAAACGAGTTGCTCAAATAAAGAGGATGCTTGCAGTCCAAATGTAAATTGTCGAGAATGCTGTCGGAGAAATGTCTGTCTTCCATACTTATCTTCATAAATTCTTCTTGGGGAGCAAAATGCAAAATAAATGCACACTCAATCCATATTCAAAAGTTGGAGATGTCCACAATGTGATTGCCAAGGACCGAAGTTCACTTCGGGAAATAACCGAAAAGAAACTGTCAAGCAAGACTCGACCATTGAGATATGAACTCAAATGGGATGTGCTGAAACAACCATCTTCCACGAGGATCAAACTTCGCAGGGAGATAGAAGTATTATGCTCTCTCTGCTTAGGGATGACAACTCTATCTGAAAGGAGAAGACACACCCAATCACTTGGGGATAACCACGACCAAAGTGACAGAACAACAAACACAAAGAAAGGAAAAATGCACATGCCATGCTATCTATCTACATGTTATGCGTATGCTAACAAAACCAAACAGAGATGAGAAACATCCCAAACGGTGGGCACTCAAACCAAATCTCCACAGATTAAACATTGCTTGAAGAATGTACACTTGCTTTTAGAAATCTCTCAATCTTCGAAGATGGAAGCAATCACTGTGGATAGGTAGAGAACCATATATGGGATCACAGTCCTGCTTTAAGGATTTAAAACTTCTTAGGGGAATAGAAGATGTTCTGCCTAAAGATATAACATCTTGGTCTTACTGAATAATTTGCCAAAGTAATCTCAATGATCTTATTGAAGATGAGAATAAAGGTCTACTGGAACGGATCCAACTCATAACTTGGAAAACCTTCATGAATAAAATAAATATCCACTTCATATGGGGAAACTTGGGTTAACAAAGTTGTTGAGTATGTTGGAGTCGAAACTTCGTGGGGATGAAATAAACATCCGCTTCGCTGGAGAGGTGAAGCTAATCAGCCCATTGGGAATTCTCAGGTTACCAACTGGGGTTTTCTTACGTTGCAAATATTCGTTACAGAATTGTCACAACCCTCTTCGACTCTTAAGTGCCCCAAGTCACACAGTTCATGAGAAAAAAGTCATCTCGAGAGGATTTTATAGAAAACATGACATTCAAATGCCCCACTGTTTTCAAACTCTTGGAGAGATTCGTCGAATCTCAACATAACTGCCCCTGATTGACGGTATAACCGAGTCTTCAAACTTGTGCTATAGATAAAGTCAAACTTGTATGAATCAAACCTCTTGGAAAATGACTTGCCCCAGGTCAGCAAAGTCTTTAATCGGTGATGTCTTCACGTAATCTTTCTAAGATATCAAGTAAAATTAGCGAGCCAGAAATGTTAATTCTGAAACTGTTAACACAACATATATGTTTGTCTCGAAGAAGTCTTTTTGAAAAAGATATCACAATGACTAGTGACCGAAGTTACTAGTTAGGACATGAATTAAATTTATGTATAAGACCGATACTAAATTTGAGCATAGCTCATAGGAGTCAGGAAACGACATCTCATCGAGTATGCTTTTGAACTAAACCTTACTTCAATTAGGACTTTGTGGGTTATATATGGGTTTAGTTTATGATTTGTAAAGCAGAGGAATAAAAGGTCAAAGTATATTTGTGCCCACCCAATTTTTGAAAGACGCTCATTTTTTATGCCCTGCCCCAGGTTAAAACGAGGTTTTGGTTTAGGAGAGAAAAAATAGATCCTTTCTCAAGGCTTAAAAGAAGGGTTGACTATTTCTGGTGTTTTAGGAGGTTCAAAACATATGCCTTACATCATCAGTAAGTTTTTATTCAAAAGCATACAACGAGAGATCCTGGCATTTTACTTCGTCATCCTCCCTCCAATTATTCACCAAAGTGAGAGAATTGGGTATAGTAGGCGTTATAAATTATGAAAAATATTTTACGAGCGAAACAAATGGATTTCTTCAAGACAAACATTTTATTGCATTAATTGTTCAAAATAAACAAGCCATACAAGCCAAACATGCTTTTAATCAAAGAAATGAAATACGCATAAGCAAACGAAAAGAAAACACCCTGATGAGCTCTTCTCAGGATTCTATTCAGTCTTTGTATGGAATGGAGAAGCTTGCAGAATCGTCTGATATGTCGCCTCCAGATTCATCCTCAGGCACTATATTGATATGAGCTTCCCGAATAACCTTGGATCATGTTCGCAGAGGATGAACCATGCTGAGGTGACGGATTATCTTGCACATTAGGAATGGAACCCTTAAAGGATAAGATTCCGCACTTAACCAACCTTTGAACGTCTGCTTTCAAACCGTAACAGTTCTCAATATCGTGGCCTGGAGCACCTTGATGGTACGGGCAAAATTTGCCAGCTTTGTACCAATACGAAAGTTTCTTGGGTACCTTAGGTGGAGCTCTTGTCTGGATGTGACCTTTTCGAATCAAAGATGGAACAAGTCAGCGTATGTCATCAGGATGGGATCAAATTCTGTTCTTTTGTGTGCACGACTCTTATCGTTGAATGGTTGATTTTGCTGATTTTGTTGATGTTGTGACTGATAGACCGCAGCGACCTGATGTGATGGCGGATACCCTCTCTTAGATCGTCCCTGCTGCACAACACTTGCCTCATGTTCCCTCTTCTTTACAAAACCACTTCCATTATTGGGAGCACTCCCTTCCTTGACTAATCTTCCTTCACGAACCCCCTCTTCCAAGCGCAATCCCATGTTTATCATTTCGGTGAAGTCACTGGGTGCACTCGCTACCATTTTCTCATAAAAGAAAGGACCCAGAGTCTTTAGAAAAAATTTGGTCATCTCCTTTTCTTCCAATGGTGGTATGACTTGAGCGGCCAACTCGCGTCAACACTGAGCATATTCCTTGAAATTCTCTTTGTCTTTTTGAGCCATGGCCCTCAACTGATCACGGTCAGGAGCCATGTCCATGTTATATTTGTATTGCTTTATGAAGGCTCCACCTAGATCATTAAAAGTTCGAATCTTCGCACTATCCAACCCCATATACCATCTGAGCGCAGTGCCTGTCAGACTGTCCTGAAAGTAGTGGATGAGTAATTGATCGTTGTCAGTTTGCGCAGACATCTTTCTGGCATACATGATGAGATGACTTTGAGGGCAAGTATTCCCTTTGTACTTCTCAAAATCAGGAACCTTGAACTTTGGTGAAACCTTAACATTCGGAACCAAGCACAAGTCAGAAGCGCTCTTTCCAAACAGATCTTTCCCACAAAGGGCTCTTAATTCTTTCTGCATCTCAGAAAATTGGTCTTGAAAACCGTCCATCCTTTCTTCAAAACCCACAGTTTCGCTGGGTGTCCTATGGAGAATTGGTTTGTCTAGGACATATGGAGTAGTATTCACATGTGGAGGTGCAGTGGTCATTACGGCAGTTGCAGGAATGGTTTGAACAACGGTTATGATAGAGCCCTCAAGAACAGGTGGGCGATAGCCAGCAGGAGTGAAATGAGGAGGCATTCCCCACGGGAAACTTGGCGGCATGCTGTAGGTCACTTCAGCAACAGTAGACACCACTAGGATCGGTGTTGATACTACTTCGGAGATAACGGTCCTCTGAACTTCTTGATTGTTGAGTGCAGACTGGTTGGACAGAGCTTCAACTAAACCATTCAACCTTTCCAAATTTTCCTTCAGGATTGCAACTTCATCACGGAGCACTTTGTTCTCTTGTTCCAATTGATCCATCTTTTGGCGTCGACTGGCTCGAGTGTTGTACTGGTGATTCAGTTTATCTGTGAAGATGAAGCAAGAGTGAGACCCCCTGGAATGCAAAGGATGCTATGCTGATGCAAAAATGCGAAATGCAAATACAAGAATGCAAAACGAAAGGTTTCATGGAACTCAAGTATTTATAAACGTCACAGAGTACCCAAAGAAAACTTATTTATTATTTTTTTGATATCGATTACAAATGAACATTCTCATAAGAGTCCTGACCCAATAGCTAAATAAAAGCCAATAAAGTCCTAAGGAAGTCCTTCATCGTGCTTGTTGATTTGCTCTTCTATCTGAATCTTCTTGAAGGTAATGTGATAGAGGAAAATAAATCCTCTATCTCTTGTTGGAAAATAAGAAAGGAAACCCTCTTATTACTTGGATCTTCAATATTGATGAAAGTCTTTTGAAATCTCATTTGATCCTCAATAATAAAGGGAAGCCTCTTGTATTAGTCCTTTTGAGTTTCTTGATTCTTCAATTAGTGTCCTTAATTTCCTTAGGTCATCCAAGTTAGGACTCTTAAAAGAATATTTCAAAATATTTTCTTTTGTAATCCATATTGATCTCTGTAATGTTTATAAATAAAACTCGAGATCCCATGAAACCAATGTAATATGATGCTATATGGATGCAACAAACACAAGTAAGCACATAAGGACACATATGTAAACAAACAAAAAGGGTCCTAGGTTTGCAACGAGCATGGAGCCAAAGGGTATACCCATTCCCAAAGGACATGGACTAAAGGTGGATTGTACCTGCAGAACAAGGTTCTAAAGAGGTTCTCAAAGTCATTAGTCCATCTTTCGGATATTATCAATTTCCCAACTAACTCGGGGATTAATAATATTCTCATGAGAACTTCTTTTGATTGTAGCATCGCGTAGCACTATTTCGGGACTTACTCCTTCATAGCCTCGCACTACATCCTAATAAAGGCCAAAGTAGGGGTTAAAGGTAACTACGGTCCTTAGTATCATGGACTTTAATTGAGAATAGTAAAAGTTTTCACGACTAAACTCGTTCAACCGAACCATTTTCAAAAGGGTCTCAACTAAGCGGGATTCTCGAGTCAACTTAGTCGGGAATCACTCCCTATAAGCCTCATCGAATATATCACCATCCTATCATAATTTCTCTCAAGTTCGGGTGTAGGACTTTGTCTCACCACTCAGGGATAACAGCCCAAAAGAAATAAAGAATAAACAAATAAGAAAATAAGCAAGTAAGCAAATATATAAAGCAATAAAGAAACAAAACAAGATAGGGAGACCCACTGAGAGTCCCCAGTGAAGTCGCCATTTCTGTCGCGGTGAAATTTGGATAGTAAGCTATTGATGAGCTTGAATCTTATTCGTTTGCAACCGAACTTTGGTTTGTCCAAAGGAAGGGATAAAGATCGAAATCCCCACAATGCAATGCAAATGCAAGCTAGAGAGTTATAGGTTCGGGGGTTGGTTAAACTTAGGGAAGGTGCTAGCATCCTAAGTTTCTGTAGTACTCTACAGGAACCTCTTGTTTTATGTTTGTTTATTGCTAAGGTTATCTGCTTAACGGTTAAAAGACCTAGGGGTTTATTTCTAAGTATACTCGATAAGATATCGCATCTTATGCCTACATATCCTTACGGGAGTGGAATCAGAGTATTTGTAGTTCCCCTAAAGGGTTTGAGGAGTTCTTTGACTGTGGTCAAAGTTCATACGGGTTTAGGGTAGTTGATTGATTGATTTTAGGAGAAAATATGAGTTGTCATTTTAAGGGAGATTACTTGATTTAACCACCACAACTTTGTAGGAAAATAATCTTTGCATCGTCTTAAGAGAAGGGCTCAAGCACTCAGAATTTAATCGACAAGTACGCCTCTATCTCTCTTAAGGCAAAGTCCCTACGAATTGATTGAATTGTTATGGGGTAGGAGTTTTATCTCGCTTAAAATGATTAACATCTTATTTTCTAATGTGTCTGAATATGTATGGAGTTGAGTTGATTTGTTTATTCTAAGTTGAAAAAAGGTCCTTCCTATGGGGTAGGATCTAACTTAGAAGATCGACTTGAATGGGATCAAGGATCATAGGGGAGAATGATGCAAATGGGATGCATACGCGCAAGTTTTATGTTACATGCAAGTTCTTCCTTTGGACGGAATGCAATGATGCGATGCAATAGAAATACGCTAAATAAATTGCGGAAGATAAAGACGATAAATAAGCATATACAAACGCATGAAAGTGCTAAGGTGTGTGAATTGTGAATGTGGGAGCGTGCACGATTGATTAATTACAATGTTGGTCGATTGAGTTAGGGAGATTGATTTATGAGAAAAGGTTGACCTAAGAGCGAGCTTGATTAATTTTAGGCGGGTTGAGGAAATATATTATTTGATGAGGTTTGGTGAGGTTTAATTGATTTTTAAGAAAGTTTATTTTGTTAGAGCATCTTTAATGGGAGTAAACTAAATGGATAAACTAAGATATTTTTTGTGGGCCCAAAGTGTTTTGTAGAATTTAAAAAATTTATAGTTGATTTGAGTAATTTTTACTTTAATGATGGTTGTCTATAAGAAACCAAAACTTGACCCCACTATTTTCAAATATCATGTCATTACTTTAATGCTGTTGGAATATTTTATTAATTAAATAAATAATATTATAATATATTTCACATAGTTAACGTTAACTATATAGATAATAGGAACTAAATTTTAGTTCACTTAGATGTCATGTCAGCTCTACTATAATGCAAATTCTTTATTACTAACGTAAGCTATACAAAATTTTGGTTTAACAACCCTGCACTAAAGTTGCTCTTAGGAGAAAAAAGGTTGGGTTGAGATTATATGAATTGATTTATGAGAAAATACATTATTTATATTAGTTTTGATAGAAGGTTTTAATTATAAATTGATTAGATTTGGGTAGAATAATTTTGATTAAATAAAGATTTATTCAATAAAATAAGTTATAGTAAGTGAGAAAAAGTTTTATTACAAATTGATTTAGTTAAATAAATTATTTTGAATAAAAAAAATTGTCCTTGTGTTATTTAGAAAAGAAATAAATTATTACCTCATTATTAATTAATTTATTTTAAAAAAGGTTTTACTAACTAAGAAAATAGTTTGTTATTATAAAATAGATTTCTATTAAATTATTTAAATAGCTTACTTGAATTTAATTTGGAGATAAATAAAATTCTTATTATGTAAAAGTTTCATTATATAGAAGTTATTTTAAATGTGATAAAAAGGGTTTTAAATAAATTATACTAATAAAAAGGAGAATAATTAATAAATAGTTGATTTTAAAAATTGGTTATTAGTTGATACTTTTATAAAAGATGGTTAAGGTTGATACTTAATTAATTAGATTGATTAGGTGGTTAATGATTAGTTTAGGGATTAATTAAGATTTAAGCTGTGATACTTAGGGTTAATTAGGGGTCGGACGGATCGTGTGTGGCGCAAGAGCACGGGTTACCGTAGGCGTGCAACGTGAGGGTCGTATGATGAGCGATGGATGCTGATGGTACGCTGGTGCACGGTTAGTATCGTGTCTGTGCTTGTGCCAGATTACAATATATAAAATTACAAAAAAACAGGAAACCCTAGAATCCCAAATCGACCCTCCCCGTCTGAGCTTCAATCCATCATCTCTCTCGTTCGATCACCTCCCTGATCTTCCCTTATTTCCTTCTCCGATCACTCACATTCTTCCTCTTCTACTCCAATTCTTCCATTTGTTTTTTTCTTCCATTATTATCCGCCTCGCTCTTCCATCTCTGTAAAAACTTAGCAACGAAAACCACAAAACAAATATCAAATCGCAAGATGGTACATCACTCGAAGGATTCGTTACCCGTGGTCAAGGAAGTGCCTGGTTGCTGATGGGGTGTGATAATGATGACACAGGCTTCCTTGGTGACTTCACGGTGGTTGACGGGGATTTCTGCGAAGTGTGAAGGATTTCAAGGCGGACGGCGATCTAAGACTCGCGATGGAGGTTCTACAAGATGAGTTCTTTAACCTCTTTCTGCGAAATTACCTTTTTTAGGTTTTTCGATTTGCGATTTTTGAGTGTTTGATTTGTTGGGTGTTTCTGTGTATAGTGAAAATGGTTGTCTTTTCGTCGTCTCAAACCTTCTCTTATATAGGCTTCGAATTATGATTTTGTTATTAAAACAATACCAAATATGTGCGAACATGCTTATCCGAAATTGGAATTTGTTTAAGGCCTTGTTAATATCACTTTGGGAGGTTCTAATTGTTGTCTGATTGTGTAACTGTGGTGATAGAATTTTTCGTTCTCGTCCCGGCATGTTTACGGTTATTTGAAAAGAAATCTGAATTCTGTCTTGGGCATGTTTAAAATGCTGACTGTTCTCCTTCTATCGTGTAATTAATCTTGACAAAATCTATTTGCAGGTTTTTTCTTCAAGACAGAGGTACTTTGAATTCTTTAACATACCATGCACAAGCTGTTAAGTTTAGAGAGTCCTAAAGCTGCTCCCAGAGGTTTGAAGAAGTAGTCAACGAGAAGTGGCGGCAACCGTCAAGGTGTGTGGCGGAGATTTAGGTACGCTTGGCTTTGGCAACTGGTAACTGTTCTTCTTTTAAACTCAAGAACCCATACATGTGGAGTTAACTTTCCTTGACTGTGGTTTGATGCAGGTTGCCTGCGTTTGTTGCAATTCTGATGCGATATACAGCCTTAATATCAAAACTACAAGCTGGATAATTTGGATAGGAAATCTCAGAGATTCCCATAGAATTATATGAGTGGCAGGCTTCTACAGGCTTGTCCAACAAATTAGGATGGTTCTGATTTCTCCATGTTCCAATGAGGTGCAACTGTAAGTTCTTGAAATAATTCCATAGAACTAAGACTTGAAAGAGTTGAATGACACTGTTAGAGGGCCTGGTGGCGGAAGAAGTTGTTGGTTGAAGTCTTACGACGCATATTAGACGATGAGTTCACTTTGATATAGCGGGACTAACCGGATAGGAGATTATATGATTGACACATCTTTTCCAACAAGTGAGTACTACTCATGAGTAGTTATTGTTGTAGAAAGTATGTTGTCGCAAACATCCTTCACATACCCTTTGATCTTCTTCTTGCAGGGATTCTGGTTTAGGCCTGTAAGCCCGACGCGAAGCCGCTAATATCATTTTGAAATGCGCATCAGGCTTGGTCAAACGGTGCCTTCTCTTTAGCTGGACACAACTTGATCGTATGTGCTTATACGGAACTCCCGACAGCATTCTAGGACAACTTTGTAATCTTGCAGTTTTGTTATTTAAATACCTTCTTCAATCATTTCTTGATTGGCATACATGGTTCATTTTGCAGGTGACATGATCCGGAGAAATGTAGGACCTATACATACTGGGTTGCTGAGGGCTAGTCTTAAATTCCACTTGTCTCAAACTTCATCCCGGTCGACAATACTTGGTTGCATTTGAGAATATTCTTTTTGTTTGCTTTTGGTATCTGATAAATTTTTTCTCTTGATTTTCTTCCCTTTCCGAAAGCTACCTGCCTTGTTCTTAAAAAAATTGACTTTCAATCTAACCAAATTATGCTTTTTATTTTCAGCAGGACCTTAGTAGCAACCATTGGCGGAATCGTAAGCGGGTTCCAAACGGCAGGTTGTTCGCGTTATTCATCCGTAAGGACTGCACTTATTGCTCAGCTTAAGCACCACGAGAGGTCAACAGAAACCGTATTTGTCGCTCGACGTGAGCTTAGCAAGACCTCAGAAGATGGTATGACTCAAACAATACAAGGTGGCGATGGTCTCTTGGGGTCTGCAATAGTTTTTTTTAGCATCATATGAAGTGTATTGACTTGCTAGGTTCTATTTGTCTGCTATGTTCTTTATGTTGGAATTGAGTATTTCTCATGTTATCTCAAATACTTGAATCTTTTGTACACCCTCCCTTAAAATGAAGGTCCTTTCTAAATAAATAGTGTCTTTAGCACGAGATGAGTTGGTTCATGCGCCTTGAAACTTTTCAGTTTGCGGATTCGTAATCATTTCCATTAAACTTTTAATGGTACTGCAGCGTAATCCCCATCATGCATCAGTTTAGGAACAAAAAATGACCATGTGCATGCCCTTTTCAAGAAAGAAGTTTATTCTGCCATTCCGTAAATGAAAAACGTGCATGCTATAGGTCCGACCTCTCTAATCACATGATTAATTCTCTAATCAAGACTTGCAAAAAGGGAACCACCATCTACGACAATTGAATGGCATTATGACTTTGAGTGAAGGTCGAACTCTAAATTGCCAATAGTCTCAAGTGAATTTAAGTATGACCAAAGCCTCTTCCGTTTCTAACTTGGGTCAAATTCTAAAATAAATGCACAAATTACTTAATGAACCCCCTAGCTTTGATCTTCAATTGAGTCCAGAACACGGCCTAATCAATTCGAAACATTGGACTTGTTAAGGAACATAATAGCAGTAGAAAACTGTAGAACTAGTATGAATTAGGATTCACTGGTCACATCCTGAAGTATTTAAATCGGGGAGAATGGATACCAATTCCTTTTGAAATTTAATTCTCCTGCACGAACTAGTTAGCCATGGTGATCATAAAAGTAAAATAAAACAAACAAGAAAAGAACACCAGGGGGTGGGATCTTATGGTCAAAAATTAGGGTGCGACAACAGCAAGCATGACAAGTCTAGTGGCATTTTCCACATGATAAACACAAAACCAATCATGCTCTTCTTATGAGTCATAACTCAATAGTCAAATATAAGTAAAACTCAACACAACTTGTTTATCACAGATTCAACACATCCAAGACTAGGTCCTTATGACAGTTGCAACTCAAAAGTCCACTTAAGCCTCCAACAGTCAATTTAAAACAACAAGTCTCAAAACAAAAAGCAGCCCTGGTGTAACAGTCTCCTAACCAAAAGGGATATCATTAGGAGTAACCTGCTGAGTCCTACCAACCTAAACTCATCGTTCTACCTAGAACACCAACTCTTGATAAAGCCTAAACAGACTTGAAGCACATCACAGCTCTATCTCATACCAAAGGTTGACTGCCCTAATCAATCAACACCCTCATGACAGTCCTCCAACTCTCCACAACCAACTCAAACTTAGTAAGGCAAAAGGCTCCAGAACAGTAGTGAAACAAAAGCTGACGAACTTCAATCCAAAGTGACTATGACAGCAAAACACATGAATTTAACATAGGCCAACCAAACTAACTAAACAGCCTAAGAAACTAAATTGGAAATGAAGCATCATAATAACAACTTGCAAAACTGAACACAACAGTATTGTACAGCCAAAGCCAGCAAACTTGTCATCATAATAACAAAACAACGTTTTAAATGAGAGTTAAACAACTCCAAGAACACATACAAATTCAAACATGTTTTAATGATATTGATGCAATAAAATAGAGGGTTTAGAAGTGCTTACCTCTTGCAGACTCCAAAATAAACTAGCAGCAAAAGCAAAGTTTTGAAGTTCCTTCCCTTTGCAAACAATCAGCTGATTTTCAGAACAGCTTGAGAGAAGAACTAATAACTCCTCCTTTTGCAAACAATTTCCAAGTAGTGTTGAGGTGATAAAGTTGTGATGAATGATTTGTAAAATGGTGAGGAAATGAGTGAGATTCAAGGGGATTTTCAAAGGAGAGCAAAAATGTCAAATCTGATTTCTCTCTCAAAATGGTGGTTAGGGTTTATGTGAACTGATGCTTAGCTTAAATACTGAATGAAAATCAGGTCTAGAGGGCAAGAAAATGAATGGGCAGATTTCATCCTTATGGTCCTCTTTTGAATCAATGGTGGATGCAGAAATTGTGTTGCAGCTGCTGCATCAGTTGCTTTCCTGGTCAGCTTGCAACAGCATGGAGAAGACATTGGGTTGTGTTGATTTTGGCTCATAGCTCATTTGGGCAATTATTTGAAAATGAACAAAATGGCAAAAGGGGGTATTAGGCTGATTTTGGCAAAACTTGGAAGCAACAAACACAACCTCCCATGCGCATGGGAGAGTGTTAAAGCTGATGAACAAAAGCAAATCCACAAAACCCACCTTTCATTCTTGGGCAAAAATGTTCAATGTACCAACTTTGATCAATGATAACTTTGTGCTCACAAATCAAATTACTTTGATCTTGGACTCAAATGAAAGAGAGCATGGAGTAGAACAAATTTCATGTTGGAGTCATCTTAATTTGAGGATTGGGAGATCATGAAATTTGTGGTTGAAAATTGTGGCAAGCAAACTGCTCATGAATAACTTAGAAAAAATTCTAAGTTATGAAATTGGCTTATTTTTTCCCAACTTTACACATACATAACTTGAGCTTCTCAAATACAATGGAGGACTTCTTGTACTCTTTGGAAAGCTTGGAACACACTCTACAACTTTCATTTGGGACAAAGTTTCATTTGACATCAAGAAAGTGATGAAAATTGGCTTGCAAAGTGGTGCAAAAATCTGCCCAAACTTAACAACTTTTGAAGTCATTGAAATCTCCAACTTTGATTGATCATAACTTGAGCTCCAAATATCATATGATTATGAATTGGTACTCAAAATAAAGCTTGAAATACAAGGAACCATTTTGATGTTGTCCAAAGGTTCATTTGAAACCTTGATCATGAAGAAAAATGGCTTTGAAGATGGTTGTTCCAAACATAAAACTTTCCAAAAAAGGAAAGTTTCTAAAACCCTAATTCCCAAAATGGCAACTTTCAACAACCTTTGATTTTTCATGATTCCCTTGACTTTTCTTGATCAAATTCCACTCATTGGTCATATTAAAATTAAGGATCATGATCTCTGCCTCAAAAAGTCAGGAGTTGCCACAATTAAGGATCATATTGAAATTAAGGATCATGATCAGATTTGCCACACCAACCAAAAATCCCTATACGCCAGAACAAGAAAACAAACACACTAATCCACTCGGTTTTCAATGTAGGTTTCAAATCCAACATTATTTTCCATTTTTAAACATTCTAAAGCTCTTAAAACAGTGCACGAAAATTGAACACTCAAATTGAAATCTTCACAAACAAGCACAATAACAACCCAGATAGATTCTATGTTACCTCAGAAGTTCAAATATGCAAGAAACACACCAAATGCACGTATAACATGCAAGAAAGAAGAAGAAGAAGAAAAGTTATCTCTACCGATGAAGATCCAAAGCTTTTGTTATTGCATCAAGCTTTAAAAAAAACCCTCTACTTTGCTTCTTTAAGCTCTTAGGATGATGATGATGACAAGAGAATGAAAAAGACAAGTTTGTAGAGTCAGATTCGAAGAAATGGATTTTTTTGAGAAAAATAGAGAGTTTTAGGGTTTGGTTTTGAGCATAATGAGCCTTCACCCTCTTTTCTAGGGTTTTTGAGTTTTTATAGGATGTTTTGAGTGAAGTTAGAGTGAGTAATTGTGGTTAAACTAATGGTTAGTGGTTTTTGTGAAAAAAAATTAAAAAAGAGAGTGAAATGAGGTGTGGTACAAGCAAGTAAGGTTTTTGGTGGCTAGGTTGTCCTTGTGAATGGAGAAGAAAAATCAGAATATGGGAGAGTGGTTTTGCAAGCTTGGTGAGCAAGTTTTTCTCTTTTCCACTTTTGGAAAAAAGGTTCAGAAAAGGTACATGAAAATGTGAGAGTGTTTTTCTTGATTTGGCAATGTTTTGGGTAAGAAAAATGAGTGATTATATGCATTAATATGATTTTAATTTGTCTTGCATGAGCTTTGTTCGTCTTGCATGAAAAATTATTCAAGAATGAAGCCCTAGAAAATAAGTCATATGACCACCTTTAATCAACAATATTTTGCTTGATTTTGATCCAAAATATGAGATCCTTGGCTCAATTGAGACTAGGGAGAATGATGATCAAGTTCCATGTTCAAAATGAATTGAAACAAAGCTTGGATCAATGAGAAAAGTGGAGTTGAAATTGTGTCCACAAATAACTTAGAAAACCTTGACTTTGAAGCCACATATATTGAGTTTTGTTGATCCATTGAAAGAGATTTTGTTATTCATGGAATGTTTGGAACAAGAGGAACAAACTTCATATGGAAAGAAAATTGATTTGTGATAACACGAAATCGTATATATATATATATATATATATATATATATATATATATATATATATATATATATATATATATATATATATATATATATATATATATATATATATATATATATATATATATATATATATATATATATATATATATATATATATATATATATATATATATATATATATATATTGATGCATAATTCAACTGATGTTTAACTGTTTTCGATCCGATTTCGGGTTATTTCCGTGTTATTTGTCTAATATTTTGCAGGTATTTGATAATCATGTCTAAACAAGACAATATGAAGAAAAGAAGCAATCACAAATGAAATATGGGCGAAAACCGGATGAAAACAACATGAAAAACGCAGAATGCATATTTTGCTGCTGTGACGACCGTCACACGGGTGATGACCGTCACACACCGTGACGACCGTCATGCAGGCAAAAACGCCCAACTTCAAATGCACGTGCAAGAGGCAGTTCCAAGTCCCAAATAGTGGACCACTACTCCCTGATATTTCTGCCTCAAAGTCCACCTTCTTCAAGTTATAACCGTTAGAATTCTATTTCTATAAAAAGGGAAGGAGGGGAGCTGAGAAAGGGAGCCGCATTCAGACAACGAAGTGCTGCCCAATTTCATTTCCAGAGCAAAAGTTCAGTTTTTATTTCTTTCCTATTTTTTTTGTTGCCTTTCATTTCTTCTGTAATTCCTATTTCCCTTGTACGATCAATTGGCACCAAGACCAGAATCCTGCCAACATTTGTGGAGGATCTGCCCAAAGGTCAATTGGATTATTTACAGGTTTTTAATTTTAATCGTAATTTCCGTTTTCATTATGATGCATGTTATTATTCATTGTTTTCATTCATGTTTTGCCTTTCCCAAATCCATGTCTAGCTAAATCAAAGTAATCGATATGTAATAATAATTCGGAAGGGATTTGATAATAACCGGTTGAAAACTTTCTTTTTCAAAAGTTGTTTATGGTCTGAGTGCTTAAATTTATTTACTGAATAAACTTCGTCGCGAAAGCGAGAACTTATTTAAAAGTAGTTTTGCCACGAAAGTGGGAAATTAATTAAGGTGCGAACCAACAAGCGAAAGCTGCGGCAAGACCAGATAGTAAACACTAGTCATTCGTTTTAATAACAGCGAAAGCACTTTAAAATGGATTAGAACTTAGAGATTTCCAAAAAAATAGTTTTAACCCCGAATGGGACACGAAAGCGTACGTTTGGCCCTTAGAATTATGACTAGCGTCAATAACCATCGTGAGACGAGAGTCTTCAGATCACTATTTTCTGCTTAAATAAACTCTGAAAAATATTTCATATACCGGCAACTTGTCAAATCCCCGAAGAACATAATTACTGCATATCGATTCACGTAATTATAATTTAAGTAACATTTTTAGTTCCCCTTAGTGACAAATCTTATTCCCTTAAACATTATCTACCTAGCTAAACATAGTAACTCCCGAGAACACTAGTTTGATTACGAGTCCCTGTGGGATCGATATCTTTTATTACTACGCGATAGACTGTGCACTTGCAGTTAAGTTGTATTAGACATAGAAAGTCGTGATCAAGTTTTTGGCGCCGTTGCCGGGGACCCGTTTAGTCAATAGTGTAACCTTCCGTTACACCGTATAGACTAGGTTAACTATTTTCATTTTTCCTTTACTAGTGTTGTCGATTGTATGCCAAGTAATCGCCCACAAGGCGATATCTTAAAACCTTCAGTCGCAGAACTAGAGTGCTTCTTACATTTAAGAAGTCGAATCATTGAGTACCAACTCAAACATAACATTCCCGATCCTCTCACTCCCATTCCCAAATCAGAAGAAGAATCAAGGATGGCTGAAGGACCTCCAAACAAACCGCTGAAGGCATACGCTACACCCTCTCAGATGAAGCCTAGAAGTAGCATTGCTGCCCCAGCTATTACTCGAAACGATTTTGAGCTGAAACCATCATTGCTGTCAGCTGTACAACAAAACCAATTCTCAGGAAATGCAACTGAGGATCCAAACGAACATTTAACGAAGTTTGTACAATACGCAGACACAGTTAAAGCAAATGGAGTAACTCCAGATGCGATAAGACTTCGTCTTTTCCCATTCTCTCTTAGAGACAGAGCGTGGACATGGTTACAATCCTTACCATCCAACTCCGTTACGACGTGGGAACAGTTGAAGAACGTCTTCTTAGCGAGATATTTTCCGCCAAGCAAAACTGCTATGCTTAGAGCTCAAATCAACGGATTTCGACAAAAAGATACTGAATCTCTTTACGAAGCATGGGAAAGATTCAAAGATATGATGAGAACATGTCCTCACCACGGTCTAGAAGACTGGGTGACAATCCATATTTTCTATAATGGGCTTTTATACAATACCAGATTGACAATAGACGCTGTCGCGGGCGGTGCACTTATGGATAAGCCATACGACGAAGCCTATCAACTAATCGAAAACATGTCTCAGAACCACTGCCAATGGGGAGGTGAACGCACTCCAACAGAGAAAACCACAGCGAAAGGTGGGATGTACGAGATCAGCAGCCTTGAAAAGTTCAACGCTAAAGTAGATGCTCTAGCACAGAAGATTGACAGTCTGACCGTTAACCCCACTGCAACCGTCGCTGCCGTAACTCCAAACTGCAAGTTATGCGGAAGCACCACTCATAATGCGCCCGAATGCCCATTGCTGGCCGGAATCCCACCAGACCAAGTAAATTATGCTCAAGGAAATCCTTACGCAAATACTTACAACCCAGGTTGGCGAAATCATCCAAACTTTTCTTACAAAAGCGATAATGCACTGCAAATGCCTACTGCTCCGCCAGGATATCAGAAACCAGCTGCTGCTCAGACTGCACCTAGGAAATCAAACCTCAAGTCGATGATGGAAAAATTCATAGCTACTCAAGCTCAAACAAACAAAGAATTCCTGAATCAAAACATACACACTAGCGAGCAAATTAAACAGTTGACCGGAAAAGTAGACGCTTTAGCCACCCACAACAAAATGTTAGAAACACAGATATCACAAGTGGCTCAACAACAAGCCTCTGCTGCCGCACCCGCTGGCACATTTCCTGGACAACCCGAACAGAATCCAAAAGGCCAAGCAAATGCTGTAATACTAAGAAGTGGAAAAGAATTGGACGAACCGATCGATCCGAGGACCGAAAACTCAGTCATGCAACAAAAACCAACTGAACAAGCAGAAAAGGAATCCGAGTTAGAGAAGAAGGAAGACAACGAGAAGGAGGATACCGCAAGTGAAAAAACTCAAGCACCTCCAGCGCCATATAAACCACCTATCCCTTATCCTCAAAGATTAATAAACTCCAAAACTTCAGGACAGTTTAAGAAATTTGTAGAGCTCCTTAAACAGTTGAATATCACTATTCCTTTTACAGAAGTGATAACTCAAATGTTGTCATACGCTAAATTTCTCAAAGAAATCCTGTCAAATAAGAGAAAGATCGAGGATAACGAAACAGTTACACTCACTGCAGAGTGTAGCGCTATTATTCAAAACTGCATGCCTCCTAAATTAAAAGACCCAGGTAGTTTCTCCATACCCTGCGTCATAGGAAAGTTCGTGATAGACAAAGCTCTATGCGATTTAGGAGCCAGTATCAGTGTTATGCCTTTATCTATATGCAAAAAGCTGAATATGGGAGACCTAAGACCAACTAAAATGCCCGTACAATTAGCTTACCGATCAGTAAAATACCCCGTCGGAATACTGGAAAACGTTCCAGTACGCATAGGACAATTCTACATCCCAACCGACTTCATAATCATGGACATCAAAGAGGACTCTGTTACCCTAATTATCCTAGGAAGACCGTTCCTAGCTACAGCCGGAGCTATTATAGACGTGAAGAAAGGAAGGCTAACATTCGAAGTAGGAGAAGAAAAGATAGAGTTCATTCTCACCAAGTTCTTACAAGCACCAGCCATAGACGATACCTGCTATCTAGTAGACGAAATTGACGAATGCATAAGAGAACTTGAAAATGAAGAGACCACGTATTCAGAAATAATAAAGATTCAAATACCCGATATTTCTGAAGACGATGATTGGCGTAAACCGTATAAAGACGACAGCCTAAGCGAAAGCTTAGCACTGACTCCAAACCATATGCCAGGTCCGAAGAACCCATCTTTAGAACTTAAAACACTACCCAAAAACCTTAGATATGAATTCCTAGACGATGAACTAAAAAGACCAGTGATAGTCAACGCCGACTTAGGACAACCAGAAACCGTAAAACTATTAGAAGTCCTAAAGAAGTACCCCACCGCGTTAGGCTATAACATAAGCGATCTAAAAGGTATAAGCCCTTCAATCTGTATGCATCGAATTACAATAGAGGAAGACTCTAAAACCTCTAGAGAGCATCAGAGAAGACTGAACCCCATCCTAAGCACTGTAGTCAGAGATGAAGTAAAGAAATTGCTAGATGCAGGAATCATCTATCCAATCTCTGATAGTGAATGGGTCAGCCCAGTTCATGTCGTACCAAAGAAAGGAGGAGTCACAGTAGTTAAAAACGAAAAAGGCGAATCAATAACAAAAAGAGTCGTGACTGGAAGCAGGATGTGCATTGATTATAGGAAGCTTAACAAGGCCACACGAAAAGATCACTTCCTGTTACCCTTCATAGATCAACTGTTGGAAAGATTAGCCAAACATTCATATTTCTGCTATCTAGATGGCTATTAAGGATTTTTCCAAATTCCCATTCATCCTGATGACCAAGAAAAGACTACATTCACCTGTCCTTATGGTACTTTTGCTTACCGCCGAATGCCGTTCGGACTCTGTAATGCTCCAGCAACCTTCCAAAGATGCATGATGGCAATCTTCGCAGATTTCATAGATGACATCATGGAAGTATTTATGGACGATTTCTCGGTATGTGGACAAAGTTTCGAATGCCTACAAAACTTAGAAATGGTGTTAGATCGTTGTGTAAAAGTGAACCTCGTCCTAAATTGGGAAAAATGCCATTTTATGGTCTGACAAGGAATAGTTCTAGGACATGTCATATCAAATAAAGGAATTGAGGTGGACAAAGCTAAAATAGAGATTATAAAAGATCTCCAACCTCCAAAATCCATACGAGAAATACGGAGTTTTCTAGGACATGCCGGTTTCTACCGAAGATTTATAAAAAAAATTTCAAAAATCACAAAACCTTTGACCGGCCTGTTGATGAAAGATGTTGAGTTCGTCTTCGACGACGACTGTCTAAAAGCATTCGAAACATTAAAATCAGCCCTTATCACCGCACCGATTATGCAACTACCCGATTGGCGACTACCGTTCGAAATCATGTGCGATGCGAGTGATTATGCCGTAGGCGCAGTTCTAGGACAAAGGAAGGACAAGAAACTCCATGCCATCTACTATGCCAGTAGAACCTTAGACCCTGCCCAAATGAACTACGCCACAACAGAAAAGGAACTTCTAGCAGTTATATTTGCGCTTGACAAATTCCGTTCTTACCTAGTAGGAGTAAAGATTATCATATACACAGACCACGCTGCCATTAGGTACCTAATAAGAAAAAAGGATGCCAAACCAAGATTATTGAGATGGATCCTGTTATTACAAGAGTTTGACTTAGAAATCAAAGATAAGAAAGGAACCGAGAACGTTGTTGCAGATCACTTATCCCAAATAGAAGGCATCAAACATGAACCAGTACCGATAAATGACGATTTCCCGTATGAACATCTGATAGCCATATTAGAAAGTGACATGCCTAACTCAATCTCGGAAGATCCAGAATTCGAAAAAGCCGTAGAAGCCGTCTATGCCCAAGTCACATTACCTTGGTATGTTGACATCGTTAATTACCTAGCTGCAGGCGTGCTTCCATCGGATCTCACTTATCAGGAAAAGAAGAAATTCTTCCACGATCTGAAACACTATTATTGGGATGAACCTCTACTCTTCAAGAGAGGGGCCGATAACATATACTGTCGTTGTGTCCCAGAGGAAGAAATAGAAAATATCATTTCCCAATGCCATTCAGCACCATATGGTGGTCATGCTAGTACATCCAAGACGTACGCTAAGATTCTCCAAGCCGGCTTATTCTGGCCTAACCTATGGAAAGACGTCCACATTGCTGTGCTAAAATGTGATCGATGCCAACGAACTGGAAACATCTCACGACGCGATGAAATGCCTCAAAAAGGAATCTTAGAGGTAGAAATCTTCGACGTATGGGGAATAGATTTCATGGGACCATTCCCACCTTCTTTTGGTAATAACTACATACTCGTCGCTGTAGACTATGTGTCTAAATGGATAGAAGCCATTGCTGCTCCAACAAATGACACACGAGTAGTAATCAAACTCTTTAAAAACACAATCTTTCCTAGATTCGGTATACCCAGACTCGTCATTAGTGACGGGGGATCTCACTTCATATCACGAATATTTGATAAACTTCTTTCTAAATATGGAGTCCGACACCGAGTAGCTACACCCTATCATCCGCAAACTAGCGGACAAGTAGAGGTCTCGAACAGGGAAATAAAACAGATATTAGAAAAGATTGTCGCTACCTCAAGGAAAGATTGGTCATCAAAGCTACATGAAGCTTTATAGGCTTATAGGACCGCTTTTAAGACACCAATAGGTACTACACCCTACAAATTAGTTTACGGTAAATCCTGCCATCTCCTTATAGAATTAGAACATAAGGCCTTCTGGGCCATTAAGACACTCAATTTCAACTACACCGAGGCAGGAGAAAAGCGAATCTTGAACTTACACGAATTAGAAGAACTTCGATTAGACGCTTACGAAAATGCCCGTATCTACAAAGAACGAACTAAAAAGTGGCATGATAAACGTTCAGTCAAGAAACAATTCAGTGTGGGAGACATCGTATTGCTATTTAATTCAAGATTAAAACTCTTCCCAGGTAAACTAAAATCTAGGTGGTCTGGACCTTATGAAGTGACTAAAGTACTTCAGAGTGGAGCTGATGAAATTACCGATAAGACGAATGCACCATTTATCGTAAACGGACAACGTCTAAAACATTATAATAAGAACGAAAACATCCCTCAAGTCTGCAGTATAGCATTGCTTGAGCTTCCAGCTCAAACACCCGAATAGCTTGTCACCAAGCTATCGTCAGGCTTTAGACGTTAAAAACAGCGCTTACTGGGAGGCAACCCAATTTTCCCGCATTTTTCCTCGTTACTGTATTTCATTTTTATTTAAAAAATTCTACTTTGAAACTTTAACAAAAATTCTAAACTTAAAATTACTACTATTTTTACTTTCTTTTATTTTCATATTTTTATTTTATATTCTTCTTTTATCTTTTGTTTTTACCGCCTTTCGCTTTTCTTAAAATCCTGACTTCGAATTTCTGTTTTAAACTTTTCAGGATTTTAAAAGTCTTCAAAACCTTCCTCCTGTTTTTCTCCGACTTACCTGCGAGTATGGCCGCGTACGACTTCACCAAGGTTCATTTTCGAGGACTAGCTCAAAAGGCAAGATTTGAAGCATTAACCGAGAGAGAACTAGCCTTAACGTTGTATTATGATAATTCTACCATGGAGAAACTCGGAATCACGGATAGCATCCAATACCTGTTCAATCAACTGGGTTGGGAGAACACTGCTTTGAAAACCCGTTTTGCTACCTATAAGGACCTCACCTACGAATTCCTTAGTTCCTTCAGGTACCTACCCAACTATGGTTTTGGATCCAACATAGAGCTGATCACCTTTAGGATGTTTGGAATGGACCAAACCCATAGTCGGATGTCATTAGCTAACCTCCTAGGATTTCCTAGCGGACTGCATGTGTTCATTAGTGCAGAAGATGATGATCTTGATTTTGAACTCAACCAATTCTGGGGTAGAATCACAGGCGACTATCACCTTGAACCAGACAGAATGTATAATGATGAGATTCATAACCCAGCTTTCAGATACTTTCATAAGATACTAGCTCACACCCTTTTCGGGAAAGAAGAAAATATTACTACAGTATCTAAAGAAGAGCTATTTATCATGTTCTGTGCTTCTCAGGGCCGTACAGTGAATGCAGTACCTTTCATGATGAGATCCTTCCGACGCCTCACTCAGGACCCACAATCACCTATTTTAATAGGAGGCCTCGTGACAATGATTGCCCACGAGCTTGGCCTTAGATTCCACTTAAATGCAAGCACTAGTTTTGGCACTATCCGACCCATGAATATCCAATTTTGCTTCAACAGGCGCATTTTAAGAACTATGGGACCTGGACCTTACGAGTACCTCATCAATGAAAAACCTGTCCAGCTATTCACATTGCCTAATCATCAGATGACAAGTATCCACAACAAGGACAACTGGCTTTATGAATTGGATGAGCCTATGGGACCTCCTTCACCTTAATCAACACCACAGAACTACATGTACGACAGTGATCACATCTCTGAAGCACACGATTATATGTACTATGAGGATGCTGTATCAGAAGCTGAAGTAGACCCTACGACTCCTCCACATTACAACACCTATCCTGAGCCCATTCCTGAGGAGACCACTGACAAAATGGATACTGTTCTGCTCCGATTGGACAATGTTGACGCAGCTCTGACTACTGTAAAAGACGACATCACGGGCATACACAGCGAACTCGTAGTCTTCATGGACTTAGTCTGTGACCAGCTCGACTACTACGCACGGAAGTTCGATGAATTGAAGGCACGAAAGGACTAGATATTAGTTTTAGTTTAGTTTGGTTTAGTTTTGTTTTTCTACTTTCCGTCCATTTTCAATTATTTTGATTTTTGCATTATTAATTTCTTTATGTATTACATTACAATCATTTTAAATTACTTGTTATTTCAATTATAGTCTTTATGCATTCCTTCTGTTTTTACGTTATTCTTTGTTTATAGGCTGATATAATACAATGCCATATCATTTATAGGCCTAAAAAATCATTGCAAGAACACCCTCAAAGCAAAATTCGGCGTTCTGCAAATTTTGTTGGTGTGACGATCGTCACAGGAGCCTGACGACCGTCACGCGGGTGACGACCGTCACAGATACGTGGCGACCGTCACGAGCCCAAAACTGTTATCTGATATAACAGGGGTTGCGTTTTCTCTTCCACTCATCTCCTTTCAACTTCCAATCATCAAGAACTCACACCCCACTCCCAATTTTCGTTTTCCCCACTTTGCTCCATATATTCTAACTCCCATCTCAACTTCCTACTACACTTCTATCACATTTTTCCCACTCCACAGAACCACCTAAATCCATATTTCCTCAGTCTCCTCCAACAATGGCGAGAAACAACGAAACCCCATACCTCAGCAACATTGTGTTCAGCGACGGTGACTCCGGAGAGAGACAGCGAGCCAACTTTATCGCCTTCCACCAACGGTCGCTACAGCCGACCCACTACCCGCATATCCCATCGCTCACGGAGCTCGGACTCCTTGACGGTGTCACTTGGATGCTTCAAAGAGCCGGCATCTGGAACCTCTGCACCAATCCGTTGCCGACGTACGAACAACTCACCCTCGAGTTCCTAAGTTCGTTCACCTGCGTCACTTCCAGCGGCGACCTCAGCCACCACTCCGGTGCCGCATGCTTCCGGATGTTCGGCACAAACTATCAAGTGAACCAGAACCATATTGCCGCCATCTTACAATTCCCTCGTGGCGACAATGCTCACCGCCGCCTCACCGATCAGTTTCAGCACGAAGCCTTCGCGCTCTGGTACCAGTTAACCGACATCAATGTCGATGGTTGGGATTCTCTGCACGCAACGCATATCCACAACCCGACCATCCGGTATTTCCACCGAGCTTTGAGTAACACCATCTTCGCCCGGGATAGCAACCATAAGGTGAACTCGAAAGAGCTCTTCTTTCTCCGCTGTGTCTTCAACAACGAGCCCATCAATGCCGCTCCGTTCCTCCTGGCCCACATTCAGGCCAACTGTAACCGTGGCTCCAAGCCATTTTACTTTGGCGGGATTGTCACTGCCATTGCACTTGGGCTGAACCTCGGTGACCGCCTCCAGCACCTCCATGCCATTCCCTCGGTGTTCCTTGACACCGACCACTGCAGAGCCTCTCACCTCATCCGTTCCAGAGCCGATGGAAAATACCACCCGGTAGTGCGTGGCAAAACCGTCCGAAGCATCATCCTTCCATCACGCACCCAGAGGATCGTACCAACTGGCTATTTGACCTCACTGCCCCTCCTGCTGCCGCTGCTCCAACTCAGACTCAAACCCAAGATTTTGATGACGAAATCCAAGCTGAGTTGGACAGACCAGAGCAACCGGAGGCATCGCAACCACCTCCTTCCGAAGGTACATCCTACTGTCGCCGCCATCGTCCAGAGCCCGACTACTCAGAAGAAGACCTTCGCCGCTCTCTCGACCAGCAGGCCCAGATACTCGCTATGATGCAGCAGCAGAATCAGCGAGCAGAGCAGTTCGAAGCTTGGCATCGGACCCAAATGCAACAACTACAAACCGGCCAAGAAACCATTACTGAGAACTTGGCGAATCTGACCTTGCAGTTCGAAGGACTTCGTGACTATGTCTACCACACCGGAGCAATGAGTTTTGAGGACCGAGCCAACCAAGTCAGAGCCAGAGGACGCGAGCGAGGACGTGACCGAGGCAGAGGCCGTGATTAGTTACCATTTTCCTTATTTGTTTACTATATTTTCAGTTTCTTTGTATTTCCATTTCCGTTGTATCTCCCTCTCGCATTCTTTCAAATCAATGGGGACACTGATTGAGATAGTGTGGGAGCGGAGCGTTTATTTCCCATTCCATTGTACTTTGAATTCCGTAATTTCTATTTCAAACATTTTCACGTTTTAGCAAATAAAAGCTCTGTTATATATCTTTTTCCCGTTACGCAAACATCCCCACTTTATTCGACGTAAGCAAAAAAATTTCGTTCGTTCCTCAAAAGCAAAAGCATCACGAGAATGCGCCCAAGTTCAAACCAAGTTTTGAAACTCCAAGGAGACGACAATTCTAACAAAACCAGTACCGTCCTGACACCTTAGATCTTCGGTTTATGCGAGTCGGTTTCACTACCTACGTGTACCAAAGTTTCAAGTGTCTACGTAAACTCAGCCCCAAGTAGTTTATACTAGCAGTCAGCACCATCCTAAAAAACTTCTAAGCGAGCGCCCGATGCAAATAAGTGTATGATCTCCAAAAAGACGAAAAATCATAAAAAGAAAGCCATATAGCCAAAAATATAAAGACGCGTTTCCCTCTAAGTTAGGTGCTCCTCACCCGAGCATTTAGCCTAACGGCACGAAAACTCATTGAAAAATCAATGATATAAGCTCATGATCATTGAAAAAGATCAAAACAAGAAATGAGATCATATTCACTAACAGGTCGACTTTCCATGAAAGTGTATGGACAACGGGCTTAATGTGATTGCGCTAGAACAAACAGGGTGAACTTGCCGCGAGAACCTTGACACCAAGCTACAGTAGCATGACTGGGACCGATTTGCATAAGAAGGAGACCTCCGAAGACTTATAGTCCAGTGTCGTCACCGTACTCGCTTTGTTCTTACTAAGAATCCCGGTTTTTCCCAACTTTGCGAACGAAGAAGCTGCCTCGTGCTTGCCGACTTTTTCCTGTTTTACTTGATGACAAGCAAAGATTCAAGCTTAGGGGAGTTTGATAACACGAAATCGTATATATATATATTGATGCATAATTCAACTGATGTTTAACTGTTTTCGATCCGATTTCGGGTTATTTCCGTGTTATTTGTCTAATATTTTGCAGGTATTTGATAATCATGTCTAAACAAGACAATATGAAGAAAAGAAGCAATCACAGATGAAATATGGGCAAAAACCGGATGAAAACAACATGAAAAACGCAGAATGCATATTTTGCTACTGTGACGACCGTCACAGCTCCATGACGACCGTCACACACCGTGACGACCGTCATGCAGGCAAAAACGCCCAACTTCAAATGCACGTGCAAGAGGCAGTTCCAAGTCCCAAATAGTGGACCACTACTCCCTGATATTTCTGCCTCAAAGTCCACCTTCTTCAAGTTATAACCGTTAGAATTCTATTTCTATAAAAAGGGAAGGAGGGGAGCTGAGAAAGGGAGCCGCATTCAGACAACGAAGTGCTGCCCAATTTCATTTCCAGAGCAAAAGTTCAATTTTTATTTCTTTCCTATTTTTTTTGTTGCCTTTCATTTCTTCTGTAATTCCTATTTCCCTTGTACGATCAATTGGCACCAAGACCAGATGGAGACCAATGGTGACTGCCTTGAAGATGGCTAAAGATCTGAACAAGATCTCTCTAGAAGAACTCATCAGCTCACTGAGGAGCCATGAAATTGAGCTTGAGGAAGATGAACCTCAGAAGAAAGAAAAAGGTAAATTTGTTGCCTTAAAATCTAACAAAACTGCTAAAGTTTTGCATGTTATTCAAGAAAGCTCTGAAGAATCTTCTTCTGAAGAAGAAGATGAATTATCCATGTTGTCCAGAAGGATCAACAGACTCTGGAAGCACAAGGGAAAGAAGTTCAACAACTTCAGAAGATCTAATAAAAGAAAGGAATCTTCTGGGCACAGAAGATCTGGCAAGAAAGAAGTTGTGTGCTATGAGTGCAAAGAACCTGGGCATTACAAGAATGATTGCCCCCAAACTTCAGAAAGAAAAACCCAAGAAGAAGTTTAACAAAAAGAAGAAGGTTCTGATGGCAACATGGGATGACTCAGATGAATTTGAATCATCTTCTGAATCAGAAGAAGAATGTGCTAATGTTGCACTGATGGCTAGCACAGAAGATCAAGAGGAAGGAACCTCAGGATATGAATCAGATTCTGAATCTGATGATGACGCAGAAGAGGTAATGGCTAAACTTACCAAAGAAGAACTTATAAAAGTTTTAACAGAAGTTCTTAAAAGTTATAACAATATCAAACTCAAATACAAGAAGCTGAAAAGCAATCTTGAATCTGAGATTGATCTTCTGAAGACAGAACTTGTTGAGCAAAAAGAAATTAATCTGAAAATCAAAAATGACTTTGAAATAACTCAACAAGAATCTGAATCTGAGACTAAGTCATGTGAAAACATTTTAGAAAAATATGACTCTATCTTTCAGAGATTTCTTACTAAAAGCATAGACAGAAGCAAGATGGCTTCTATGATCTATAGTGTTAGTGGGAACAACAGAAGAGGTATTGGATATGAATCTTCATCTGGAAGTAATCCAAAATCTGTTGACAAACTTTTCATCAAGAAGACACCTCTGTATTC
The DNA here is from genome assembly GCA_963859935.3 of Lathyrus sativus. NCBI lineage: Eukaryota > Viridiplantae > Streptophyta > Magnoliopsida > Fabales > Fabaceae > Lathyrus > Lathyrus sativus. The sequence goes on from OZ012738.1 coordinate 36,786,638, forward strand.
TCAATTTAAATTTGGTCACTTAAATGACATTAAACACACAGGCTCTGAGAAGAATACTTATGTGTTTAAACCCAAGGCAAGTCAGAATAAACATTATGTTGAAAAACAGAAGTTTAGACAAACCTACAATCCAACTAACCCCAAAGGACCCAAGAAGATCTGGGTACCTAAAAACAAAATAATTCCTGTTGCAGATGTTCTTAGCAGCAAGGTCAGGACGCCAATCATGGTACCTGGACTCTGGATGCTCACGACACATGACAGGAGAAAAGTCTATGTTCCAAAGCCTGGAACTTAGATATGGAGGTGACGTGAAGTTTGGAGGGAACCAGAAGGGAAAGATCATTGGATCTGGCACTATTGGAAATGGTAAACTTCCCTCTATTACTAATGTTTTACTTGTTGAAGGGTTAAAGCATAACTTATTGTCCATAAGTCAATTAAGTGACAATGGTTATGATATTACCTTTAATCAAAAATGTTGTAAAGCTATTAGTCAAAAGGATGGCTCTATCCTATTTAGTGGTAAGAGGAAAAACAACATTTATAAAATAAATCTTTCAGAACTTAAAGTTCAAAATGTTAAATGCCTCTTGTCTGTTAATGAAGAGCAATGGGTCTGGCACAGAAGATTGGGCCATATTAATATGAGACGTATATCTCAGATTAATAAACTTAATCTTGTCAGAGGACTCCCTAATCTGAAGTTCACTTCAGATGCTCTTTGTGAAGCATGCCAGAAAGGGAAGTTTTCAAAAACATCTTTCAAATCAAAAAATGTTGTTTCTACTTCTAAACCACTAGAATTACTTCATATTGATCTGTTTGGACCAGTGAAAACTGCATCCATCAGAGGCAAGAAGTATGGATTAGTCATTGTTGATGACTTTAGTAGATGGACATGGGTAAAGTTCTTAAAACACAAGGATGAGTCACATTCTGTGTTCTTTGACTTCTGCAAGCAAGTCCAGAATGAAAAGAATTTCAAAATTATAAAAGTCAGAAGTGATCATGGTGGTGAATTTGAAAATAAATATTTTGAAAAATATTTTTCTGAAAATGGCATTGCTCATGATTTTTCCTGTCCTAGAACTCCACAACAAAATGGGGTTGTAGAGAGGAAAAACAGAACTTTGCAAGAAATGGCCAGAACCATGATCAATGAGACAAATCTGGCAAAACATTTTTGGGCAGAAGCAATCAACACAGCCTGTTACATTCAGAACAGAGTGTCTGTTAGACCTCTTCTGAAGAAGACTCCTTATGAACTGTGGAAGAACAAAAAGCCCAACATTTCATATTTTCATCCTTTTGGATGTATCTGCTATATGTTAAACACTAAGGAAAATCTGAACAAGTTTGATTCCAAAGCGCAGAAGTGTTTCATGCTTGGATATTCTGAACGCTCTAAAGGCTACAGAGTATACAACACTGAGACACGGATTGTGGAAGAATCCATTCATGTCAGATTTGATGATAAGCTTGGCTCTGAACAGCTAAAGCAGTTTGATGACTCTGCAGATAGGGAAGTAGTCTTCATTGACTCTGAAGTTCCAGAAGCAGACAAAATTCAAGTGAAGGAACCAGAAGCAACTCCAGATGCTACTCCTTTAACTTCTCAGATGAATAATCTAAACATTTCTGAAGAGTCAACTATTAGAGGATCATCATCCAGAATTAAAGCTTCTCATCCAGAGGATGTCATTATTGGGAAGAAGGATGATCCCATCAGAACAAGATCCTTTCTAAGATCATCTGAAGCATCACTATTTAGACTTGTGTCAGAAATTGAACCATCGTCTATAGATGAAGCTCTGCAATACAATGATTGGATTATTGCCATGCAAGAAGAGTTAAATCAATTCAGCAGAAATGATGTATGGGATCTAGTTCAAAGACCTCAAGGATTCAATATAATTGGTACAAAATGGGTCTTCAGAAATAAGCTAAATGAGAAAGGAGAAGTTGAAAGGAATAAGGCAAGGCTGGTTGCTCAAGGGTACAGTCAGCAAGAAGGCATTGATTACACTGAGACATACGCTCCAGTGGCAAGGTTAGAATCTATACGCCTTCTTATTTCATTTGCTGCACAAAATAACATCACTCTGTATCAGATGGATGTTAAAAGTGTCTTTCTTAATGGTATTATAGAAGAAGAAGTTTATGTCCACCAACCTCCTGGTTTTGAAAATGAAAAATTTCCAGATCATGTTTTCAAATTAAAGAAATCTCTATATGGTTTAAAACAAGCTCCCAGAGCTTGGTATGAGAGATTGAGCAATTTTCTTCTGGAGAAGAATTTCATCAGAGGCAAAGTGGATACAACACTCTTTTGTAGAACAATTAAGAAAGATCTTCTAATTTTCCAAATTTATGTAGATGATATTATTTTTGGATCAACAAATATTATGCTTGGAAAGGAGTTTGCTACATGTATGCAGGCAGAATTTGAAATGAGCATGATGGGAGAACTCAGATTCTTTCTAGGAATCCAAGTTAATCAAACTCCAGAGTGCACCTACATACATCAAACAAAGTATGTTAAAGAACTTCTGAAGAAATTCAACATGTCTGATAGTAAGCTGGAAAAGACTCCAATGATCCTACTAGCTCTCTTGGCAAGGAAGAGGTAAGTAAGAAAGTAGACCAGAAGCTCTACAGAGGTATGATTGGCTCTCTTCTTTATCTTACTGCTTCTAGACCTGACATATTGTTCAGTGTTTGTCTGTGTGCTAGATTCCAATCAGATCCTAGAGAATCACACTTGACAGCTGTCAAGAGGATTCTAAGGTATCTGAAAGGTACTTCTAATGTGGGTTTGTGTTACAGAAAATCTGATGACTTCAAATTAGTTGGATTCTGTGATGCTGACTACGCTGGAGACAGAGTGGAAAGAAAAAGTACTTCTGGAAGTTGTCAATTTCTAGGAAGAAATCTAATCTCCTAGTACAACAAGAAGCAACCCACAATTGCACTTTCAACCACAGAGGCTGAATGCATTGTTGCTGCTGGATGTAGCACGCAGATGCTCTGGATGAAGAGTCAACTAGAAGATTATCAAATTTTTGAAAGTAACATTTCTATCTTTTGTGATAATACTTCTGCTATATGTTTGTCCAAAAATCCCATTTTACATTCTAAGGCAAAACATATAGAAATTAAGCATCATTTCATCAGAGACTATGTTCAGAAGGGAATCATAAATTTAGCCTTTGTTGATACAGATATTTTTACAAAATCCCTTGTTGAAGATAGATTCAAATTTATTCTGAAAAATATTGGTATGGATTTTTGTCCAGAATGATATTTGTCAGAAGCAAATTTTTACAGATGCAAAAATGCTTAATGCTCTGAAGTATTTCTTCTGATTGCTTATTCTATTCTGATCAATATTTCTTTTGTGAAACTCTGAACTAACAATCTTTAGAAGATCTGAACATTGGCTAACGTTTCATTTCTTAAGAGAATTCAGAACACATGCAAGCAAACACGTGTCACACCAAAACTAAAAAGGTGGCGTGTACATAACTGAAGAGACGTTTGAGGTGAAGTTTGAATAGTGAAAATCTTGATTCCCCCCCCCCCCCCCCAAATTGTCAGAAGCAATTAATATTTTGAAATGATTATTATTCTCTTCATTTAATGCTTGTTAAAACGTGCAATTTCTGACTGTTGATATGCCTAAGTGTTTTAGTATAAATACATGACTTGTATTCACTTTCACACTTTTCACACTCTCAGAAATTACATGCATTTTCATCTCCTCTTTTCTCTGCATAAAAATCCTATACCTAAGCGTTTGACAAAACACTCTTCAATGGAAACTTCATCTTCAACAGCTTCTCAATTCCAATCTTCTATGGCTGCTGTAACTTCAGAAAACATGGGTGTTACTCCCTATTCTCCTCCCAAAAGAACACTCCTAACCCCTATTGATAAATTGGAAGTTCTATGTGAATCCATGGTTGAGTTTGACTCTCTGGCAGAAAATGGGTTTGAGTTTCGTTCCATCATTGAAGCTCAAGGATGGGTTAAATATTTTGATAGGCTCTTTGGACCAGTTTACCCCCTCCTTGTGAAAGAATTCTGGATCCATGCATCAGTCTACCCTAAGTTCATCTTATCTTCTATGCTGGGAAAAGAGATCATTATCACAGAAGATCTGATAAGAAAGTTAATAGGTTATGAAGAAACAGATGGTGTTTCCCACTTGCCAGCTGGGCGTGTGGACATGGATGAGGTTTATGAAGAAGTAATGACTGCTGGTCAAGCTTCTAACAAATTCAAAGATCTGAAGCCTGACTACAAGATCTGGGCCAAGGTCTTCATGGGATGCATCCACCACAGGAAGTCAACCAATTCTCCAGACTATGTCAATAATGAACAGCTCTATTTCATGTATTGCCTTAGTCAGAGCACCAAGTTAGATCTTCCATACATTCTTTTTATGCATCTGTGGAACCATATAAATGCATCTAGAGAGTATGTGAAGGAGAAAGGACAGAAGATCAGAACTTGGATCCCCTTTGGAAGGTTGATCTCATATCTTCTTACTGAGAATGGTTTGGTCACTGCTCTGTACGCTGCTGGAGTTACAGAGGAATTAGAATTTATAATGGGAAAGCCTCTGAATGCTAAAAGTCTTCAGAGACTCAAAATTGTTGATGAACTCACAACAGCTCCCAAGAAGCTGAATATGTCTGAATTGAATAAGAGGGTTCCTGTAGATGACTTTCCTTTATTCTTTGCTGAAGAGCCCAGACATATAGTGGTTATGTATATTGATGAATGCAAGAAGGAAGGAAAACCTGTTCCTGTTAATGTGATTCAGCTAGCAAGACAACCACTACCAAATGCAGAAGAAGAAGAAGAAGAAGCACAACTACAGAGGAAAAGGACTCAGCCAGTTGTTGACTCTGCACCTGCTCAGAAAAAGGTCAAGATTGCTGAGAAGCCCAAGAAGCTCTTGAAGAGAAAAGAATCTGAAGAAGTTGCTTATGTACCTGCCAAGAGGATCAAAATAAAAGGTACTAAATCTTCTGTATCTTCTGCAAATGTTGTTATTAATGATTCTAATATTAAGTCTGTACCAAAAACACCTTCAACACAAACCACTTCTGTTACTGCTCCCAGTTCCATTTCTCCACAAAAACAAACACTTGTTCCAACTCAAACAACAACACAAACAATTCCAACACCAACAGTTTCTGTACCAAAACCATCTCAACCCAAAATACATATCAAACATTTTGTTCCACAAACACAACCATCAGAACAACAACCACAACAACCAATACAACAACAATCATCTGAACAACCAGAAAAACAACAAGAGTCTCAACCAGAAAAAGTCTCTGACAATCCACCATCAAATAATCCTCCATCTGAACCCATTGCACCTGTTACTTCTGTTCCTACAAAAGTAACTTCTGCTCCCATTTCATCAGAACCAATCACCATTCCATCTGACTCACCCATCTCAGAACAACCATCCAAACCATCTGACATTCCTTCAGAACAAACCACCACTTCTGAACCTCACATCCCTGAGACAGAAGTTCTTGATGTCACACCATTAAAAACGGTGTTTCAAGTATCTTCTACCTCTTGTACACCAACCACATCCTCTAACTCCTCAGAATCAGAAATCCACCCAGATTTTCTAATCTCTCCATCTGAAAAATACTTTGAGGCAAACCAACCTGAACCTTTTATACCTTCAAAAGATTCCATTCCTGATCCTATTCCCACACCTACACCTACACCATCATCTGAGATTTTAATTCCAAATCCAAACCCAAGATCTTCTATATCTTGTGCCCAAGTATCATCTCTATTTCATAATCTGTCTTATGGTTTCAAACTAAAAGATTTTTATGACAGAGTTGAACCTTCTGACCCCATCAATCCTCTGAAACCAAAACCCACAATGACCCTTCCATCTGTTGCATCTGTTGAACCACCAAAATCTACTCAAATGCACCTTTTGATGTAGTTACCCCTCACAGAAGAGCAAAACCTCATTTGCTTAATGCTTTAATCAGATCTAAAGAAAAAGCTTCTGAGATACCTTTCATTCCATATTATCCCCCTCCTCTGATTTCCATCCAAAAATCACTTTTTCCACCAACTCCCCAACCTAAACCTGTAACTCTGGTAACCTTGTTACGTCCAAAGCCCAGACTTAATGTTGATCATTTATTTCAAACATTTTTGCAAGAAATACAGATGTATTTAGGTATTGTTCAGAAGAAATGCTCAGCAACAATGGATGCCAAAGAATCTGACATCATATGGAATGGATTCATCAACAGATTCAACTCTGTAGCTTCAAATCTGAAGAACGTCTGTTCTGATGATGCACAGCTCAGATTTGCTGAGGCTGCAAGGACTCTATTATGGACTATCAACAAATATGAACCTCTGCTTCGTTTAGATGCTCCTCCTCCATCAATAGAATCTACTGATAATGCATTGGCTATGACTCTGGTAGACCCTTCTTCTAATTCCAATGCTCCAGCATCTACAAAACCAATGGAAATTGACTCTGTTCAGACTACAGAACCTCATCATAATTCTTCATCTGATATAAAGAAAGAACATCCAGATTTTGAAGATAAGATTGCTGCTCTGGAAGCTGGACAGTCAGAGATCAAATCCTGGATGGCTAAGCAGGATAAGAAGTCTGAGGATATGACAGAATGGATGTCAAAGCAAGATGAAAAGAATGAAACTATGGCTAAGTGGATGTCCAAGCAAGAGCAATCATCCTCTGAGATTACAGATCTATTGAAGATGCTTTTGTCCAAACACTCTTAGATTTTTTTTTCATTCTAATGTTTTTGCATCTGTTGTTTGCATCTGTACTTTATTGTTATATCTTCTGATGTTTTGCCTATGTACTCTTGTTCTGATCTTTTGGAATGAATCAAAGTTTTCTCCATTGAATTGTGTTATTTACTGTTTCCTTTATTTGTCTTTTTAAAGTTTTACTTTTTGCTTATGACAAAAAATGGGGAGAAAATATAGATCTGAACTGTTTAATATAACTTCATCAGAATGAAACTTCAGACATATCTATTCTATCTAACATTTAATATGACTATTTCAGAACATTTGATAAGTACACTCTATAAAAGAAACTCTGAGTCTCTCAGATCATTTGTCTATTATCAAACTCTGAATCTTAAATCTGCAAGACATTCTGACCTTCAAAGGTTATAAGAACAAACAAGATCTAACTCTGAAGATTACTCAAGACAAAAGGGAAGTTTCTATTCCTTATTTGTATTTAACTCAGGGGGAGATTCATTATCTCAGGGGGAGTTATAATTCTATTATGTTCAGTTAAACAAAATTTCTGATACTTTGTCATCATCAAAAAGGGGGAGATTGTTAGAACACATATTGGTTCTTAATAATATCTCTTTGTTTTGATGATAACTGTTAGGAAATGTTGTATTTAAGAATTATATACTCTAAAATTTGTTTGAGAGTTTTACTGTAGATTGAAATGAAATTAACTCTCTAGAAGCAAATTTATATTGTATACAAGAAGTTATCTTGACTCTGAAGCGCCAGATGCATTCATTAGAAGATTCTGATTGTTGTTTACAGAAGATCCTGAGCGTAGTCTCCAGAAGGATCTGAAGCAAGAAGCTCCAGAAGATTCTAAAGCAGAAGCATCTGAAGCAAGCAGAAGCATCTGAAGCCAAGAAGAATATTGTATGAAGAGTTTCTCAAAGCATAGTTTCTACAGAAGTTTCTGAAAGTACTAAAGCTGCCAAGTACTGAAGTTCTGTGTCAAATATGCTCTGATGATCAACACGCTAAAAGCACACATGCTGCAGAAGACTCTGATACAGTAAGATTCTGAACACCATTAGAAGACTCTGACTCAATCAGACTCTGATGAACTTGCTGAAAACTGAAGAAGAAATATTCAAAGAATATATCCGTTGGAGTAAATCAAACGTCTCTTTCCTCTTTTGTGCTAGACACAAGAACACAGACAAAAAGGATTTTTCTGTGCTTTCTATTTCTAGGAAAGGTCACTTGATGTGAAGACAAAAAGGCTCAGACCTTTTTGGGACACTCTTCTCAACGTACAACTTCCTTGGATCAGCTGCCTATAAAAGGAAGACTCCACCAAATTCTTCAGTCAGACATTATTGCTGAAAAGAAATCATATCAATTCAAAGCTCTCATTCTTTCATATTCTTCTTAGAATTACTTGTACTTAAACTTAAGAGAAAAATCACTGTTGTGATAAAAGCTTTTTAGAAGCATTCATACTCTTGTATTTGATTTACATTGATTGTAAAGGTTTTTCCTTAAGAGGATTCAGTTGGAATCTGTAGCTCTTGAGAAGACTAAGAATAATTGTTCTTAGGTGTTACTATTGTAATCTGTTTGATTAAATAGTGGATTAAGTCCTTGTTGAGAAAGGCAAATCACTCTAGGAAGGGTGGACTGGAGTAGTTGAGTTCAACGAACCAGGATAAAAATAATTGTGTTTTTATTTCTAAGTTTTAATCTTTCATACTTATTCAACCCCGCCCCCCCCCCCCCCCCCCCCCCCCCTTCTAATTATTTTCTCACCTTCAGTCCTTAGTTAAGTGACAAGGTAAAGCTTTATTAGTATTGTGAGTAATTTAAGGAAAAAGTGAAGAAATAGTTGTGCACATTATCATAAAGATGGCCTAAGCATCTGTGCCAAATACTAGAAAAGACAATTTGAACTGAATTACAAGTAAATGGGGAAAGGGATCAAGAAATGATGGTTGGAGTTTGAAGAACATTGAGGTCTCCATGTCTATCAGCTGAACCAATCACTCTTTTGGAATGTTCCTGCATGATTGAACATAGAGTATTAGTGAAAGTGAGATAACAAAGAAAAGAATCAATTAATTTAGTTGTTGAAATTAAGTTAACATTGAAAGTTGGAATATAATAAAACATTAGTAAGGATTAGAGAATTTGAAAGAGAAATAATTCCTGGAATTTTAGTGAGGACAGTAAAGCCATTAGGAAGTTTCATGTTTATAGGAATGACATAGGAATAATCAGAAAACTATATAAAATTATAAGTGATGTGATGAGTAGCACCTGTATAAATCAACCAGTATACATGTGACTTACCATTTGAGGAAGTCGTTACAAACTTTATGTGAGGAAAAGCTGCTTCAGACACAGATGGAGTAAAAGATAAAACTTGCTGATGAATAAGGTGGAGAATCTTATTTTATTGGTTTTGTATAGTAGTGAAAATTCTGGCAAGCACACGATGGATGTTATTCCTTAAGTTATAACATCCACTGTGACATCTGCTACTTAACAGCTAATAATCAGGAATAATAAAAATAGTAAATAACACAACAATTGTTTACCCAGTTCAGGGTCAACAACACTTACATCTGGGGGCTACCAAGCCAGGGAGGAACTTCACTATTAGCAAAATTAATTCAGAGTCAAACAACACAGTTTGCACTCCTCACTTAAAACCTACCCAATGACAATTCAGCCTAGAGACACTCTAGACCTGAGTATACCCACTCACTCCCCCTTAATCACCACAGTGATATACACTTCACAATTACATAATCAATATGAAGAGACACTTTATATACACCTTGATCTTGCTTCACAGCTTTGATCAATGAACTCACACACTCTTGCTTCACAGCTCTGAGTGAGACACAGCCTAGAATCTACCTATCCAATGCAAATCATCCACCAGACAATCGCTTGGAGTACAAGTATTCCTAGACAGAATTCACACGTGAAGACCAACCTTCTTCACTTACAAGGACTCTGCAATCTTTATAGCTTCTTCTATCAGTGTTGTTGTTCAGGATTGCTTCTTCTGATCTTTATAGCAGTTGTCAGTCCTTTTGGGCCTTGGTGCACTAATTAGGTTTTATCCATAACAAACCTATTCTCAATGCTCTGCACACTTGCCACTTATTTCAGGGATATTCTAGTTCGCCTAGGGCTTATAGAAAGTCTTCTGATATCCAGCTTGAGCTCCTATTCTGTTTCCTGTTTATAGCTACCAGAAAAACAAACATGCACAAACATGCGCTTGATGTCATACGACCCAAGCCATAACATTGGGTATGACATCCAGTTTAACTTGCTTTTAGCTAAGTCAATTTACCCTGCATTGTCCAGATTATGTATGTACTAACATCAGTTATAACATACATACATGCTCTGGTGTTTTGCCATAAAATGCATCCAATCAAGAGCACTTATAAACTCCCCCTTTGGCAAATTTTTGGCTAAAACAACCTGTTAACATATCATAGTTTACCCACAGCAGAAGACTTATGATATGTCCTGTCAATCAGGATAGTTACTAGCTCAAGCCTCTCCGAGTCCTCACTGTTAGCTCACTCTGTTAACGATTTGGTAGTTATCACTACAGATGTCCCACCTATTTGAGTAACACTATGGTGTCCTCCTCCTTCAAGTGATTAGATCAGTTGGGCACACAACCTGCAGATCATTCTGCAGTCTGCTCTTGATGTCTTGACATTCAGGATGACTTCCTGAAGTCACACACCCTTGTGCTACCCCCCTGAAGAATTGCACAAGACTCTCTGCTACTATTATGCAGTCATGCAAACACACAGACTCCTAAATGTGTTAGCAACATACATAATCAACCAAACAACCGTCTAACAAACATTCCTATATACCACAGGAATTCACACATATGCTCTGCACCTGTTCTTCACTGTTCTGCTCATCACCTGCACCTGTTCTAGAATATCTGATGTACCTGCTATTTTCTATTACACTCTCTCTCCCCCCTTTTTATCCACAAATTAAAATCCAACTAAAACTTAATATAGATTATACATTGTAACATAACTTTAGTTAGGGATACTTGAAACAGACTGCTCATAAGGAGCATCACAGACATAAAGTCATAGAATTCTTTACAAAAAATCTTAAGGTAATATCAGACCAGCAGCACACAGCCTCATCAGCTCAGCAGAATAGCAGCCTGAGCCAGACATCACCAACAGTTACTTTTCCTCCTCTTCAACAGAGTTGGACCTCTCCTCTGAAGTGCCTTCTGTACTGGTTTCCTCAGACCTGTCCTTACCTGTTTCCTCATCTTCACCACTGGCTTTCTCAGAACTATCATTAGTTGCTTCCTGGTCATTATCACCTGAACCATTACCATCTCTCTCTTCATCAGTGAATTCAGACCCCTCATCTTGCTCAAGGGTTCTGATTAATTCTTCAAGATTTTTCTTTCTAGTATCCAGTTCTTTGTAAGTTTCCTTCAACATTGAGATTACTTCAGCTTTTCTTGATTTTGATGATCCCTTTGATGTCTCAGCTGATGTCATAACAATATCAGGAACATGAGTCCCCTGAAACAGCTTATGATGAAATGACAATGCGGTTTCTCTCTTGCTTGCAACATCATTATTCTTTAGGATGTTGGGATGTTGATCACAGATGATTCCACAGATGAGAGATGGAAAAGCAATAGGGCCCTTAATATTGTAGCTACCAGCATGCTTCATGGTTTGTTCATGAATGTATGTTCCATAATTGAGCTTAACCTTAGTTCCTACAGTATATATGAACCTTCCAAGAATGGTTGCCACTGTTGTCTTATGATTGGTGGGTACCCAATTTGCAGCACCAATTTTGTGAAGCATATCATATTTAACACCTAGTTTGCTTGATACAAGCTTCCCTTTGGAAGGCCACTTCTTAACTTGTTTAGCAGTTATTTCCTGACATACTTGATGGTTTGAGACTCTTAGTTCAGTCAGGCCTTCATTAGGTTTCCTCAAGTACTTGTTGATGATAGTTGCTGTAAAGTTTATACATTCACCTCTTACAAATACTTTGCCAAACTCACTGGATTTACTATCAGCACATGCACCTGATAGATTGACTATGAATTCTTTCACCAATGTTTCATAGCATTGGGAGAACTGAGTCACAGTTTTCACCAAGCCAGCATCTCTGATGAGGACCATGATTTCTTTGTTTTCAAGAGCATTTTGAGCAAGCTCTCTCTCTAGGGCCAACCTCTTTTGATACATGTATTTCCATCTGATAACACTTGATGGATAGTGAAAAGAAATGTTATCAATTGGCACTTCAGAAATGCTTTCAGCCAGTTTGCTTGTGGAAGGCTTTTTCTTGGTTTGGATGTCAGTGACAGCAACATCTGAGTCTATTTCTGATTCATAAATAGATTCAGCCCTCTTCTTCTTTGTGACAACTTTGCTCCAGCCTTTTGGGGGTCCAACCTGAGCCTTCTTGGTTCCAACCTTCTTTGTGGAAGTTTCTTGCTCAGTACTCTTCTCATCATCTTTCTTCTTGGGGGTTATTTGATCAGCTACCTTTTTCCCTTTTCGTGTCATCAGTCTTTTGGCTATGTCTAGATTGAGTTTGGCTAAGAGATCATTGTCAAAATAGTTGTCTAGTTCTACCACTTCAATATCTGTGGTGCCTTGCATACTTTCACCCATTTGTTTAGCCTCTTCACCCTTGTTCCTCCCTTTTAGTGCAGGGTCCTTTGATGTTGCAACATTGGGTGAGACATTTGTTTGATCATGCAGTTTAGGATCAGACCCCTTCAAGCTAGAAGACATGGGTATGTTGGGTGTGTTGGTGACTATTTTTGCAATGGCAAATGGTTTCGTCTAACTTCTGCATTGTTGAGATCATCAGATGCAGTAGAAGAAAGAGCTTGACCTATGACACGGTCATTTGGCCTTCTTGCAGGGGTTTTGCTAGGTTTATTCATCAATAGTCCGTCCGGTGTCACCATGCGCAATGGAGCTACTTCTAGAACCTCGTTAGGGTTTGACTCCTCGGCTTTGCTGGACATGCATTTGGATGGGGATGATTTTGATTATTGTGACATCGTTGGAGATGTCAATTGAGAACGAAGGAGTATTTTTTCGTTGAAGACTGTAGGGAAGATGAACAGTTTGATTGTGAACCAAGTGGTGTAGGAGTTTGATGTGTAGAGGCTCAATAGATGATATGGCAAATAAGGAGGGAACTTAATGTTTTGACCAATCAGTAAATGATAGAATTTTAAATTATAATTCCCTATTCCCATTAATTGCTATAACTCACCATTACTCAAGGGCCTCAATTTCTGTAGATCACTTTTATGGTCCTTGCCACTTCTTGCACCAATTTCAGCCCTATTTATTTCATACTCATCAGGTATTGCACAAATCCCTTGCCATTTATACGAGTGACCCCTGAGCATGCCTCCCTTGAACTCACCAGGACTTGGTTGAATGGTGTGCTGGATGTCACAGAACAAGGTCATGACATCCGGAGTAACATTGCTTCCTTTAGGCAGGGTAGCATCCATGGACTCCATCAGGTTCCAATATAGCCTATCTAGCTGTCCCTGATGACTAATATTTGGGTATCCCTTCTTGGCTTGCTTCCCTACATGACTTTTCTTACATCCTGTCCTTCTTTCTGAAGCATACTTTGAAGATCTTCTTGTTGATGTGTTGGACCTTCTATTTTTTCTGTCTTTCACCAGCCATACTTTGTCCTTAGTTTCCTTTTTCTCCAGGTTATTGAGGATACTTCTGGGCTCCCATAGGTAGCAATTATTCATTGCTCTGGATCCCCTCATTTCTTCCTCACCTTCTTCATTGACAACCACACACTTATCCTTTGAAAAGTGGACTTTTAAACCTTGATCACATAGTTGACTTATGCTTATTAGGTTAATAGTCAGTCCTTTAACCAGCAAGACATCCTTCAATTTTGGTGCTTCAGAACTGTCTAGTTGTCCTACACCTGTGATGTTTCCTCTAGCTCCATCACCAAAAGTTACATGACTAGATGAATGGGGTTTGAGTTTTATCAAGTGGTCCTCAATTCCAATCATATGTCTGGAACAACCACTGTCAAAGTACCAATCCTCTTGGGTTGGTATCCTTAGAGCAGTGTGAGCTGCTAAGGCCATATTCTTGGTAGCCCAATGTCTTTGCCTGTTAGGAGTACCCTTCTTAGTTCTTGCTTGATGCTGTCTTTTGACATGAGCTCTATGTTCTTGATGAGGAGGACTAGGAAATCCATGCAGCCAGAAACACACAGATTTGATATGACCAAGTCTTCCACAGTGGTAACATCTATACCCTTGGAATCTACTTTTGACTTGATTCCAGTTTCTGTTGGTTGGATGTTGTGACATTGGTCGTGATATCCTCTTTGGCTTCTGGACCTCAGGTTGTAATCTCTTGAGTTTTAGCACAGGATTTTTTTTATCAACATATCCTATTCTAGACCTATCTCCTGAGGTTTGTCCACTCTGAAGGATTTCCTCTAGGGTGTCAGTCCCAGAATTGAGCATCCTTATGGATTTTGCTATTTGATCCTTTTTACTTTTCAACTCCCCCACTTCACTTCTGAGTGTGTCTATTGTGGCTAGATGCTCTCTCTTTTCAGCTTCTAACTCCTTGATGATTTTCTTCTATTGCTCTCCTTGCTGAACCAGTCTGTACTTCTGATGTGAAGCTTTTTGTATGAGGCTGCAAGCTCCTCAAAGGACAACTCTTCATCACTTGAATCATCATCAGAGATGCACACATTGTTAAAAGCAGTGACATGTTTAGCTTATTCCTCTTCTGATCCACTGTCAGAATCTTCATTAGACCAAGTGAATGTTAAGCCTTTTCCCTTCTTTTTGAGGTATGTGGGACATTCCCTCCTAACATGTACATATCCCTCACACTTATGACATTGGACTCCTCTGCTTTGGCTGACTTTATCTTCAGATTTCTCTTTATCAGAAGGCATGCTTTTGGTATAAGGTTTAGACCTAACATCTATCCTTTTGACCAGTTTGTTGAACTGTCTTCCAAGCAAGGCAATTGCTTCAGACAGATTCTCCTCCTTTTCACCATCTGAATCAGCAGTGTTTGAGACAAGATCTATGCTTTTGTTCTTTTTCTCCACAACCTGATCACTCATTCCCATTTCAAAGGTTTGAAGGGAACCAATGAGTTCATCCACTTTCATGTGGCATATGTCTTGGGCTTCTTCAATGGTTGTAACTTTCATAGCAAACCTTTTAGGTAGTGACCTTAGAATCTTTCTTACAAGCTTCTCTTCAGTCATCTTTTCTCCCAGAGCTCCTGAGGTGTTTGCAAGTTCAAGAACATTCATGTAAAACTCATGAATGGTCTCATCTTCCTTCATTCTCAGACCTTCAAATTTGGTGGTCAGCATTTGAAGTCTTGACATTTTGACCTTGGAAGTTCTTTCATGAGTAGTTCTGAGAGTGTCCCAAACATCTTTTGCTAGTTCGCAATGGTGGACTAGTCTGAAGATGTTTTTGTCTATACCATTGAATAGAGCATTCAATTCTTTAGAGTTCCCAAGAGCTAAAGCCTCTTGCTCTTTGTTTCATTCCTCTTCAGGAATTAGCACAGATACTTCATCCTTGTTAGTCTTCACATGATGTTCCCAGCCTAAATCCACAGCTCTCCAAGCCTTGTAGTCTATAGATTTCAAGAATGCAATCATCCTTGGTTTCCAATAATCATAATTAGATCCATCCAGAATTGGAGGTCTATTAGTGAAACCTATATCTTTATCCATAGTACCAGAATTTATTTTCCCTAGATCTCACCCAGATTTAAACAGGCAGGGTGCCTGCTCTGATGCCAATTGAAAATTCTGGCAAGCACACGATGGATGTTATTCCCAAAGTTATAACATCCACTGTGACATCTGCTACTTAACAGCTAATAATCAGGAATAATAAAAACAGTAAATAACACAGCAATTATTTACCCAGTTCAGTGTCAACAACACTTACATATGGGGGCTACCAAGCCAGGGAGGAACTTCACTATTAGCATAATTAATTCAGAGTCAAACAACACAATTTGCACTCCTTACTTAAAACCTACCCAGTGACAATTCAGCCTAGAGACACTCTAGACCTGAGTATACCCACTCACTCCCCCTCAATCACCACAGTGATATACACTTCACAATTACATAATCAATATGAATAGACATTTCATACACACCTTGATCTTGCTTCACAGCTTTGATCAAT
This sequence comes from Lathyrus sativus, assembly GCA_963859935.3. Classification (NCBI taxonomy): domain Eukaryota; kingdom Viridiplantae; phylum Streptophyta; class Magnoliopsida; order Fabales; family Fabaceae; genus Lathyrus; species Lathyrus sativus. The sequence goes on from OZ012738.1 coordinate 36,802,725, forward strand.
GAACTCACACTCTTGCTTCACAGCTTTGAGTGAGACACATCCTATAATCTACATATCCAATGCAAATCATCCACCAGACAATTGCTTGGAGTACAAGTATTCCTAGACAGAATTCACACGTGAAGACTAGCCTTCTTCACTTACAAGGACTCTACAATTTGCACCCTATCTTCTTCTATCAGTGCTGCTGTTCAGGATTGCTTCTTCTGATCGTTATAGCAGTTGTCAGTCCTTTTGAGCCTTGGTGCACTAATTAGGTTTTATCCATAACAAACCTATTCTCAATGCTCTGCACACTTGCCACTTATTTCAAGGATATTCTAGTTCGCTTAGGGCTTCTAGAAAGTCTCCTGATATCCAGCTTGAACTCCTATTCTGTTTCCTGGTTTATAGCTACCAGAAAAACAAATCTGCGCAAACCTGCGCTTGATGTCATACGACCCAAGTCATAACATTGGGTATGACATCCAGTTTAACTTGCTTTTAGCTAAGTCAACTTACCCTGCACTGTCCACATTATGTATGTACTAACATCAGTTATGACATACATACATGCTCTAGCGTTTTGCTACAAAATGCAGCCAATCAAGAGCACTTACAAGTAGCGAGAGAATTCTAGCAAGAGGTGAAGATTTGTGTTGTTAATTAATGCTTTGGTACTCTTGTAAATGTAATCTAGTGGGTAACCATGTTTGATAAAACAAGTCTCCACATTGTGATTCGTGTGGCCATAGTGAGTGCAAACTTGTTGGGATTAGCCACGTCCGATGTTAGATAGACCACAACCACGGTATAAAAAGGTGCCCCGAGTTCCTCCAGTAGTTTTAGCATGTTGAAAATGCATAATTATTGTTGGATTACCAGAGACCAAGAGTTGTTGACTGACATTCCTATCTTAAAACCATGGAGAGGGTCTTATCAAGAGATGACAGAGGATTGAGCAAGAGACTCTGAGAGTGAGCTGTTGAAAAAGGTTCATTGAGCCCCTTTAGAAATGTTAAGGTTCATTGAGCCCCTTTAGAAATTTTATGATGTGATCCTGAGTTTTGTATTTCTTAAAGGTCCAATGCAGCACCACATGTACAAAGGATGACATAACTACAATTGCTAGTTGTCCATAGTGAATCAATCTGCACCCAAAGAGAAGTTAACTTGGTTAAATGAGTTTTGTATTTCTTAAAGGTCCAATGCAGCACCACATGTACAAAGGATGACATAACTACAATTGCTAGTTGTCCATGGTGAATCAATTTGCACCCAGAGAGAAGTTAACTTGGTTAAATAAGTAGAAACATCCAAAGAACCCTTTTGCCGGTGGGTTAGAGTTGGAGATTTGAATTTTTGTTGAAAAATGTTTCCTGATATTGAATGTTAAAGCCATGATAAAACCATGTTATTACAACACAACCAAGGATCAGAAAAAATATTACTTTGATTAGAACCATTATTTAACTGATAACATTCGGACGATCAACTCAATGAAAATATGAGAATGAATTTGAATTATCTAAAAGTCAAGTATACTCCCACGATAAACTCAACAAAAACAAGAGAATGAATTTGAATTATCTAGAATGTCGGTCGAAGGTAAAGTAATTTATATTTGAAAGTTGCAAAAATAATTTGTATATTAAATTTAAATTTCAGTGTACGTTTAAATTCAATAACTAAAAATCCTAATTTCAAATAAAGTTGATTTTAAAAAGCAGAATTAATTCTATTCTAGAGCTGTCAAAATCAAATTTACATATTCAAGAAACCAAACACTTGTTGGGAAAATCAACATCTGAGTCACAAATTGTATGGTAGATGTTTGTAACTCAGTAACTTGCTTGGTATCCTGATGGTGATGATGTTGACTCGCAAGTAATGTATCTCTTCCAACCTTTTCACGTGCGAAGAAGTGGCTTTCAGATTTGGAACTCATAAACCTTCTTTCACAAGACTTCAATCTTACCGTTGCGCCAAGACTTGCCCTTAACAAGAGCGTATCCTGATGGTGATGATGTTGACTCGCAAGTAATGTATCTCTTCCAACCTTTTCACGTGCGAAGAAGTGGCTTTCAGATTTGGAACTCGTAAACCTTCTTTCACAAGACTTCAATCTTACCGTTGCGCCAAGACTTGCCCTTAACAAGAGCAAGAAACGGATCAAGAACCTTCTATCACAAGGCATCAATCTTACTGTTGCACCAAGAATTGACCTATACAAGAGCAAGAAACGGATCAATAACCTTCTCTCACAAGGCATCAACCTTACCGTTGCGCCACCAAGACTCGCCCTCAACATCGAGTCTTTTTCTGCAAAGAGGTCGCTTTCAGACTTTGAACTCATAAACCCTCTGTCAAGGCATCAACCTTACCATCACGCCATGACTAGACCTCAACAAGAGCAAGAAATGCTTAAAAGTTTTTTCCTTTGGTCGCTCTGTACTAACAATCATTACAAGCACATTTTCCATATTTTCCTTTGGTCTCTCTTTACCAACAATCATTACAAGAACATTTTCCATCTTTAAAATGGTGAAAACGGCCAGCATCTCTAAGTAAAATCTCGCAATTTCGAGCCAAAGAAATGTACTTTGCAACTGTATGACATTCGCAACAAATTCTTGTGTTCTTAACAACCCTAATTGGTGATCCACCTTTCATTTTCATCACTCCAAATACCATTGCCAACTTCTCAGTGTGACTCAGAAGAATCTTCTCTTTCTCATTGTCAAAGCTTCTCTGCGGCAATCTCTGCTAGCTTAATGTTTTTGTGAATTCTGCACGATGCAAGAAGAGCACCCCAAATACTCGCATCCGGCTTTATCGGCATAGTTTTGATTAAATCCAAAGCTTCATCTAGAAACCCAGCTTTTCCAAGAAGGTCTACCATGCAACAGTAGTGCTCAATCGTTGGAATAATATTATAATCTTCATGCATACTGTCAAAGTTATTGCAGCCAGATAGAAGAGCTGTGAACGTTATTGCGTCAGGTCTAATGCGTTTTTCGCGCATCTTGTCATAGAGAATCATTACCTCTTCACCATGGCCATGTATAGCATATCCCATCATCATGCAATTCCAACATGCAAGCGTTTTCTCCTGAGTTTTGCTGAAAACATTATGTGCTACTTTTAACTTTCCTGCTTTACTATACATATCAATGAGTGCTGTCGCAAGGTATATATCATCTACGATCCCAAGTTTCATACTAAAGCAGTGAATCTCTTCACCTTTCTTCAACAGAGACGAGCCTGCACATGCACGAAGTAAGCTGCAAATAGTTGTCGAGTCGGGTTTTACATTTTCAGCTTGCATTTGGCTGAAAACCTGTAGGGCATCTGTGTATTTCCCGTTTTCAGAACATCCTGATATCAAAGCAGTCCAAGACACCACATTAGGAGTAATTCCTGAACTTTTGATCCGATTCATCACAGCCAAAGCTTCCTCGATCCGGCCTCGCATTGAATAACCTGAAACCAAACAATTCCATGTCACCATATCAGGTTTTACCCCTTCCTCCTCCATCTGATTCAAGGGACTGTTCGGTGTCACCAAACAGTCCCTTGAGGGAGTAACCTGATATCAAAGAGTTCCAGGCAAAGACATCTTTGTTCTTTGCGTGCCGGAACACTGCATGAGCCTTTTCTAAGCAATCATTCTTAGCATACATATTCACCAATCTAGTACAAACATGGACATCACAGTTAAGATTACTTCTCATTACGTAACCATGGATTTCTTTCCCTAATTTAAAGAAACCTAATTCAATAATTGCTTTTAGAGCAGTAGTTACCGAGGTTGAATCTGGCTCACACCCTGCATTACACAAGCTCCGAAAACTAGTGAGAACCATTTCAAATGACCCCTGAAGAACATAGCCCGACAAAACCGAATTCCAAGTTATAATGTTAGGTTTAATTCCTGAACTTTTGATCCGATTCATCACAGCCAAAGCTTCCTCAATCCGGCCTCGCATTGAATAACCTGAAACCAAACAATTCCATGTCACCAAATCAGGTTTTACTCCTTCCTCCTCCATCTGATTCAATAGTTTTTCGGTGTCACCAAACAGCCCCTTGAAGGAGTAACCTGAAATCAGAGAATTCCAGCCGCAGAGATCTTTGTTCTTTGCGTGCCGAAACACTGCATGAGCCTTTTCTAAGCAATCATTCTTCACATACATATTCACCAATCTAGTACAAACATAGACATCACAATTAAGATTACTTCTCATTATGTAACCATGGATTTCTTTCCCTAATTTAAAGAAACCTAATTCAATAATTGCTTTTAGAGCACTATTTACCGAGATTGAATCTGGCTCACACCCTGCATTGCACAAGCTCCGAAAACTAGTGAGAACCATTTCAAATGACCCCTGAAAAACATAGCCCGACAAAACCGAATTCCAAGTTATAATGTCAGGTTTAATTCCTGAACTTTTGATCCGATTCATCACAGCCAAAGCTTCCTCAATCCGACCTCGCATTGAATAACCTGAAACCAAACAACTCCATGTCACCAAATTAGGTTTTACCCCTTCCTCCTCCATCTGATTCAATAGTTTTTTGGTGTCACCAAACAGTCCCTTGAGGGAGTAACCTGATATCAAAGCGTTCCAGGCAATGACATCTTTGTTCTTTGCGTGCCGAAACACTGCATGAGCCTTTTCTAAGCAATCATTCTTAACATACATATCCACCAATGCAGTACAAACATAGACATCACAATGAAGATTACTTCTCATTATGTAACCATGGATTTCTTTCCCTAATTTAAAGAAACCTAATTCAATAATTGCTTTTAGAGCACTATTTACCGAGATTGAATCTGGCTCACACCCTGCATTACACAAGCTCCGAAAACTAGTGAGAACCATTTCAAATGACCCCTGAAGAACATAGCCCGACAAAACCGAATTCCAAGTTATAATGTCAGGTTTAATTCCTGAACTTTTCATCCGATTCATCACAGCCAAAGCTTCCTCAATCCGGCCTCGCATTGAATAACCTGAAACCAAACAATTCCATATCGCCAAATCAGGTTTTACCCCTTCCTCTTCCATCTGATTCAATAGTTTTTCGGTGTCACCAAACAGTCCCTTGAAGGAGTAACCTGATATCAAAGAGTTCCAGGTGTAGACATTTACGTTCTTTGCGTGCCGGACCACTGCATGCGCCTTTTCTAAGCAATCATTCTTAACATACATATCCACCAATCTAGTACAAACATAGGCATTACAGTTAAGATTACTTCTCATTATGTAACCATGGATTTCCTTCCCTAATTTAAAGAAACCTAATTCAATAATTGCTTTTAGAGCCCTAGTTACCAAGAATGAATCTGGCTCACACCCTGCATTACACAAGCTCCGAAAACTAGTGAGAACCATTTCAAATGACCCATGAAGAACATACATATCCATCAATGTATGGCAAACTGTGGCATCTGAAACTAGTCCCAATCTTAAAGAATACCCATGAAGCTGTTTTCCTTCATTGAGAGCTCTTAATTTTCCACATGCTTGCAACATCTTGATAATGATGCCATGAGTGGCTTTTGCAGAAACTCTCTGCATGTTACCAAACAATTCAAAGGCATTCTTCCATTTCTCACTCCTCAAATTCGCCATAACTATTGTATTCCACAAAAAATCTTCTTGATATGGAGTCTCATGAAATACTTGATTTGCCTTATCTATACTCCAACATTTCTCATAGAAATTGATCAATGCACAATACAAGTGTATATCATCATGAAACCCTTTCTTGATTAAACACGCATGAATTTCCAAACCAACACACAATTCCCTTAAAGCCAAGCAAATTTTCAGAACAAAGGTGAAAGCTTTACTATCAAATTCCACACCTTTACTATGCAATTCATTGAAAACCACCAGAATCTCAAACGGGTCACCTCCAAAACTTTCAAATTCTTCCATAAAAGAATTCCAGAGAAGATAATTCCTTGCAAAACCCACAAAGAACACTTTTATTGCTGATACAAAATCACCAAACTCCAAATAGTTTCTCGTCATGGTTCCATCCACTGTAATAAAGTTAACATTTTTAGGGTTTTTAACCATCTGGGCATGCATTTCTTTGACAGAGCTAAAAGTTCTTAACTCATTGAATTCATCAAAAGGGTGAAAAAAAGGAGAATTTTTGTGTGGTGAAAATTGAATAGGAGAAGGGGAAAAATGGGTACCTGGAATTGGAAGGGAAATTAAAAAGGGTGAAAGGGTTTTAGGTAGCCTGTGAATTTTTTTAGGGTTTTGATGAGAATAGGGATTAAGATGGTGAAAAGGGGATAGACTGTCCATGAAGATTTGGTACTTAGAAAAATTGCAAAATGTCATTGGAATGAACGAATAAGTAACAATAAAAATTTGATAATAGAAATTGTGCTAAGCTTTGGGGTCTAAGGATTTGAGATTTTCTTATAAGGTTATCTTTTGAACTCAGATAAGGTTATCTTTTGAACTCAGATAAGGTTATCTGTTAAACAGAGAGAAGTTTAAGTGGCTGGGTCAGTGTGCATTAGGTGTAATCTCACTGTTTAATTTTGGTTGACTTTTTGCATAATAAAGATTTAATTGTATTTAAAATTCAAATTTTCTTTTAATAAACTCGTTAAATAACCTTTAACTATAGAATGCTCAATGATGTAAGAATTTCAGATGTTTTATTGTTGTTACATGAGAATAAAAATTTAAGAAAAATAAATAAAGGACTATATCAAAATAAGAAATTTTCACCCAAATAACCAACTTTACTCCCCCTAATATCCAAACTATCCTACTTTCTCTCATATTTCTCAATCTACCCTACTTTCGTTTTTTTTTTTATTATTACAAGGGGGCGCCGTGGGGTATGGCTCCTCCCTTATAATTTATATGAGGGCGCCATCCAGGATGAAAGCACCCTATAAATTATAAAGGAGGCGCCATCCCCTTTGGCTCCTCCCTTAAATGACTTAAAGGGGGACGCTATCCCCTATGGAGCTCCCTTTAAACGAATATAAATTTTCAAATATATTATAATTAATATAATTAAAATTTAATATTATGTTATTCAATTTTTTTTTTATAAATAGGTAGACTTGTTGTTAACATTGTTTCATCCAAATTTAGAAGAGTGAGTCATGTACCTTAGAAGATATGGGCATGTAATTTTTTCACCGACGAAGCCTCCGATAAGGATGTTGTTTTGGAACATCCAAAGTTTAGAACAACTACGAAGAAATTTGAATTGGTGGCTAGAAGGAGACATTCCAAATGGTGAAAGAATTAGGAGTATTGAAAGACTTGTCTCGTACTTCTCTGTTGAAGACGGAAACATATGGCGGGACTGGGTGCGAATTAAAGATGACAACGAAGTTAGGTCTATGATGTTCGGAACTGATGATATTACTTTGATTGTTGTTATATCTTAGTTTATGTTGTAATAATCGTTGTATTTTTAATGATTTGTGTTGTTGTTGTAGAAGTATTTCAATTCGTTTTTGTGGTAATGAAAAGTTGATATAAATATTAAATTCCACGGTTACACAATTTTTAATGACCAAATTAAATCTACCTAGAACTTGTTCCAACATTTGGACAGTTTTTCCTCGTATGCCGGGGAAGACGACATATTCCGCACAATCTTTCCATTTTCTCAGTTGTATCCATTTCAGTTGTAATTCGGGTGCTTTTGGGGCGGCCCTTTTTGTTTCTTCTCATATTTTCGTTGTGGTAGATTGTGTCTCCATGATAGGTTGGCCAATAGTCCTCACTAGCTACCACTGGAAAACCGTTTTTGTAGATACCAAATAAGTTCACGACCTTGTAAACTTCTGATAGCTGCAAGAATGGATCCTGACGAGCAGTTGAACATGCGGCAATGACATGTGAACAAGGCATGCGAAAGGTTTGAAACTTTTCGCAGTCGCACCAATTTTTATGAAGTTCCACCCTGTAGTGTCCCATTGGCCGACCCTCGTTGTGATCCATTGTCTCATCAACAATGAAGTTGTAATCGTGACGATCAAATGGTCTAACTCGATGTGAGGCCGCCTTAGAAGTTTCATCCCTCATATACTTCATGCTTGATTCGCTGAATATTTGCCCTGATTGCAGTACATCGCTCCATTTTTTGCCTCTTGCCGCAAAAAGTGACCCCAATCTGTAATACGTTGCCCTTACCAACGCAGTGATTGGGAGGTTCCTAGTTCCCTTAAATACGTCGTTTAGGGATTCTACAAGATTTGTGGTCATGTGACCCCATCTGCACCCTCCATCAAATGACCTTGTCAATTTCTCGACTGGAATATTATCCACCTACCTTAATGCTTCCGCACTTGACAACCTTATTTCTTCTCGGTAATACATGAACGATGGTTGGTTTAAGGCATACCCAGCGTTCACAACTTTTTTACGGAGATTTCTGTCTTTAATTTCCCGCATAAAATTCTGAGCAATGTGTCTTATGCAAAAGACATGGGCAGAAGGAGGATTGTGCCAACCATTAGCATGATTGTTGTAGGCGCTCACAATAGAAGCATGTCTGTCAGAAATCAAACATAAGTTGGGTTGAGGTGCGACATGTGTTCTGAGATTTCTGAGGAAGAAACTCCAAGCTTCGCCTGTCTCGCCCTCGACCAGGGCAAAGGCAATCGGAAATATATTATTATTTCCGTCTTGTGCAATCGCCATCAACAATGTTCTTTTGTATTTTCCATACAACCATGTTCCATCGACTTGTATAACTGGTTTGCAGAACGCAAAACCTTTGATTCAAATTTCTTCGTAGTTGTTCTAAACTCTGGATGTTCCAAAACAACATCCTTATCGGAGGCTTCGTCGGTGAAAAAATTACATGCCCATATCTTCTAAGGTACATGACTCACTCTTCTAAATTTGGATGAAACAATGTTAACAACAAGTCTACCTATTTATAAAAAAAAAATTGGAATAACATAATATTAAATTTTAAGTATATTAATTATAATATATTTGAAAAATTATATTCGTTTAAAGGGAGCTCCATAGGGGATAGCGCCCCCATTTAAGTCATTTAAGGGAGGAGTCAAAGGGGATGGCGCCCCCTTTATAATTTATAGGGTGCCTCCATCCTGGATGGCGCCCCCATATAAATTATAAGGGAGAAGCCATACCCCACGGCGCCCCCTTGTAATAAAAAAAAAATATGAAAGTTGGGTAGATTTGAAAATATGAGAGAAAGTAGGGTAGTTTGAATATTAGGGGGGGTAAAGTTGGTTATTTGGGTGAAAATTTCTCAAAATAAATGATATTTCTACAACATTTACTAATAATGCATAAGAGAGACAACACAACTCCTTATTCATCATCACATATAATTTTATGTGATTAGCACCTAACAAAAATATTTACGTAAGAGTTTTTTTCTTTAAATATGTGGTGGATGGAAAAATTGCATTCGTTAAGCTTTGAATTAATTTTAAAATTTTAATTTTCTTCAAAGACAAATTAATTTTTTGTGCACGAGAGACTTCACATAAACAAATGAATTTATATTACCAACCTCAAAAACCATGTAAACTTTATAGGAATATATGAAAGTCTCATCCACTCCAGAAAAATATAAAAATATAATTCACGGACAAAACAATAAATAATGTGTATTAGTTTTGAATTTTTTTTAACACAATAAGCATATGTATGAGAGAAACATTAAAAAGTAATGAGTATTATTTTTCATTTTTTTTAACACAATACAGATATGTATGAGAGAAACATTAATACCTCGATATTGCAAGACACACTTAGTTTAAAGCTAGTTATGACAAATCTACCAAATAAAAATTGAATATTTACTAAACAAGGTAGCTTTCATATTCAATTACAAATTGATCTTTAGAATCATAATCATGATGTATTAATGACATATTCAATTACAAATTGATCTTTAGAATCATAATCATGATGTATTAATGACATCCAATGAAACTCACTTATGGGAAAATATACACCATTAAGATTTTTACTCCTCAACGAATAATCTTCAACATAAATAACAAAAGTTAGTTGTAATCTTTGAATTGAATTAGTAACTTCATGGGGTACCAGCAAATTTAAGTCTATAATGATATTTCTATTATCAACCCTTAGATGATTGATCCTCGAACTCATAGATTGAAGAGAAATATCTTGAATATTCTCAAAAAGATGATGTTTTGAGAGCCGTGGATAAAATCAAATATTGATATCTCTATCTTTTGTATGAAAAACTAAATTATATTTCAACACATCCATAGCCTTAATGGTGACTTTCCATGTAGTTAAGTCATCTTTTTTTTTTTCTTCTCTTATTTAAAATATTACCTTTAAAGAGATAGTTATCTTTTAAAAGCGAGACTCAAAGTTTCTTGTTTAATTGTACTAAGCTCTAAACAAGCTTGTTTAACAAATAAGTGTTTTGCATTGGGTCATAGGAATCCCTAACCACCCAACTTTTTAGGATTAATAATATTTTACCAACCAACCATATGTATGGATCAATCCAGCTTACATATCAAACAAATGTGTGTTTATAATTTGAACATGATAGATGATCATTTGTATAAAGGTTATTGATGGAAGACTAGGTGCAATGGTGGTTGAATAATTTGTCGTGGATGTGCCTGAAGGGAACACGAGAGATGAAGTGTGTTACTTTGTAGAGGCGTTGGTCAGGTGCAACTTAAGTTCTTTAGTTGATGTCTCGGAGAGGATGGGTATGCAGGGTCGAATTGATCCTATCAATGTTAATCCATGCAAAATTTATGATCCTTTGATTTCTGATCCTAAGTCCAAGTGTGGAGTATGGTTGAAAATATGAATTTTATTCCTTACTGTGTTTCTCAGAAGTTTTGGATGTTTCATTTTCCTTCTCTTATCATGGACACATTCTCCACAAACCATATCCCCACAACTCTTTTAGATGTATATTATTGTTTTAAAAAACCAAAGTTTGGATCCTTTTGGTGATTTTTCGGCCAGCGGAGAGGATCTCAACTTTAGTTTTTGTATGAGAATCTAGATTTCATAAGAAAAAGAGAATTTGGGAATGAGAAAGTTGTTTTTTTAGTTGTTAAATTTTTCTTGGATTTTGTGGATGGTGTTATGTTGTTATAGTTATTTGTAAATACATTTTTCTGAATAAAGACTATTTAAAGAGTCATTTATGCTTTTTGTTTAGTAGAAAATTAGAAAGAAGTAGTTGCTTTTCTTAGAAGTAGTGTAAGTTATGTATTTTACATTCTACTTGTTTAGGACTTTGTTTAGAACAAAATAAAACTTGTTTTTTTCTACTAGTTCTTTTTTAAGTATTGCAAGTACCTTTAAATTTAACGTGTCTTGTTTTTTTTTTGTGTACGTCTCTTATAAGAAAAATAAATGCATCTATTAAGAAAATGTTTCAAAATAATTTTTTTTAAAGGTCCTATAATGGAACCATAATTGATGGTGAAATGGATAATTGATCTAAGGAAGTGTTATAGACTTTTGGTGCGGTAGTGTAAGATATATCTACAAGGTTAACATGGAATTAATCCAAGGAGGTGCTCTAGAGTTTTGGGCTTTTCGGTATGGTGACATAAGGTATATATGCAAGGTTAGCATGGAATTGATCCAATGAGGTGCTTTAAACTTGATAGGTTAGCATGTAATTGATCCAAGGAGGTGCTCTAAACTTTTGGTATGGTGGCATAAGGTATATTTGCAAGGTTATCATTTCGACGATCAACTCAATGAAAATATGAGAATGAATTTGAATTATCTAAAAAGTTAGGTATATTTGCAAGGTTAGTATCAAGGTTAGAATTGTCATGGTTTATAGATATAATAGATGGGAGAGTAATACGATCATGGGTGTCCATGAAAGAGTAGGAGGATTTATAAAAGAGACATTCCTGGAAACATAAAAAATTTTAGTAGATAAACTATATAGAAGATATCTTTTAGTACCTTCTTGATAACCTAGAAAAACACAATTGTTGGATTTAGGATCAAACTTAATACGATTTTGAGCAATAGTAGAAGCATAAACCAAACATTCAAAACATTTGAAAGTGTTATAATTAGGTTGTTTATTAAACAATAGAAAATAAGGGGTGTGATTGTTAATAAGAGGATAAGGTAAGTGATTGATTATATGAACTGCATGGAAAATGGACAAGTGCCAAAAGGTTTTAGGAAGATTAGCTTGAAAGAACAAGGATCTTGCAATATTATGGATGTGTTGATGTTTTCTCTCAAGAATACCATTTTGTTGAGGACATTCAACACATGATCAATGATGTAAGATTCCTTGAGAGGTGTAAAACAGTCATTAAAAATTATGGACCATTGTCAGTGCTGTCGCAGTGAGAATCGGAGACCATAACTATTAAGTTAACTAGGCTTAATAAAACATAGATATCACCACTGATATTTAGTTTATCCAAGGAAAGATAAAAAGAACGAATAACCCAAAAAGTATACAAAGCAAAAGAGAATATAAGGTTCGGGGGTCGGTTATACTAAGGGAATGTATTAGTACCCTAAGTATATGTAGTACTCTATAGGAACCTCTTGTCTTATTGTGTTATTTATTAGTTTTTTGCTAAGGGTGAAAAGGAAAGGGAGATCTTAGGTGTTATTCCTAAGTATGCTCGCCAAGACATTGCATATCATGCCTACGTATCCTGACTAGGATGAAATCAAAGCATTTTTGGTTCACCTCATTACGGGTGAAAAAAAGTTTGTTGATTGGTTTTAGGAGAAGAGACAAGTTGTCATCTTAAGGATAATACTCAACTAAACCACCACAAACATGCGGAAGATGTATCTTTTCTTTGCATTAAGAGAAGGGCTCCAACTCAGATATAAAATCAACAAGTATGCCACATACATCTCTTAAGTGGAAAAGAAATCAACATCTTTCTCAAATATGTCATGGGTTAAGAGAATCACATCTCAACTAGTATGACTCATGTCTAATTCTCTCATGAGAAATGGGAACCTAATTGTAGGTTATCTAAAGTTGAAAAAAATCCTAAAGGGAACTAGCATAAGGATACAAACTAAGTATGTACATCCTAAGGTAATCAACCTAAGGAGAAACAGGGAATAAGCTAAGAGGTAAATGATTCAAATAAATAAAAATGCAATGCACATGATTATAAAGTCAATCACAAGTTCTTCCCTTGGACTTACAACATAGGCAACCACAATATTAGAGGAATATAAATGATGGACATCAAATGTCAAAGCTAAATATCATGATTGAATATCAAAATGTGAGGCAATTAATATAACATCCAATCAACTTACAAAGAAAGGCATCATATCATGGATCAAGTATGTATCATGTCAAGTACAGATGAAAACCAAAAACGCACAAGCATATAAGGGTATGAAACCCTAATCAGACATCAAAAGCAAATGCATCCAAACAAAATGGAATAAATGAGATGAGAACAAAGAAAGTCAGTAGTTACATCATTGTCGCTACCGCGAAAATAAGGTGCCGGCAAAACAGAAGAGTCGCCACCTTTCGTTATTTATCCCTCAGAACGAGAAAGGAAACGATCGGAAGAACCTGACGAAAAGGTATAAGACAACGTCATCGCAACCAATGTCCGGATTCGGGAGTCGGTTACATAAGGGGAAGGTATTAGCACCCCTCACGTCCATCGTACTCGATGGGATCCACGCTTGTTGTGTTTATCTGACGGGTTTATTCAACTATCTACCTATCAAGGCTGAGCTGACAAGAAAAGAAAATGACTCGGCAAAGCGTCACACTTTATGCCTACGTATTCTCATCAGAGAATGAGAAATCAGAGTCAACGTAGTTCGGCTAACTACGGGTTATGGATGAGGGAAGGTGGCTCGCCAATACATCAGTATTGTGCCTACGTACTCTCAGCAGATATGAGAGATCAGAGCTTACGTAGTTCAAGATAATACAGATTACGGGGATTCAGAGTCATCTGTTTTTCGAGTAGGGTTAACAGGCAGTTCCAGCAGTTTGGTGTACGCAACTCGACCCTTGGAGACTTAGGCGTTACCGTTTGCGGTAGAACTGGGAGTTAACGACACTCTTTTCTTCAGAAAAGCTTTCCTTTGAGTTATGGGCCCACGGGGCAAAAAGGTTTGAAGTTTGTTTTCTGTCTTTTACGGAAGAACTGTTTTTATGGTTGTCTGTAGTTTGTACAGCACTAGAGACTATGACTTAGGAATGAATGCGTCGTATAGCGTCCAAAGGACGTATACTAAAAACTCTAGACGATTGAGAGAAGACCGCTCAATTATCATTACTCGAGTAGCTTAAGGCTTGTAACGCGCTTGTACTAACTTGCCTTTATTACGTTTTTTTACTGTTGTTTTGAGATAAGGAGAGAACGAACTCTATGGGGAGACTGTCAAGTCCTAGTGTTGTCATGCCAAGGATTCATCCTATGGTTGAGGTTTGAAACAGGGAACTCCTAGAAGTTATCATGCATAGGTTTCAACCTAAAGTTCTAGTCATCACTTCCTTATCAAAGGAAGTGAGATTCCTAGGGGATCATGTCAATGGTATGCAGAAAAATATAAAGCATCAGCTTAAACAGTAAACAGATATAAAGATAAACAGGTAAACAGTAAAGATGCACATGCAATGCAGCAATATAAGCAGAGGGAGACTCACTCAACCTCTAGGCAATCAAGCAAAAAGGAAACAGACAAACAGAGATGGACAGACTCAACCTCTATTACTAACACATAGATGAAAAGAAAAACAACACACAAGCAAGGAGAGGATCACCTCAACCCTTAATGCAAACAAGCAGATGGAGACTCACTCAACCTCTAAGCAATCATGCTCCTAGCTTAAAACAATCTAAACATTATCCTATTCTAATGCATCAAGCAATTCAAACAAGGGAGAGAAACCATAATGAGCAACAAGGAAGTCATCCCAGGCTGCATTAGGTTGGAGGTATATCAATACCAAAGTCCATCATGGGCTTAACCTCTTGGGGAATGCACAGAATCCAACCAAAGGAAGGATTAGGCTCTCTCAAGAGGGATTCTATGTCAATAGGACAGAAAAGACTGGGTATGGGTCCTAGATATCAATCTAAGGGTAACTGATTGTAGTGTATCAACACAGAATGTCCATCTCAAGCTCAACCTGTTGAGGAATGCACAAAATCCAACCAATGGAAGGATTAGGCTCTCCCAAGAGGGATCCTAAGAAAAGGACTTTGAGATGGATGACAATATATAAACCAAGGGAATATACCATGCCAAGAATGTCAATCCAAGGCTCAACCTCCTGAGGAATGCATAAAATCCAACCAAAGGAAGGATTAGGCTCTCCCAGAAGGGCTCCTCATCAAGACTTGAAGGATAAAGATAGTACAAACCAAAGGAATGTACTATACTGGGGAATGTCAATTCAAGGCTCAACCTCCTGAGAAATGCACAGAATCCAACCAAAGGAAGGAGTAGGCTCTCCCAGGAGGGATCCTCTTCAAGACTTGAATAAAGAATGTAGGGCAAAGCCCAAGGAAAATACATAGGGGACAGAAGGCAACACAACACTCCTAAGAAACCCTACAGACTAGCTACAAGGATCACCTAAGCTAGGGGAATCAGAAGCTCTATCAATGCTTTAGCAAAGCTCTGATGAGGTGTCTACATACTTACCAATCTATCAAGAAAGAATACCCTACTTAGAATCATCTAATGACCATTTACAAGGTTAATCTATGATGTTCTCTAAGTTAGGATCACCTAAGCTAAAGTTAACTTGTAAAATAGGGAACTAATTGAAAATCATTCCTAAAAATTCTAGGGAAAATACCATATTATCCTACATGTATCAACAGTCTATGATCCAAAAATCAGGGGTTAAACCTAAATCAAAAGGCTCAAACTAAATCTAAAACCTCAAGGGTATACTAAATGGATCCAACAAAGAACACTCCTAAATAACTACCCTAAAATCCTATTTAGAGTCATCTAAAAAATCATAACAAAAATCACATAACATCATCAAGATGTATATAACCAGCACACAAAATTTCAAGTCTTAATTCCATACCATGAATGAGAAATAAAATCAACAAGCTCAACATACAATTTCTCAATTATTAAAACATACTAAAAATAGAAAATATGCCATAAATGGAAAAATGCATGAAAATAGAAATTAAAAATGTGAAAAAATCCTAAACACATCAAGGTATTCACACTATTTATTTCAGGAATTATTAACAACATTTATTATTTTTACATGAATTAAAACTAACAAGTATTAAAACAAAGTATGAAAGAAAAATAAATTAAAAGAAATAAATGGAGGGATGTGTAGTAATTAATCCAGTTATGTGTTAATTCTAATGGGCCACGCATGAGGGGGTGCAGGTAGCGCTTGGGTCAAAGCCCAATTGAGTTATCAAACTCAGCTTTTTATTTTCTAATTGAAACAACGCCAGGGGGTGTAACGAGCAATGATTTCACGTGTTACATTGGTTTGGGCCCAGAAACGGGGTGGGGATAGCATTACGGATGCAAGGCTCAGAGTTTCCCTTTATGAAACTCTGCGTTTCATTAAAGTGGGAATTGACCACACGTGGACGCGCCTTGGCCATGAGATTAACATACAAAGTCTATGTAAGCTCGCGATCAAACGGTCCAGGTGAGAGCTGGCAATTTAAACTCAAACGGAGGGAATTTTCACACGGTGGTTGCAGGGGCGGCCGGAGAAGATCCGGTCTTCTTCTCCGGCGAACATGAACAGTACCAGAAATTCAACATCAATGAAACTCCAATTTCTTTACATCATTTTGCTCGTCTTGTTCCCTAGGTCACTAATCTATGCTTCGTTTTTAATTTTAACCATTAACAAGTGAGATAAACGAACAACAACTTGGAACACCATATCACAAACTCTCACGATTCATCATAAAACTTATATAGAATCCATCTATGCTTCAATTATATCCTAACCGCATGTATCTAAGGTGTTAGCCGCACATAATTTAAGAGGAAATTTGAGAGGAAGAACCTGATGCAGAGCTTCGAATATGGTGACTTCTAGGGCTCCACTTGCTTCCAAAAGATGCAGATTCCTTCAATGGATGATGATGAACAAATCTTGAAGCTTAATTTTTGCTGAAACTCTCTCAATCTCAAAATTCGAAAATCAAACTCCAAGCTTCTTCCAACACTTGCTCTAACTAATTCTCAACAGAAAATGGCACTAGAAGCTTCTGAGAATGATCCAAAATCAATTTATAATCTGTTTGAAACCTTTGGAGGCCCAATCAAGGCCCAATTTGTGATTTTCAAGTTTTAACTTTTTCTCAAAAATCCACTCATGGTATCCACGATTTTGCCCTGCTCTTGCTCTCAATCCACCTCAGTTCACTTGCTTGAGGGTTATGGAATGTAATTGGATGATTTTTCTCCTTTGATTTCAACCAAAGAGGTGTGTTTGATTTGTAACTTCATCATGAAGTAATCCACCAAAATGCCATGAAATGAGTATCAACTCAAAATTCTAATAATGCAAAAGTGTTTAGAATATCATTTCCAATTAAAATGAGCACAATTTTGTCTTGAAATCATTCAATTATCAATTGTTTTGAATTTTCCCCTTTTAATTCATTAAAATGGCCTTTCTTGAGAAATTCCTTCAACCAATGCTTGTTCTAATCCATATCAATGGACTCTTGATACTTGGCTGAGCTAAAAACATCATTTTGAGCAACTTTAAAGTTGCACAAAACTCCATTTGAGGCTTACAAGATAGTGAAATGGACACATAATTCAAAATGACCTAGAATGTCCAAATACCCAAAATACCCTTGACTTGTCAAAGCCATAACTTGAGTTATATAATTCCAATCATGGACTTCTAGTACTCTTTAGAAAGCTAATAGGATAAGGAACAAAATTCATGTTGACCAAAAGTTCATAGGAATCATCCTTCTAGGGAAAAAGTGTCCTGCAAGTTGGGTAACTTTCAAGCTCCAAATTCACATGCCTCAAATGACTTGTAACTTGTCTGGCTCATAACTTGAGTTCTATAAACCCTATCAAGGACTTCTAGTACTCAAATTAAAGCTAAGATCATGCCCTACAACAATCATGTTGGGGTGAAGATGAGGTGAACATAATACCTTGAGTTAAATAGTCTTGAAGTCAGGGGTCAAGCCAGGGGATTTTACACTGTCAAGCCTTAGAAACCCTAGCCTAAAACTTCTCAAACTCTTTGATCATGATGAGTTAACCTTGGAATCATCCTTAGAAGATCTCAATGTATCAATCCATGATCACATGGCTCTTGAATTAGGTCTCAACCTTCTTCAAATCCTCAGTTGACTTAGGGTTGACCCAGTCAAACCCTAGTTGCACCAATCATGGCTGAGGCTTCTTAATCTTGCACAATGACCTGTCTAGGCCTCAAAAGGAACTTCAACATTTCTCATGAGCTCTCTCAAGACCTCAAGCCCAACTCTATGGCCTCAGAATCATCTGATGGCTTCCCACAACTCTCAAGTTTGGAGACCTGCACACTTGGCTTCAACCCTTTCTCTGAGGATCTTAGACTTCTCTGGCAAGGATATCAACCCTTGAACACTTGAATAACCTTCTTAGCTAGCTTCAAAGTCTTGTATAGGTCTTGATTGGTGATTCTATCTCTTGATCTCCTGCACACATATCAATGAAATGCAAATGATAATGCTAATGTGAGTGAAATGAAACATAAGCTAGGTAAAGAAATAATGGGAAAATTTGTGGGTGCAACAATCATCATACATTCAACATTACTTAAAGATGTGCAAATGAGTACAAGAACATCATACAAGCATCAAAACATCAACCACTATTGTCCATGACTTGTTAACATCAATCAAAACTCAAATTACCCCAAACATTGAAATTAAGGCACACAACCAAGATGGGGCAGTAGAAAAACCAATAATTTCAACTCATAAACATCACCATGATGTAAAATAAAACTCAATCAAGAATCAAACTCAAGACATGTGCAAAGGATCAAGCATGTATTATCAAAGTCATCCATGAAAGGAAACAAACACATAATCAAATGGATGAGACAAATGAGTAAGCAAATGGAATTAAACCAAATGAATTCAGAATCTCAAACATGACTCTTCAATTCATTCAAGATCAATAATCATCAAATAAATTCATACATGGACGTAAACTCACAAACTAGGTCAAAGCATGCAAGCAACATGATCAAAACATCCATCAATTTGACATAGCATTAAAAAATAGAAAAATTATCAAATAAAATCCAAATAAAATCTCAAACTAATTTTCATACAGTAAAGTGTGTGTGTGCAAAATTTTGCTGAAAGAATGGCACAAGAGCACGCACACAATCAACCAACAAGTTAGGGCATCTCACAAATCGAGCATAAATCGAGGGTCACAAATAATCAAATGAAAAGCATACAAAACAACATCATAAAAGCTCATAAAAAGAACCCAAACATTGCCACATCATGTGTCGAAACATAGCAAAAAATTGGCTCAAGGAAAGGTGTGCAAGGCATCAAAAGAACTAAACCTTAATCTAAGGGCAAAAGTGGAAACACCCCTTAAAAATAATTCAAAATAAAATAGAAAAATAATTTTTAAAAATAAAATAAAAATGTGAAAAAATCTAAAGACATTAAAATGTGTAAAATATATTTTTATGAAATTTTATAAGACTTGGAATTAATAAAAATAAATCAAAATAAAAATAGAAAGAAAAGAAATAAAAAAGAAAAAGAAAATGGTGGAAGGGTGCAAAAGTAAAACCCATAATAACTAGATTCATACTAAGGCGCGCTGATGGGCCTAAGATGAGGTGTGTGGATAGAAAAAACAAGGCCCATCTTCATTAAACCTAGAAACCAAAACAACTGAAAAATGCCACACAACATTTTCATTAAAACACATGGCACACAGTCAGTGCCATCTGGGCAAGGTCAAAGAGTCAGAGCTGCCACGCCAGCCAAAAAGCCCTAGACGTCGGAGCAAAGCTCCGATCTTTTTCTCCAGCATGAGCTCGCCGGAACTTCTGCAAAACTCACCAGAACAAGCAAACAAACACACTAATCCACTCGGTTTTCAACGTAGGTTTCAAATCCAACATTATTTTCCACTTTTAAACACTCTAAAGCTCTTAAAACCTTGCACGAAAATTGAACACTCAAACTGAAATCTTCACAAACAAGCACAACAACAACCCAGATAAATTCTATGTTACCTCAGGAGTTCAAATATGCAAGAAACACACGCTACAAGAAAATTGACATTCTACGACACTTAGGTTGCGACGGTTCATTGAAAATCGTCCTTATATTAATTATACGAAGGTTCCTACGACAATTTTTAGAAATCGCCCTTAATTTTTTTATAATAAATATAAATATTGCGAAGGTTCTAATCCCAACTGTCGTAAATATTGGGTTACGACAGTTATTAACCGTCCTTACCCTTCTATATTTTTGCCAAACACTTAAAACGATCTAATGGGCTGCGACGGTTGAGCCTAACCTCCGTAAATATTGGTTTGTGATAGTTATTAACCATCCTTACCCTTTTATTTTTTTTTTCAAACACTTAAAACAGTCTAATAGGCTGTGACGGTTGAGCCCAACCGCCCTCTATTTTGGCCCAATTGGAAACAGCGGCGAACATGAATCGCCTCCCATTAAATTTCCAAGAACCACTCAAAATAAAACAAGACGTTTGTTCTTCTTCTATTCATGTTCACTTCTTCTATTCAGACCTAGAAAGCACGAGGTTCATACCAAGAACGCTGCAGTATCGACAATCTTAACAGGTCAGTTCAAAAACCCTGACCCTGATTCATACTCTCTTTCTTTTTCTCTTGATTCATGAAGTTGTCAACCCTAAATTATAATCACATTAGATATTCGAGTTAGTTCTGTGTTCATTACTATCCATTCTTTTATCTCAAACTTTCTGTTATCATTATTCTGCGAGGTTTTTTGGTTACCTACAATGTGGGTTTAATTTGTCAACTGCTTTGGGCTATTAGTAACATGCCACTTGTTATTGTATGGCAATCATGGAAATTTGTTCTTTCTAAGAATTTATCTCCTGTTGTGGATAGAGTTGTGAGGGCAAAGCCTCATATATAGATGTGCTCGTTTAGATGATGTCAAAACTCAGCTCCATAGAAAAATATATGTTGGACGTTGTCACCATGTCGTATTTGCATGTCTTGTCTCTCATAATTCAAATGCTTGTAAGAATCACGATTGTTTCATATAGATGGCCAAATATGTGTGTCATATAGGGTTGACTTAGTTGGTGTTGTTTGTCATACAATAGGTTTCATCAAATGTGTTGCAAAGCATGAAAATAGGCATTTTTGCTTGTTTCATGGTTTTGAGTCGACCAAAAACCTGCTCCGATCGACTCACACTGCAAGTCTTTTTAGTGAATTAGTCTCAGGAGGGCTCGCGTCGACCCTCCGATCGACTCATACTGTAAGCATTTCCATTTAGCTTGCATGCTATGCGTCGATGCATGGTCCTGTTTTCGGCACAATCTCGAGTTCCGGTCAACTCAGGTCGACCCCCTCTACTGCATAGGTCAACCGCTTGCTGCTTTGTGTCAAAATTTTGTTATGTCAACTGTTTTTGTGAATTGGTTTTTTTTGTTATGTCAGTTATGTTTGGTATATAAGTTGAGTTACTCTTTAATTTTCACAAGATCTAAGAAAATAAGAAAATTAAAATTACGTGTCGATTTGGTTCTCATCATCTTCATTATCTTCATAGCATTTAACAACAATTACACATAATCATCTTTGTTGTGCATTGTGCATGTCCAAGGTGATAACATCCAAAGCCGAAGATTGGTTTATCTAGTTTGGGTTGAGTAATCGATAGGTTTTTCTTGAATAAAACCGTTAGGGTTTTTCCCTCCAAGAATCTCAGATTTTGGGGTTTTTCGCACGGTTCGTTCCATCACATATTCAGCCGAGTGAAGGTAATTGAAGAGTTGGAGGTTCTGTCGATTTAGTAACGGTAAACGGAGGATTGTGAGTGGGCGATTCAGGTTTGACACGCGGGTGACTGAAATCAGTCGGGCCAGATTTTGAAGATCGAGGGTTGGTTAAAGAGAGTGTCGCAATCAGAGGTTTATTCACAACGTTCGAAGTACTTGATTCAACTTGAATCAAGGGGCAAGAAGAAATAGGATCTACAACAACAATTGTGTTCATTTGTTTGATAGATATTCGCTTCTTGTATAAACATTGACTAACAGGTTATATCTATCTATATACAGGTCTCAATTCTATTGTTAGAATTAAGGGCGGAAGTACCCCGAGCGAGGACGACGGGGGAACTGCCTCAACAAATCGTTGTGTCTTTTTCTTTACGTTTATATTGTTAAAATTGTGTGTTTTTAGTGCAAACGATTATATCAATCAAGTTCTGATTTGAGTTGCATTGAACTATTTTTGAACTCATTACAATCATTGATTGTAAGAGAGAACTTGAGCACCTAACTCTCAAAATGGAATTCACTTGTAGTACTCTGCACTCCAAGTGTTTGGTAAATTGTGTGAACTAAAAACCTTGTGTGTTGCCTTTTCATATTGTCAATATTTTGAAGGCATTGGAACTAGTCACACCGTATAGTGAGCATAATTAAATTGAAAGTGTGATTGACGTAGTGATTCTCATATCTCGTTTATCAGATTCCATAGGCTTAACGCATATTCGGTTTTCTAGTAACCGTTCGTTTTAGACGTGTATAGTTCCTCGACCGCTTCTGCTATTAAACAAATTTTAAAAACCAATTTTTGGTAGCTCCGACTCTGTTTTTTAAGCAAGCGATCTATTCAACCCCCCTTCTAGATCTGCACCATCGTCTAACAAGAGTGTGAGTGGCAGTGGCATATCAAAGCATTTGTCTCCGGTTAAGAATTTGTTCTTTCTAAGCACTTGTTATTGTAATGTAGTAGTATTATATCAAACCAATGTAATGCAAATGGTTTGGTTCAAAAGGATCAGTGGAAAATTAAATAATCTTGTGGCTCGTGATTTGGTGTGTGATAAAAAATAGTAATACATATTTTGTTGTCGATTCTAAATTTCTAAGGATTGTAATGTATTACGTGTGAGATATTAAAAAAGATATTCAAATTCAACACTATGTAGAGTCTAAATTCACTTGTGTGGTTAATCTAAGTCTAATGTAATGAATGATTCAACAAAAGTGCTGTAAATTTTCTGAAAGACTCGGCAAATAGTAAAACACATGAACATATGTAATTATGCATATATTATGACTGAGTTAGAAAACTGATCAGGTACTTTTGACAAATAAGGAGGTAGCTTAAGGTAATTCGCACAAGTCATCACACTATGTAGGTCTGTGTCTGCTTGGTTGCTACAATGCTATTGAACACACAAGGTTATAAGATGTTAGAACTAAAAAGGACATTTAAGCATCTAAAAATCGCGGTGGAAAATGAGTTTATCAGTATAGTTTTACACCTTTCGGACAATGGTCAACTTTGGATCGAGAGATGCCAATCCTCCTAGAGGAAGTCGGGGTGTGTCGGTCACAAATTGGAGAAAATGAAAAAATAAACTCGATCCACCTTTTCTAGAACATCTTTAGCAATTTCTTCAACTAATTCCAATTCTATCCTGTAAAACATTAACAAAAATAACATATGTAAAGATATGATGTTTCAATAATAGAACAAAAATATTGAAAGAAGTTGATTGATATAAATTTACCTGTTGACATTACAATCTCAACCAGAAAAATTAACAACTTCTGCCAAACCATTCCTCCATTCTTGCACCTTATTCGTCTCCTCAAACTTCCTCTCATGCTTAGCAAAAGCCTCAACATAACTTCCCCTCTGGTTCCTTACATTAGAAGGATAAATATCATAGAAAACCGGCACTACAACTTACCCTCTTGTCTCTTTACATTCGAGTATTTTCATAAGTTCTTCCAAATACCATTTCGACTCCGCGTAGTTTTTTTGAATAAAAAAACAACGGGAAGGCCTTAACGAGAGAAGTCAGTATTTCATCACCACTTTTGAGATTGTTGTCTATGTAAATTTTTATATCTAATCTTTTCAAAGCACCATTGACGAAGTTAAGGGAAAAATACTAATTAGTGATTAGTTTTTAAGCATGTGTGTATATTGAGGTAAGTACAAGGGCTGCTGGTTGTTTCTGAGATGTAAACTTGTGCCTATTTTGATAATAGACCTTGTGAACCTAAGTGTCTGTTTGGTTCAAATGAGGGAGAGGGGAGGGGAGGGATTTTAATGAAGGGGAGGGGAGGGGAGGGGAGGTGAAGGAATTTTTTAATCAAATAAGTGTTTGGTTCAAAAGAGTGGAGGGGAGGGGAGGAGAGGGATTTTAATTAAAAATGTGTTTGGTTCAGAAGGGGAGGGGAGGGGTTTTATTAATAATTTACATTTTTATCCTTATGATCTTATATAAGTCATATGATATTACAATGTGAAAAATCCGTGCGTATTTTTGTTGGTAATAAAATTTCTAATATTGAGTGATTAAAAAAATATTTATTTGTCACGTAAAGTTAAAAAATTGAGTACAATCGATTGGACTTATAACTTTCCAACATAAATTAAACTATATGCCAATAACATCGTTTAAATTGTGATGAATCATATAACAAAACAAATATATAAAATAACTTATTACAAAATATTAATGGTTCAAAATATTTAATAAAATGAATAAACAAAAATAAATAAAATGATATGGTTTACAATTTGATATAAAAGAAAATATGATAAAGTACATAACAAAATTAAAAGAAAAAAACGAATATAACGAAACATAATTTTTTTTATAAAAAAAGACAATGATTATGATTTATATTAATTATAAAAATTATAAAATAATTTGAAGGTGGAGAACAATTATAATAAGTTGATGAAAACAATCGAGAAAAAACAGTAACACAAAAGATAACAAATAGTTTTGAAATAATAAAATTAAACTGAGGATATTTTAGTAAATATAATAATTTTTAAATATCAAAACTCATATTCCCTTCTCTCCCCTCCAAATCCCCCCAATTCGGAGGGAACCAAAAAGTGTGTTTTGGAGGGATTTTGCTCCCCTCCCCTCCCCTCCTAAAATTTGAACCAAACATATTTAATTAAAAATTTCCCCTCCCCTCCCCTCCCCTCCATCTACCCCGAACCAAACACACCCTAAGTGTGTTAGTTCTTAAGTAGATGAAGGAGAGACTATCTCACTCAGTGCTTGTTATCCAACTTGTATTATGAGTTTGATGGGTAGCCTTAAATTTAAAACAAGTTCATATTTGTGAGATTGATTACTACTATTATTTATTTAAGCTCGAAGAGAAGAAACTAGAGGCTGATGTCAGAGAACACGAGACAATAACATGGAAAATATTACCTTAGTCTCTTAAAATTTCTCATTACTTATCTCTAAAGCAACTTATGCTTAATAATATCTGCTGTTGGGAGGGTTATGCTTGAATTCCATCATGCCATGTGCTTTAGAGTTTAGTGAAACTTCTGACTGGTGGATAGAAGGATCATTTAATTTTCAACATTAATAATGTTTGGTTTATGATTTAGAAATTTTTATGTCTTGTATTACATTATTCTTGTCTTGTGTAACGCCCATTTTAATTATTTAAGTTTTCCAGTGTTATTTTATTTTCGGCGTGCTTGTGTGGGAATTGTTGGAGAAACTATGGTCCATAATATTAAAATAATATAATTAATAATAAAAACAATATGATAATTAGTAGTGTTGTTACTATTATTATTATTATTATATTTAATAATATTATTGGAAATATTAATTTTTGGAATTATTTGGAATTAAAGGAGAATTTGGGGTATTAGGGACATAAGTGACATTTGGGAAAAGAGAGAAGAGAAGAACACGGTAGAAGCACGATCAAGAGGAGTAAGAGTGAAGGAAGCAAGCTTGAGGAGGAAGAAGATCAAGCTGTTGGAATTTGCGGATTATCATCGATCAAGCTGCTTATTGAGGTAAGGGGGAGAAAATAGATGGGAAATTGGTAATGCATGAATAAGGGTAGTTGGGGAGTCCTTAACCCCATAGGTTTTGATAATGATGAATTGCATGATGATGATTGCATGTGGCTGATTAAGTTCTGATTTTTGTTGTTCATGGTGGAATTATTGCATGTAATGTTTGATGATTGTTTGGGTGAATTAGATATTTCAGAATAGATTAAGGTTTTAAGCCGGAAGTGGATTAATCGGCAGAAGTTGATGTTTTATCAGATGATTTTAGAATTAGTTGGGTAGAACTTATGCAGACTGATAAGTTGAGGTTGTTGGTACTGATCTAGAGAGAATTTGTTGAGTTTTGAGCCGCTATTGAGATTCTGCACAGTGGGATTTTTCTGAAATCGCAGGCACTCGCTAGCAGGTTCACTAGGCGAGTGAGTAGCGAGAATTTGCTAGGTACTCGCTAGGCGAGCTAGGTCGCGAGCCATTCCAGTGGCCATTTTTCTGTACTCGCTAGCAGGTTCACTAGGCGAGTGGTGTAGCAAAGGATTCGTGAGGCGAATTCTCAGCGAGGTGGTAGCGAACACTTCCAGTAGCTCAGAAGTGTGATTCGCGAGCAGGTTCGCTAGGCGAACGTGTAGCGAGCGTTCGCTAGGAGCTCACGTAACGAGCAAGGTAGCGAACGTAGCAGGATTTTGTTTTGTTTGAGCTGTGTTTATCTGATGTTGATGATTGTGATCTGTTTGATATACAGAGATAGTGCAAGGATGTTGGGTGTATGTTGAGTGTTATAGGGCTGTTTTGTCGATGTCTAATATGATTAATTTAATTGACTGATTGTGTGATATATATATATATATATATATATATATATATATATATGCGATGTATGATGATGGATCAGTAGGATCGTGTGCACCTTGTGTGTTTGATGGTTGTGTGTTGTATGATGATGGATCAGTAGGATCGTGTGCACCTTGTTTGCTTGATGGTTGTGTGTTGTATGATGATGGATCAGTAGGATCGTGTGCACCTTGTTTGCTTGATGATTGTGTGTTGTATGATGATGGATCAGTAGGATCGTGTGCACCTAGTGTGCTTGATGTTGGTGTATGCATAGCATGATGCATGATGGGATCAGTAGGATCGTGTTTCTCCCTTGAGGAGGGTTGATGGCCAAGTGTCCATCGGCGATTGCGGAGTTGAATCGTTGCTCGGATAGAGTGTATGCGATTCACCTGTAATCGTGGTAGGGATAGATCGTTGCTCGGATGGAGTGTATGTGATCTATCTTGAGATTTGATTATATGGGCTTAGGAGTAGTGTGGTAGGGATAAATCGTTGCTCGGATGGAGTGTATACGATCTATCCTGAGTTTAAGTCGGTACTGTATGCATGTGTTGAGTTGCATTTGTGCATTATTGTATGTTGTGATTGATGATTGGACAGTAGGTTGTGTATGGTGATTTGTGGGGTGATGATGTATTAATTAGTACCTTTATTTCATGTAAATATTTACCGTTATATTTCGATCATGTTTTCTCACCCCTTTGCTGTTGTTGTGGTCTGTACTTCTTCGAAAGTATATACAATCCAGGTGTTTAGCCAGTTGGATAGCGGTGTGCTAGTCGAGTCTAGGATGCTCTGATACGTAACACGGGGCTTTGGGGAGTTTATTGCCTATCTGATGATTTTGTTTATACTCCGTGTCGTATCGTGTTTTGATGATGTTTTGTATATTTTGGGGCAGATGGCCGAACATGATGTATGAGATGATGTACATATATGTATATATGTTATGACAAATATCTTTTCCGCTGCTTATTTTGAAAATCTTTTAATCGAATGTCTTGAGGAAATTTTCGTGAAAAGTAATATCCCACTTTTGGAAGAGAAACTCTGATATTTTTAATTGGTTTATTCACATTTTATTTAATTTGGGAAGTGGGGTGTTACATCTTGCGCTACATCTTTTTAGTAGGATTGAGCACAATTATAATTAGGATTTCAGAATAACTTTCATCTGTTTCGTTCTTTATTTCTTCGAGTAAGCCGTTGTTTTAGTTCAGCTATAGTTTACCGTGTTTGCCCTAGTATATCATTATTTTCGGCTCTATTTTGTCCCGCTCATTGTTCGTATAGGGGCTACATGATATAGGTGGCTGTTCTTGGTGTTCTATGGAATAGGTGGTTTTTCATGGTGTAATTTTAGATATTTATGTTGTTGTTCCTTGTCTGGTTTTTTTCTTGTAGTAGGAGCTTTGATTTATTATATTCACTTTATAGTAGTGTTTAACACTGTACTGATTTGAGGCATCTTTTATGCCTTCTCATTAATCTAACTTTTTTTTATTAAAAAAATGTTATAATTATATTATACTAGCTTGGTTTATCTCTAAAAAACAAAGGCTATAGGTTTAATTTTCAACATTAATAATGCTTGGTTTATGATTTAGAAATTTTTATGTCTTCTATTACATTAGTCTTGTCTTACGCTATATGTTTAATTTCTTGTGTGTATGTCGCATACAATAATAATTATGTCTTGTATTACATTACTCTTGTCTTGCGCTATAGGTTTAATTTTTGTGTGCTGCATACAAAAATAAGTATGTAGACACAATCATTAGATAATGTAATGATAGGAAAATTGTGGTTGAATGGTACACTGAGAATTTGTTGGAAGATCAGTTAGTAACATAAGATAAAAGAGACGATAGATTGTGATTATATGTATTATTGGCTACTTATTCCATATTGATTATGGTTAGAAGCATGTGTTTGATACTAATTCTTCCACATATATTAGTTGTCCATAAAATTGTAAGAAGTGGTCTTCATATCCTACTTGGAGGTGTTTGTGCTTTAATGGTGGTGATTTTTTTCCGCTTCGCAAGTACTTCATGTACCTTCCTTTTGGGCCTATTTGTTATACTTTTTATAGATATTTGGTTCAAAGTGTTTTTGTTTGGATGGATTAAAACTTAACCATGCTTTTAAAAATAGTTGAACATAAAAGAAGATTGCAATTTTCTGTATTGGTTCGTTGTTCAGTTTCAACCAGCTCAGAACTTTTAATGTTTGGCTGGATTCAATGAGTTATTTTTTATTAAATAGTACTAGAGCTCTTCAACATATAATATTATATCTATATCTTTTTTGAAGAAATGGATAAGTCATGAATTACGAAGCTACAATCATCGATCGAGTATTTACAAGGGATAAAAGAATTTATTGATTTTGCATTTAAATGTGCAAAAGAAAATGATGTAGTAATATGCCCTCGTAAATGATGTGGTTTTAGAAAATGACGTAGTAATATGCCCTTGTAAATGCTCGATTACAGAGATTATTTTTGTCATCAAAGACGGTCGAGGATATGAGGTGGCATGCAACAGATACATACTAACAATGATGGATTGTTGAGGCATCCTAAAGATTAAGAAGCTTGGAAGAAATTTGACTCGACATATACTTGGTTTTCATCAGATCCGCGAAATGTGTGTCTTGCATTGGCTAGTGGTAGTTTTAATCCATTTGGTATGATGAGTACAAATAATAGTATTTGGCCACTTTTTCTAATTACATATAAAAATCCTCCATGGGTTTGCATGAAGCAGACATCGTTTATAATGTTAATGATAATTCTTGGTAAAGAATCACCAGGAAATAATATTGATGTCTACTTACAACCCTTATTCAAAGAGCTAAAGGAGTTATGGATACATACAATTCTTTCAAGAAAGAGATGTTCAAGTTACATGCAAATTTGATGTGGACGATTAGTGACTTTCTAGGTTTGGGTGCATTTTCTGGATGGAACACATACACAGGACTTGCTTGTACGTCGTGTAACTTTCAAACTACATCTATCCGTCTCACAGCTAGCCATAAATAGTATTTTACGGGTCATCTTTGTTTCCTTGATCATAGACACAGGTTTAGATTGAACATAATTCGCTTTAACGGTGAACAAGAAATGCGGAGTCCACCGAGAACATTATCTGGACATGAAGTTTTTGAACAGGTTAAAGATGTTGAAGTCATATTTGGTAAAAAGTTAGTGAAAGAAAAATGTGTAAATAGAACACATGAGAGACAACCTATAGATGGTGATAGTACACAACATGTTTCTACACAAGGTCATCCTCAACAATGGAAAAAGAAAAGCATATTTTTTGAACTTCCATATTGGAAGGATAATCTTTTGCGCCATAATCTTGATCCGATGCATATTGAAAAGAATGTGTGTGATAATGTCATATTTACTTTACTAAATTATACGCAAAAGAGTAAAGACCATTTTAAAGCTAGAGAAAACCTTCAAAATATAGGCATAAGACCGGAGCTTTGGCCTGATGAAAATGGTAGAATTTCTCCGTCGGCCTTTAGTCTAACGGGTAAAGATAAAAGAATTTTTTTTAACAATTTTAAAGAATATTAGGGTGCCTGATGGTTACTCAAGCTACATTTCTAGATGCATTGACTTGGTAAATCTCAAGGTGAATGGAATGATGAAGAGTCATGATTGTCATATATTAATGGAACAACTTCTACCATTAGCCATTCGCACAACATTACCTCATGGGATTTCAGCAATATTGATTAAGTTGTGTTCATTCTTTAGACAATAATATGGTAAGGTAATTAAAATTGAAGACTTGGAAAAATTACAAAACCAAATTGTCCTCACTTTACGCCACATAGAAATGTTATTTCCTCCCTTCTTTTTCACTGTTATGGTTCACTTGGTTGTTTACCTTGTTGAAAAAGTTAAACTTGGAGGTCCTGTTTATCATCGATGGATGTATCCTATTGAAAGGTAAACTATGTGATTTTGTTGTAATGATACTAACTTAGAAAGTAGAATTTTTTTAACCGATACTAATATGGTTCAATAAATGGTACTTGGGAAAACTTAAATCACATGTAGGTAATATGGCAAAACCAGAAGGGTCTATTGCAGAAGGATACCGTTTCGAAGAGATTCTTATATTTTGTTCAAGAAATCTAGACAATGTTGAGACTAGATGGAATCAACCTGGACGTGTAGATGATGATTTTATTGGTGATCTGCAAACAGGTTCACGTGTAGCATAATTATTTCCTAGAGTTGGAAAACCTGTGGGTGGATCTTCATATTACACTCTAACACCAATTGAAAAGTTGCAGGCTCATAGACACGTTTTAACGAATTGTCCAATAGTTGACAACTATCTAAAGTAAGTAGTTTTATTCCATTTAAGTAGTTTCATCTACACTATTAAGGATTTCTATTTACATCTATATCGAATAACCAAATAGCCAGTTTCGAAGTATTGCTCAGAAACAAATGAGGCACAGTCAAAAAAGTGCTGCTGAGATAGACAAAAAGGTTCATAGAGAGTTTGCTCATTGGTTCCACAATCGTGAGTTTTCATACAAAAATAGATGTTTGTATTGAATTTGTTATTGATAATAACAAGACTAATTGGATGTGGTATCGTGTATAGATTTGCAACAATCTTGACAGCTTTGATGGACCAGATAAAGATGTTCTCATTAGTCTTGCTCATGGCCCTTTTGATAAAGTTAAAAGGTTTACCGCGTTCAATGTCAATGGGTTCAAGTTTCGAATGTTGGAATGAGACAATCATTTAAAAACTCAAAATAGTGGAGTTTTTGGCATGTTTGGGACACGAAGTTATTCAAGCAATAGTGATACCCAAATGAGATTTGTAAGGGTCCCTTACTGTGGAAGATTGATAGACATTATTGTACTTTCCTATGTGTCGCTACTGTGAAAAAGGAGGCCGACAATGACAGAAGAGTCGACACCGTTTGTTATTTATCCCAACGAGAGGGAAAGTAAACGATAGGAGAAAACCTACGAAAGAGGGATAAGATCGGTCATCGCAACCAAATCTCGGGTTTGGGAGTCGGTGACGCAAGGGGAAGGTATTAACACCCCTCACGCCCGTTGTACTCGACGAGATCCACGCTTGTTGTCTAATCTATAAGGCTGTAAAACCATCTAAGCTATAGGCCACGGGGACAAAGAAAAGAAAAAGAGACTCGATAAAGCGTCGCCGCTCTATGCCTACGTATTCTCATCTGGCATGAGAAATCAGAGTCAACGTAGTTCGAAAAAATACGGGTGAAGGTGGGGGAGGTTGCTTTCCAAGACATCGTCGTCTTGTGCCTACGTATCCTCGTCTGGTACGAGAAATCAGAGCAAACGTAGTTCGGGCTGACACGGCCACAGGTTGGTTCAAGCGTTTTAAACCGAGTAGGGTTAAACAGTGATTCTAACAGTTAGGGACGATGCATGTTTGCGGTAGAATCAAGGCTTAACAAAACTCTTTCTGAAAATGGTTTTCCAAATAAGATCCCGAAGGATGAAAAGAAGATTTGATGCTTTTGTTTTTTGTGTTTTTTAAGACAAGAAGTGGATTGAGTTATGGTTTGAAACTCATGTCGCACTAAAGACTATGACTCGAGAGCGAATGCGTCACATATCACCCAAAGGGCATACGCTAAACACCCTAGACAGTTGAGAGGAGGCCCCCCAACCATCATTTCTCGAATACTTAAGGCTCGTAGCATACGACACAATCTTTTTTTATTAGGTGTTTTGAATTGTTTAGGAGATGAGAAGAGAAAGACTCGAACTAAAGGGAAACTGGACCCTAAAGTTATCATCCATAATGCTCCTAAAGTTGGGATGAGAGGGAAGAACTAACCTAATGTTATCATGCATAGGATTGAACACCTAATGTCTCTCCTACTCCCATCCTAAACGGAGGGACTAGGAATCCTAGGGGGATCATGGCACAAGGCCAAGTAAACACTAAATAATTCACTCACAAGTGAAATGAAAAAGAAAAGGAATTGATGAAATAAAATAAAATGATAAAATGGAAAATAAAATAAAATAAAATAAAAAGGATGGAAAATAAAATAACACATAAAAATAATAAAATAAGATTTTTGGATTTTTGATATTTAAAACTATTTTTAAAATAAAGTGAAAGTTAAATAATAAATAAAAGAAAATAGAAGAAATAAAATAAACTAAACACTAAAATCTCTAAACCACACTATCATCCAAAGATTCACACATAGCAGTTGGCCTAACAAAACAACATGAAATTAATTGACATGAATAAACAAAGCACTAGTGTCTTATGATGCTAACAAGCAGTTCAAGGCAAAAACTCAAACCTGACTCACAAGTCCAAGCAAAACACAGAGCAAAACATATATGCTTAAAATAGTTGACAAACACCAAACCTAGACATGTTCAAACAGCTAGCACATACAAAACATGGACATGTTCATGACAGTTAGCACACACAAGATATGGGCATGTTCATGACACTTAGCACACACAAGATAAGGGCATGTTCATGACAGTTAGCACATACAAGACATAGAAATACCCAAAATAGTTTTAAAGCCAACACAAAAACTGGCCTGAACAGACCCTACACCCACCACTCATATAAACATGTCATGCCAATCAGTGTCAAACTCAATCCAACAAACTGTTCCACTCACACCTGATGGACAAATGCTGCTAGCAGATTTTAAAATGATAAGCAAGTCTCAAAACAACAATGCATCATAAAATAACAAACTCAAACTTGAGACATCCTTACAACAGTGAATTACAACCATGGCAACACTTAACTCAATCTATCCAATTCAAACATGATAGGGCAATTTCTAATTCACCAAACAGGTTTTTTTTAGAGCAGTGATTGCATCAACAGCTGACACACTCTATTTCAAAATCAAACAAAGGGCCAAGGCACAAACAAGACAAATGGTCATATGCATAAAATTGGGCACATCCAAGATGGTTTGCATACACACATGAAGTTGATCTTTAGGTCCAAACCAAAAGTGCCAAGCACAACAAATTTTTGTGGTCACAATGCAAACACATGTGCAACAATGAACATGTATAGGTTGAACAAACTCAAAACAGACCATAGTAGCAAGTTGGTGTTTTCACTGAATCATGCTTCAAACAACATACATAAATGAATTATGTATCAGAAATGCCTTCACAAAAACAATACACAATAGAGTCTTCACATTTAAACACTAGCCTAACATGCTTGTTCATCCTATACATGCTTGGAAGTTCTAGTAGCAATGATCAAACACAAGTAGCAGGCCAACAATTTTACATCAAAAACTTCTTGCATAATCAATAAAACCACATTTAAATAGAGACAGCAGCAGGCTTTCACATACAAGATAATGGACAGATGCAACATGCCAGCACATACAAAATGATAAACATATGCAAAAACAGCTAGGCACTTCCACCACAGTTTGCACTATACACTAAGTCATTCTTGAATCCAAACAGCAGTAGACACTAACTAGGCTCTAACAAGAAATACCAAGGAAACTAATACAAAGAGTCAACCACTCTAAGCATCTTAACATGAGGTAACACATCCAACTTCACAAAAATTCTGACAACAACCCTTATACAAAGAGATCTAATGACAGCTACGAAACAAATCTAACATGAAGAATAGATTTCAGCAGAGCTTCCAACAATTTAAACCAAATAGTCTTAATCACATGATAGTTTACAAATTCATAACAGTAGGAGTCTAGTTCTTACAATGCGAACAACAACTGAGATTCATTTCAGCAAGCAAAACAACTAAATTTCAACACAATATTTAAACAGAAACATCATCAAGTTTGAGACATGAAAATATTAACATCAATTCAAATACACTGTTTCAAAAGAAAGTTATTATTCATGACAGCAAGTACAACCAAATTTTAGCATGAAACCCAAATCTTGACAGCCAATGTAACTTTAACACATCAATGCCAAACAACAATGATCAAAATGCATCAAAATGTCTCACAACTTCATGACAGCAAGACAACAAACAAAACACATTCAAAACCAAACACAAGACAGAGGCAACCCGAAACCTGAGAATGTTGAGCAACAAACAAACAGTTCAACCCTAAATACATTCTTCATAGAAATAGCTTGCAAATCAAAATAGCAACATTATACATCGATAACAGTAGGCTTGACCAAAACCAAATCAATGCTTCAAATAAAGGTCAGCCAAACACCAAGAATATAAACACATTCAAACATGCTTTCATGATGACTATGCATATGAAAAAGAAAGTTTAGAAATAACTTACCTCTTGAAGACTTCCCAAAGCAAGCTATCCCTCTTTTGATGCAAGCCTCAGAACAGCCCCTCCACAAGTTGGTTCTTGGCCAAAATTTGAAGTCACCCTTTTTCTTGTAGCAGTAAGTGGTCTTGAGCAGCAAATATTGTTTCTTTTGCAAAAACAGTAACTGAAAGGTGTTTAGGTGATGATGGAATGGAATGAAGTTTGTGAAAAGGTTCAACACTGAGGTAGACTCGAAGCAATTTCTTGGAGGATGCAAGATAAACTTCAGATTTTTGACTCAAAATGGTGGCTAGGGTTTTGCCCAGCTGCTAGTTAGCTTAAATAGGATGTGAAAACGGCATTTTGGGGGATTTTACTATGGTGAAAGATGGATGGATTAGATGTTACATGTTCAAGGTTGTTTGAATCAAATGGTGAATCAAAGAGTGGTACATGAGCATGCTGGCTTTCTTGTTGTTTTCTGGAGTGGGGGGAACAAGCTGGGTGGTCTGCACAGTGGGCAGAATGAGGGTGGCTGGTCTCCTCCTTTTTGGGGGAAGAAATTCAAAATAGTGCACAAGTGGTACAAGCTTGGTTCCTCCTGTTATGGTAATGTTTGGTATACAAAGAATGCACCAAGAATACATATCATGCGTGTGGCATGCTGTAAGATGTGATGGCCAAAATGCTTCATGACTGGCACTTTGCAAAACCTCCAAAAGGCTCACTTCAAACCACCATAAGTGAATGAACACTCAAGCAAATGATATGATGTTTGAACAAAAAATGAAGATTGCATATCCATGAACAACTTTCATGTTGAGATGAAATTGATACAAGGCCAAAAATGGTATGAAAAATTCACTTGAAAATCTGTCCTCAAGAGACATTCTCCATACTTAGTGAAATTTCACTAAGTTTCCACACTTGCCAACTTGAAAACCCTATCTTGTGAAGACCATATCTCATGCTATGATGGATGAAAAATTGAGCTCTAACCATGATTGAAAAGCTTGAAACGAGGTCTACAACTTTCATGCTTGAGAAAAATTAAAATGGAGTTGGGAAGATCATGAAAAATAGGCATAAAAACCATGACATGAAAATCTGCCTAGAGGTAACTTAGAAAAATTCTAAGTTATGAATTTTGGACTATTTTTTTCCAACTTTGAACCTCCATAACTTGAGCTCCAAGCATCATATGGAAGACTTCTTGCACTTTTTAGAAAGCTTGAAATACAAGGAACAACTTTTATGTTGGCCAAAGGTTCATTTGAAACCTTGATCATGAAGAAAAATGGCTGTTCCAACCATAAAACTTTCCAAAAATAGAAAGTTTCTAAAACCCTAAATCCCAAAATAAAACTTTCAACAACTCTTGATTTTTCATGATTTCCTTGACTTTTCTTGATCAAATTCCACCCATTGGTCATATTGAAATTAAGGATCATGATCTTGAACTCAAAAAGTCAAGAGTTGACTTTTTCACTGCACATTTGACTTTTCTCCAAATATCTTGATTTTCAATCAACTGATTAATTGAAGCTCCTCTGATTAAAATTGATGGTCAATCACCCATCCTCAAACACCTTAGGACATATGGAAGGCCATGGAAACAAGTTCTTCTCCAAAAATAAGTTTAACCTGATTAAAAAAATGAAACCCTAATCTCTCCTTTTTTTTGCCTAGGCATTGTTTAGATGAACTGAGTGACCATTTCCACTCCACCATGACCTCTGAGGTATTCAACAAACTTCTACCTCGTGTTCTCACTAATGATAAAAACCTTATGGACCCATTGACAACATTCAGATAGTTTGTACCAGTGCCTTTGCTTGAGCTTGAAACCAATGAAGACTTTCCTCTTAAATGATACACAAACAAACACTTGATCCCCTGTAAGAACTATGCTATGCAAATGCAAAAATGCTAAAAATGCAATGAAACATAAGCCAAATATTAAGAAAAAGGTTGGTCAAATTTTGGGGTGCAACACTATGATGGCTTCCCAGTGCCCATGTTTAAATGTGAATGGGTTAATACCACAAACCCAAAAGGCATTAAGATAGATAAGTTGGGTTTTACCTCTATAAACTTTGCAAGACTACTACATACTGGGGAACATGAAGATAATGAGCCATATATTCAAGCGTCGGAAGCTCAGATGGTTTTTTATATAGATGATGAGAGTGAACAAGGATGAAGCATACCTGTTCATTTGAAGCCAAGAGACTTGTATGACATGAGTGAAAATGATGAAATTATGACACCCATTGAGCCATATCCATCACAAAATTTGGAACAAATTTTTTCTAATGATGATCCTGGAACTTCAGCGGAAAATGATGACAATAATTAGGATATAGTTTTTTTATTGATAAGAAGTCTAGCTTGTTTGTAACTCGTGTGAGACATATGTTTTTTGTTTCTTATCCCTAACTAATGTATGAGGTTCTTAGTTTTTATGTTGATTCATCCTTATAAAAATGAAGTATCAACGTATGACTTTTGTAGTCATAATTTATGTTACTCTTTGTGTTTATGTTTTATATATATATATATATATATATATATATATATATATATATATATATATATATATATATATATATATATATATATATATATATATATATATATATATATATATATATATATATATATATATATATATATATATATTAAAGTTGTAGTCATAATTTATCTTTTAGTGTACTAACTTATTTATCACCTATACTTGCAGTTGAAGCCTGTTGTTTCATAATGAATTCATTATATGAGGATATTCACCACAAAACAATTGAAGAAAATTAGAAAAAGATGTGGGCTCTCAATCTTACTAAAATCTCTTAATCCCTTTACAAATCATCTTTGTCTTCTTCAAAACTATCATTAGTTAGTAATAAATTCTCATATTTGAAAGTATTGGTCCCCATATTTGAAAGTATTTGGTCCTGTTGAAAGAAAAAAAACAAGTCAAGATCAATGAAAGTAGATTTGGAAAGGATTCTTGAGGTGTCCACTCTTTTCTCTGATTAGTAGTAGTATCCATTCTAAGAGTAGCAATGTTAAAATTTTGTTAGGAAGTACTTAAATAATTTTACTGTACAATATAATTTTAACAAAAAGTAGATTTTTAGTAAAAGTTTCGATATTGAAATTTAACAAAGACTTTTAACAAAATTTTAAGTACAATATAATTCCAAGTTGGATATTGTAATTTTAAGTATAGTATAATTTGTTTAAATTTATTTCTTAAAGTTATGGTATGGTGTGGTGAAGGCCTCAATGCATAGATTTTCATAAAAAGTAGGATATTGTAATCTGGTACGATATTGTAACATGGTGTGGCTTCCATGTATGTACAAAATCTTCAATGAGCCAATTTCTCTTTTGATATAAAATTAAATAGCTAAGTATTATGATTCATGAGTCATTTACTCATATTTTTAAATTTATTTCTTACTTATAAATATTATAACTAATAATATCAATAATGATCCACAACTAATTAATTGTATTGATTCTTAACTGATATTCACTGATGCATTTTATTTAGTCTGTGGAGAGTCGTCCGAGGTTTGTACAACCTAGGGAGCTTGAAGTAAACAAGAAGTGCCTACGTTCAACGACAACTCAAAAACCATTAATAACCTTTCCGCTAATCCAAACTACAATAACCCCTCCACCAATACGAACTACAATAACCCCTCTGCCAATCTAAACTACAATAACCTCTCCGCCAATCCAAACTACAATTGAAGATGTTGTGATAGAAGATGAGGATGTAGATATTGTGGTGGAAGATAAGACTGTTAGAACACAGATTGGTTCTTAATAATATCTCTATGTTTTGATGATAACTATTATGAAATTTTGTATTAAAGAATTATATACTCTAAAATTTGCTTGAGAATGTTTGCTGTAGATGTTAAAGTAAATATCACTCCAGAAGCAAATTAGATCTGAACATAAGAAATATGCAAGGCTCTGAAGTGTCAGAAGCATCTCTTAGAAGATTCTAAACGTTGCCTCCAGAAGACTCTGAGTGCTGCCTCCAGAAGAATATGAAGCAGAAGCTACAGAAGAATCTGAAGCAAAAGCCAGAAGCATCTGAAGCTATGAAGAATTCTGTATGAAGAGTTTTTAAGCAAAGTTACATCAGAAGACTCTGATAGTACTAACGCTGCCAGTATTGAGGATCTGACTCAAAACTCTGCTCTGAACTTATACACGTTGAAAGCACACTTGCTGCAAAGACTCTGATTTAGCAAACTCTGATGAACATCAGAAGGCTCTGACCAATTTAGACTCTGATGATTCTTGCTGAAAATTGTTGAAGAAGAATTCAAAGTTATGTCCGTTGGAATAACCAAACGAATCTTTCCTTATTTATGCTAGACACAAGAACACAGGAAAAAAGGATTTCTCTGTGCATTCTTTTTCTAGGAAAGGTCACATGATGTGAAGACAAAAAGGCTCAGACCTTTTTGGTACACTATTCTCAACGTGAAAAGCTCTTGGATCACTGTGCCTATAAAAGAAAGTCTCCATTCATCTTCTTCAGTTGACGAAACACTTGGAAAGAAATTATCACAAAGCTCTCATACAACTTAAAATCATTTGCTGAATTATTTCATTGTTCTTCATCTTAAGTGAAAAATCACAGTTGTGATAAAGCTTTATTAGAAGCATTTTTAACAATTGTATTATTATTACATTTGATTGTAAAAGAATCTTAAGAAGATCCAGTTAGGATCAGTAGTTCTTGAGAAGACTTTAAACAGTTGTTCTTAGTGCTTACTATTGTAATCAGTTGATTAAATAGTGGATTAAGTCCTTGTTTGAGAAAGGCAAATCACTCTAGATAGGGTGGACTGGAGTAGTTAAGTTCAACGAACCAGGATAAAAATACTTGAGTTTTTATTTCTAAGTTTTATCTTCATACTTATTCAACCCCCCTTCTAAGTATTTTCTCACCTTCAAAGACCAAAAATGTTGTGGTAGAAGACGAGACTGAAAATGTTGTGGTAGGAGACGAGAATGAGGATGTTATGGTAGAAGATGAGATTGAAGATGTTGTTCGAATGGCTAGTTCTGAGTATTGGGATGTAAATGTTATTAGTAAGTAATTTAAGGTTAAAGTATTTGAAAATAATTTAATTTATTACATAGTTGAGTTAGTAAATTAATTTGTTTACTTTTTTATGTGATAGATGAGGAGGGTTATGTTTCAAAGACACGTTTATGTGTGAAAGCCTTGGTTGCGAAATCAGAGTCGGATGAAACATGAATAATACTTGAATGGGATAAGACTCATCATGCAGTACGATCAGCTGCTGGTTTGTTAACAAGGTATTTGGGTGTACTTATTAGAATATTTAAAGACTTTTCCATAATGTTTGAGAGTTTGAGGGATATTCCAATGGATAAAAAAACACAATTTTATGATTCAAAGATAAAGGTATCATTAATAAATAATTACATATTTTTTAAATTAATTTCATGGTGATTATTATTTGCTTTATTAACTAATTTTTATTCTTGTGGTTAGCTTCATTTTAATGTTGATGATGGACGTGACAAAGATTACATACTTGCTTCTGCTGCAAAGAAATGGAAGGATGCTCGTTGTCAATTGTTTCAAAGATTTTATAGATGAGATCTCACTTTGGAGGAAAATCTTCAAAATTATCCAAAATGCAAAAGTATTGAGGAAAAAGATTGGGTTGTTTTTGTTCAATATAGGCGAAAAGAAAAAACACAGGTAATATTAGTGTTTTACTCGTATAATTTTATTTTTAATATATAAGTAATTCATTGTATCTTATCGCTATTTATAATGCGTGTTTTTTCTTTTACCAATATAGAGAATACTTATAGTGATGAATACTTATAGTGAATACTCATATGGTGATGGATACTTATATAATGATGAATACTTATAGTGAATACTTATGTTTAATATTGACCTAATAGTGTTGACAGTTTCAAACTATTTTTTAACCTCATTAGTTGTACTAA
The DNA here is from genome assembly GCA_963859935.3 of Lathyrus sativus. Taxonomy (NCBI): domain Eukaryota; kingdom Viridiplantae; phylum Streptophyta; class Magnoliopsida; order Fabales; family Fabaceae; genus Lathyrus; species Lathyrus sativus. The sequence goes on from OZ012738.1 coordinate 36,843,957, forward strand.
GACCTCTTCTAAATAGAAGAACAAAAAAAATTGTTCACTGGAATAAAGTCCCCAGAAATAACTGTATCTGATGGTTGGAAGGACAATGAGCTAACTCATTACCAAATAGGAAACATCGACGTCAAGTCGGTAAGAACATCTGACCTCGCCGTCAGTCATCCATATCAAGTTGGTAAAAGCATCTGACTTCGCCGTCAGGACTCAACATCATCTGACTTCGCCGCCAGTCATCCATATCAAGTTGGTAAAAGCATCTGACTTTACCGTCAGGACTCAACCTCATCTGACTTCGTCGTCAATCATTAACATCAAATTGGTAAAAGCATCTGACTTCGCCGTCAGGTCTCGACATAAAGTCGGTAAAAAGATCTGACCTCGCTGCCAGTCCTCGATTTCAAATCGGTAAAAGCATCTGACATCACCGTCAGGCCTCAACATCAAATCGGTAAAAAGATCTGACCTCACCGCCAGTCCTCGATTTCAAATCGGTAAAAGCATCTGACATCACCGTCAGGCCTCGACATCAAGTCGGTAAAAAGATCTGACCTCGCCGTCAGTCCTCGATTTCAAATCGGTAAAAGCATCTGACATCACCGTCAGGCCTCGACATCAAGTCGGTAAAAAGATCTGACCTCGCTGTCAGTCCTCGATTTCAAATCGGTAAAAGCATCTAACATCACTGTCAGGCCTCGACATCAAGTCGATAAGAACATCTGGCCTCGCCGTCAGTCATCCATATCAAGTTGGTAAAAGCATCTAACTTCGCCATCAGGACTCAACATCATCTGACTTCATTGTCAGTCATTAACATAAAATTGGTAAAAGCATCTGACTTCGCCGCCAGGCCTCGACATCAAGTCGGTAAAAAAATCTGACCTCGCCGTCAGTCCTTGATTTCAAATTGGTAAAAGCATCTGACATCACCGTCAGGCCTCGACATCAAGTCGGTAAAAAGATCTGACCTCACCGTCAGTCCTCGATATCAAATCGGTAAAAGCATCTGACATCACCGTCAGGCCTCGACATCAAGTCGGTAAAAAGATCTGACCTCGCCGCCAGTCCTCGATTTCAAATTGGTAAAAGCATCTGACATCACCGTCAGGCCCCGACATCAAGTCGGTAAAAAGATCTGACATCGCCGTCAGTCCTCGATTTCAAATCGGAAAAATCATCTGACATCCTTGTCAGGCCTCGACATCAAGTCGGTAAAAAGATCTGACCTCGCCGTCAGTCCTCAACATTATCTGACTTCGCCGTCAGTTCTCAAAATTATCTGACTTCGCCGTCAGTCATTCGCTAAATAAAAGCGAGCATCGAACCCAAAGGCCGGCTCAACCCTAAGTTGAGAAGAACATCCGTCGATTCACCATCTGGGTGAAGAAATCCGTTAGGGAAATATGAACTTGAATAAATAGACTTTGTTGGAGAGAAAGATAAGATGAGCACATCCGTCAAAGATCTTGCTGGAGGTCTGGATACCACACAGGTCGGAAAAAAAATAAACCGATAATTGCTGGAGATACACCTGAAAATAAAGAGGTAACAACCTGGCTTATGTTTCACATGCAAATGTTTGAATATGGCGTAATGCTCCATACAAAATGGAAATGCTACGCGTTTAGGAGGATGCTATGTACGATGCAAATGCAAAGGAACCACTTCAGCAAAATAAATGCTGAAGAGAGGAAAACAACTCCGCTGGGGAAAGACTAGGCACGCCTAGTGCAAACAGACTCATGCTGGGGAATACAAGCCTTGGATGGCCTCCGAGAAAACTTCCGGGTAAAACTACTCTGCTAAGCACAAATCCACTCTGCTAGGGATCAAACTCAAACTATGCTGAGAAAAACGTCCCAGATGGCCTACCAGAATACAACTCTTCCGGGGAACTAACAACTCGGCTTGAGACACATAACTCCACTCTACTGGGAGAATCAGCCCTGGATGGTCTGCCAGAATATAACATTTCGGGGGAACAGATAACTCTATCGGGAATCAAGGCAGACTGCTGAAGGATGGCTCTATTCTGTCAGAGATTTCGTCCTGCTAAAGATTTAATTTGCTATCTGTTAGAGATTATGAATAAGATCTACTGGGGAATCGTCTCAAGCCCTCTCTCTGCTAAGGATGGAGAATAAACAATCTCTGAGTCAGCCCCATTCGGTGGGGAAGAAAATTAACTCCGCTAACTTCGTTGGGGATTAGATAGGGAGGGAATCAACATCAACCTCTTCTTGGAGGAAAATGAGAAATAAACTCAACAATAACAACTTCCGCTTGGGGAATGAGTCAATGACCTAGACTCTAAGGAGAAAGGAGCCAGTCATTCAGATTCTGCAGGGAAAACGAAATTCTGAATTCGTTCCACTGCTGGGGATAATCCCACGCCTACTTGTTGGAGATGACCCTACTCTGCTGGAGATATCAATCTCGACCTGTTGAGGATAACCTTAACCGTACGAGGTTCCAACCTGCTAGGGATGTGAACACGCTTAGCTTGCACATTTTCTTCAGATGAGGGACTTCTGGAAAAGTCTCGAGGATGAGCGTCCTGCAAATGACAAACAAACAAACATGTTTTGTGCAGCAAACATCATCTTACTTATCACCTGTGACATTATTCAAGAAAAAGCATTGTTTCGATCATAGTTGGCAGAGCCCACAAAATTATCTATGCAAAGTTTTATCAAAAACATCAGGCGTCTTTTGCAAACAAAACGGTAAAAGCTGAATCAAAAACAAAAGTTTTTTGAATAGTATGTTTTATTGATAAATAACCTGTAAATAGGCAAATTTACAAAGGACGCAACTCCTGAAATGAGAAAGTTGCGTGAGAAAAATATAGAAATGCACAAGAATATACAAAAATGTTGGCAATGTGGCACAGACAACCACCATAAAACGACTCAACTATGACTTGCGTGACTTCAACGCCTTTCCGATGCTTCGTCTTCTAAAGAGATTGATTTGAACGGCTGATCCTCGAGTTCTCCCATAATCCACTATGCTTTGAAGATCAACGCGCGGACGCAGACATTTGCTTTTTTCAAATCCCTAACTTTTGCCTGAATCGCCCTTTTATGGGTTTTCGATTCACCGGGATACCCATTTTTGCTAAAGTCGCCCTTTCAGGTTTTCAACTTTGCGGGTTTACACTTTTTCTTTTTATCCCTAATTTTTGCCCGAAACTATCCTTTTTATGGTTCGGCGGGATGCCCCATTCTTGCCTGGATTTTTTTCTTTCCAGCGGGTCTATTTTTAAGCAAATTATCTTTTGACTGCGTCTGCGTTCACAGGGGACATGAAATCTTCACCGCCCATGGTTGAAAGTAGTAAGGCTCCTCCGGAGAAGACTTTCCTCACAACATATAGACCTTCATAATTGGGAGTCCATTTGCCCCTCTGATCATTCTGTGGTGGGAGAATCCGTTTCAACACCAAATCACCTGCCTGAAAGCTTCGAGGACGCATCTTCTTATCATAGGATTTCTTCATCCTGCTCTGATACAGACGACCGTACGCAATTGACGCCAACCTCTTCTCATCCATCAAACTGAGTTGATTTAGCCTGTTCTTCACCCATTCTGCCTCATCTAGTTTGACGTCAGCCAAAACTCTTAAAGAAGGGATCTCGACCTCTAATGGCAGGACAACTTCCATACCATATACCAACGAGAAAAGAGTTGCCCCAGTTGAAGTACGCACCGAGGTACGATATTCATGTAGAGCAAAAGGCAACATCTCATGCCAATCCTTATAGGTCACCACCGTCTTCTGCACTATCTTCTTTATGTTTTTGTTGGTCGCTTCCACATCGCCATTCATCTTCGGACGATAGGGAGACGGATTGTGATGCTCAATCTTGAAGCTCTGGCACAACTTCTTCATCATCTTATTATTCAGATCGGAACCATTATCAGTAATGATCCTCTCAGGTATTCCATAGCGGCAGATGATGTCCCTTTTGATGAACCGGGCTACAACTTGCTTGGTGACATTAGCATAAGAGGCTGCTCTGACCTATTTGGTGAAATAGTTAATAGCTACTAAGATGAAACGATGCCCATTGGATGTAGTCGGCTCGATCTTGCCAATCATATCAATGACCCACATGGAGAAAGGCCACGGGGATGACATGACATTCAAAGGACACGGCGGCACATGAATCTTGTCGGCATAAATCTGACATTTGTGGCATTTCTTGGCGTACTTGAAGCAATCAGACTCCATAGTTAACCAATAATACCCTGCTCTCAACAGCTTTCGAGACATGGCATCCCCCCTTGCATGTGTTCCAAAGGCTCCTTCGTGGACCTCTTCCATAAGCAGATTCGCTTCTTTTTCGTCCATATATCTTAGCAGCACCAAGTCAAAGTTCCTTCAATAGAGTACACCGTCTGGATTCAGATAGAAGTTACCAGATAACCTCCTCAAGGTCTTCTTATCCCGGACTGATGCCCCAGGAAGATACTCTTGATTCTTGAGAAAGTTCTGGATGTCGTAATACCATGGCTTGCCATCAGAAGCTTCTTCTATTACGAAAATGAATGCTGGCCTATCGAGGCGTGAGATAACGATTCTTGGTGCATCGTTCCAGAAGTTCACTTTGTACATTGAAGATAAAGTAGCCAAGGCATATGCTATCTGATTTTCTGCTCTCCGCACATGGTGAAACTCTACATGATCTAAGAAAGGTAGCAATCTTCTTGTGTAGTTCATATAAGGGATCAGATTTGGTTGGCGAGTCTCCCACTCTCCTTTGATCTGGTTGACCACTAAAGCTGAATCACCGTAGATATCAGGGTTCTTGATTCTCAAATCAATTGCTTCCTCGATACCCATGATACACACTTCATATTCGGCCTCATTGTTTGTACAGGGAAATGTCAACCCGGCAGTGAAGGGTATATGCGTCCCATGGGGGGTTGTAATGATCTCCCCAATTCCACTGCCGTAGGAGTTAACAGCACCTTCAAAGATCAATTTACACTGAGAACCCAACTCAAGACCTTCATCTGGCAATGGCTCATCACAATCTTTCATATTCAAGTACATAATGTCTTCGTCGGGAAAATCAAACTTCATTGGCTGATAATCGTCAATTGGTTGCTCTGCAAGATACTCTGACAGAACATTCCCTTTAATAGCTTTCTGAGACATGTACTGAATGTCGTATTCTGTTAGAACCATCTGCCATCTATCAATCCTTCCTGACAGTGCTTGCTTTTCAAATACGTACTTAATCGGATCCATCTTCGAAATTAACATGGTTGTATGGTTTAGCATATACTGCCTTAGGCGTTTGGCGGTCCAAGCTAGTGCGCAACAAGTTTTCTCCAACATTGAGTATCTGGACTCGCAGTCTGCAAATTTCTTACTCAAGTAGTAAATTGCATGCTCTTTTCTTCCAGTCTCGTCGTGTTGACCGAGAACACAACTCTTCCAGCCACCGGGGGCATCAGTATTGGAGGTTCCTGCAGATACTCTTTTATCTTCTCAAATGCCCTCTGGCAATTTTCGTTCTAGACGATCGCCTGATCCTTCTTCAATAGTTTAAACATTGGTCCACACGTGGCTGTGAGGTGAGATATGAACCTCGCAATGTAGTTCAATCTACCCAGGAAACCACAAACCTCTTTCTCAGTCTTTGGTGCTGGCATTTCTTGAATTACCTTGATCTTCGCAGGATCGACCTCAATACCTTTCTCAGTGACAATGAACCCCAACAGCTTTCCGGACCGTACGCCAAAGGTACACTTGTTTGGATTCATCCTTAGTTTGAATTTCCTTAATCTCTCGAACAGTTTTAGAAGATTCACCAGATGCCCTTCCTGCGTCTGGGACTTTGCAATCATATCATCGACATAAACCTCAATCTCGTGATGAATCATGTCGTGAAAAAGAGTTACCATAGCCCGCTGATAAGTTGCCCCTGCATTCTTCAAACCCAAAGGCATCACTTTATAGCAGAACGTCCCCCATAGTGTAATAAAAGTCGTTTTCTCCATATCCTCCGGTGCCATCTTGATCTGATTGTAGCCCGAAAAACCATCCATGAAAGAAAACACTGAGTATTGTGCAGTGTTATCAACAAGTACGTCAATATGGGGGAGCGGGAAATCATCCTTTGGGCTCGCTCTATTCAGGTCCCTATAGTCAACACACATCCTGACTTTTCCGTCCTTCTTAGGCACAGGCACAATGTTTGCGACCCACGGAGGATAGTTTGTCACAGCAAGAAATACAGCGTCCAATTGCTTCTGGACTTCTTCTTTAATCTTCAGTGCCATATCTGGCCTGGTTCTTCTAAGCTTCTGTTAGAAGGGAGGACATTCTTCTCAAAGAGGTAGGCGATGAACTACAATGTCTGTGTCGAGCCCAGGCATGTCTTCGTATGACCAAGCAAAGATATCCTTATACTCTCGAAGCAATTCAACCAATCTTTGCTTGACATCACTTTGCAGTGCGGCCCCTATTCTGACTTCCTTCTTATCCTCCTCTGTTCCCAGGTTAATGACTTCAACTTCCTCCTGATGAGGCAGGATGACCTTTTCCTCTTGTCTTAACAATCTGGCAAGCTCTTCGAGCAGGTCTTCGTCTTCTTCGATCTCTTCTTCCGCTTGAAAAATCAGATTGTCAAAATCACACCGAGTCATAGGTGAGTCTGAGTCGGTGGTATCTGAAATGTGTAACCTGCAATGATGATGATTTTATGCTTAAATTATATGCAAACAAACAAACACAAACCACATTGCCATTTTATTGTTAGGAAAATAAAAACAAGAAAAACAAGGATCACAAATTTTGAATGAAAAGACGCCTTTTTGGTTGATGATAAAAAAGATTGTTCACACACATAACAGATAGGGCCCTACAAATAAAGAACACTATGCTCCGGGCAGAGCATAGGGCAATACATTAATCAAAACAAAGCAATTACTCTTTGTAAGTCACAGAGATAACTTCTTCCACGGTCCAATTCTTCAAGCTCTGGCCAGGGATACATGGCTTGATCCACACATCCATGTCACAGTCGCTGTCTCCCTTTTCATCTGATACGACATTAATCTTCTCGAATATTACTCCGCCACTAGTGAACTGGATAGGCCCTTTATAGCACGGAGCGTTCTGTGAAGATGATGCATATGGGCTGTACCCCAGTCCGAACTTATCCGGTTTGTTTGGGACGCTTACCACTTGCCCCCACCCTTGCACTGATTCGGACTTCACGACGGCTTATGCTTCCTTGTAGGATGACATAGCAACTTCTGGAATTTTGACTTTAAGTGGTGCTTTCTCCTTAACTTGAACACCCTCAAAGGCTTGGCATAGGGTCTCATGGATCTCACCATCGACCTCCACATATTTGAATGAAGATAGATGGCTCACCATGATGTCCTCCTCTCCGCAAACAGTCACAATGTTGCCGCCCACCATGTACTTTAATTTTTGGTGCAAGGTTGATGTCACAGCTCCCGCTGAATGTATCCAAGGCCGACCCAAAAGACAGCTATATGTCGGTTGGACGTCCATTATATATAACACCGCATCAAAAATATCAGGACCGACCTGAATTAGTAACGTCAACTCCCCAAAAACGGACCTCCTCGTCCCATCAAAAGCTCTGACCACCAAGTCGCTCGGAGTACATATTATCCCTTGAGTGTCTAGCTTCATGAGGGCTTTCTTGGGTAGCACGTTTAGTGACGACCCAGTATCTACCAATACATGAGACAAAATAACCCCTCTACACTCAATGGATATGTGCAACACCGAGTTGTGATTCCTTCCTTTTGGTGTTAAGTCAAGATCAGTGAACCCTAGTCCATTTCCAGCGTTAACATGCACGACCCTCCAAGATTTCAATCCTGTCTTTGTTGTTGTACTCCGAGGCACACCAAAACAAACTTCACAATTGCTCCCACAGCCTGGGAACACCCCACCAGCTAACAACTTACTTTTTACAAAACTCAGTGGAGTTTTCAAATCTTCAACAATGGATACCAAGTTCAGATTGTCTTCGATAACAACATTCACTCCAGCAGCTCCATGGTTCAGCATGGGATTTTGGACGACGTTGGGTACATCATGAGTGAAGTTAATAGCCTTACTATCAATAAGGTCTTGAACCTTATGCTTAAAGGCTTTGCAGTTATCAATATTATAGCCAGGTTTCCCTGAATGAAAATCACATCGAGCATTAGCGTCATATCCCGGAGGAGGTACACCTGTCATTGGTGCCAATGTTCTCTTCTGGATGAGTTGTAATTGAAGTAAGTGTTGCAACAACTGAGAATAAGGCATTGGAGGCGTGTCAAAGTGCCTATTCATCATTTTCCCACGGTCTTGAAACCGCCTTTGTGCGTAGTTCTGTTGCTGGTGTTGTTGTTGATGTTGCTAACGTGGTTGTTGTTGTTGTTGGGGCTGCACTGTTGGGATGGCAATACTAGCCACTTGTGGTGGTTGTTGATAATACAATTTTTGTTGACGTTGATTATGATTCCGATTCTTAAAACCTGACATTGCGTTGGCCTCATTTTCCCTTTTCCTGTTACTGAAAACTTTCTTCCCACCTCCAGATGAGGTCCCTTATCCACTTTGTATCTTACCCAACTTTATCCCATTCTCTACTCTTTCCTCAGTTATAATCAAATCCGAAAAACTCTCTGACATATTTCTGATAAACTTTTCGTAATATATTCCTGGCAAGGTCGCCACAAACATATCGATTAATTCTCGCTCCACCATTGGAGGCTGAACTCTAGCCGCTAGTTCACGCCACCTCTGTGCATACTCTTTAAAACACTCATTGTTCCTTTGTGATAGATTTTGCAACTACACTTTATTCGGTGCCAAGTCGCTATTGTATTGGTAGTGCCTTACGAAGGCCTCTGCTAGATCCCTCCAACTTTTGACTTGAGCTAGCTCCAACCCCATGTACTACTCCAATGAAGGACCAGATAAGCTATCCTGAAAGAAGTGCATAAGCAACTTCTCGTCATCTGAATATGCCGACATCTTCCTAAAGTAGGACCGAAGGTGTACCCTGGGACAAGTCATCCCCTTATACTTGTCGAAGTCCGGCACCTTAAACTTCGGAGGAATTCTAAGTCCCGGAATCAGTCCCAGATTGGACATGCCGAGACCCATAACATTATGGTTTTTAAGGCTCCTCATTTTCTCTTCGATTTCCTTGAACCTTCTATCAGAGTCAGATTGTAATCCTGCTCCAAGGTCTCCCATGGAGAAGACATCATCTTGTTCGTCGTGTTCCCATTGGAGACCATTGTTACCCTGCATAATGCTTATCGGGACTGGGATAGGAATTCAAGTCTGGTTTTCTCCTCCCGGAAGGATAACCATTATTGGGATAGCATCTGCCCGTGGTGTACTATTTTCCACTGGAGGAGGTACAACAGCGGTTCCACCATGTAGAACCCCATTTCCATCAACCCTTGATACCAAAGGCTGGACCAGCGTCCTTAACTGTTCTTGGCCATTGGCTACGCCCTGCATCATGTCCATGAATTGCGCCATCCTTTCGCGAAATTCCTGAAGCTCGAGCTGAACTTGATCCATAAATCTTTGTTGGTTTCCTCGTGTAGAATAACAGTGAATTGGTTGTCCTTCAATCCTGAAACAAACTCTGGAGAACCACAGAAAGAGGTAAGGTTAACAGAAACACCTGCAATGCAAATGAAGAATGATGCAAAAATGCAGAATGCAGACATGTAAATACGTTTCAGGGACATTCTCCCCTTGATTCTAGTTCCACGAGCATGGTGAGAGAATGAAAAACCACAAAGATATCCAAGGAAAAATTCTCATAAATAAAATGAGTCATAGAGTATCATCATACATCATCAAAGGAATACAAAAATAAAGTCATCATGACCTCATCCAACAACCCTGGTGATGGTCAGAATACAAATAGCAACAAATAAGAGAAAAAACGTCAGAAGCGGTGTCGAGTCCGGAACTCTTCTAGCAACTCTTTTGTGTCCGGATGATTGGGCCTGTCAATCAATCCCTGAATGAGCAAGTCCCTCTTCTTGATAGTATCTTGCAGACTCTGAACAAGGTCTTCCCAAGCATCCTCTCCAAAAGCATCCTCTAATCTGGGCTTCTTCAGGTCGATCCTCAATTTGTATTCTTCCAATATTGCAAGAGCTTCGTGGAGTTTTCAGTTGCTTTCTAGTAGACTCGTGTGTTCACCCGGAGCTTTTGCAATGCTGTCTCGAAGCCGAGCTCTCAAACTATCAACCTGTTGACGGAGTTTGTCTTCTCTTTCTTTTTTGTTGGTTAAAAGAGCATTCCATTGGGATTCAAACTTGGATATGCTCAGATGAGCTTTCTCCAATTCCTTCTTTTTTCTTGAGAGGACATCATTGACGCTTTTCAAAGCTTTACCTATTCGTTCTCGGTTGCTGATCTCCTTCGTCAATTCTGTACCCATCTTGTTTACTAACTCCGTTTGCTTCCTGGATGACTGGACGACTTGACTCTTCTCGATCCTAAGCTGGACAATTTCCTTCTCTAACTCTTCATTGGCCCTACGCAGTTCTTCCTTCTCGGCCCATAGTCGATTGTATTTATGTACCTCGACTGTCGTAGGCTCTACAACTACTGTGGGATACAAAGGTTCTCTTATTAGGAAGGGTAGCAATAGTCTCCTGACTCTCTCGTGAATCCATCCTATGTAAGGTTCATAGGCTTTAGAGTTGCTCTTGCCCAAATACAATTTTCCTATACGGTGAATGTTGTTCCAAGCCTGCTGCAATCTAGTCAAAGTAGTGGCATCAACTAAGCCTGTGAAGTAGAGAGATTCCCGCACTTCTTCCTCCTTAGGGGGGGTCTCTTAAAGCATAGCCAAACTGCCTTACGGCGAGAGCTAGATTGTAATTTATACCTCCTTTCCTCCCAATCAGGGGAACGTTGGAAAAATCTCCGCAACTGTAAACAATATCCTTACCCAAGAGGTCTCTATCAAACCAGACAACATTCTCTGCTCTCAATCCCATGAGTCTTTATGGCCAACCAACAGTACTGGCAAGGTCAATGAAAGGTCCGAACTTCGGCAGATGTGAGGCAAACCACTTGTACAACAATGACGTACAACAAGAAACAATTTTCCCTATCCGATTCTCGTTCTTGTAGTGGGTGGAATGATTGACATCGCCCAAGAGAGTCGGCACTGGATTTTTTGAGGCAAAAATACAGCAAGCATCCCAATCTACAAAGTCAGGCAGGTTAGGGAATAAGACTATTCCATAGATACAGAGTGCCAAGAATGCATTAAAAATAGACCAACACCCTTCCTTGGCAAAATACTGAGCCTTACTCACTAAGAATGGTAATGGAAACCCAGGCACTCCACTTCTCCTTACTAGCTTTCCATCTATTTCAGAGACAACGATGTGTAGAGAATCAGCTAGTTTAGCCAAATTGGACTCTTATTCAGAATGCACAAAGGGCATCCCCACCAACACTGGAACTCCCAATAACTGAGAAAACTCTTCCAAGGTGGGTAACAGGACATACCTAGGAAAAGTGAAATAGCGTAACTGAGGGTCGTAAAACTGTAGCAGTGCGTGGAGACCCTCCAACTCATACTTTGAAACTCTGCGGACAAAACCTAAGATTTTCCCATACTTCTGCTTGAAGTCCTCCATAACTTCATGCTCCACTCCAGAAATGAGACCAACCAAAGACTTCACATCTGGTATCGGGAACTTATAAATGACTGCTTTCTTAAGACCAAGCTCCATGGCAACTGTGGATTGAGATGACTAGAATCAAGGTGAGAGTACACACCTGAAACACAGATACATGTTAATGTCAAAATGCAAATGAGTATGTAAATGCAACAGAGGATCAAGTTGTTGTACTGTTGACGGAGATGAACCAACGCTTTCCTTTGATGGCAATACAACACTAGCATAAGGATCCCACTATAACTATTCATACTGACGAGACAAACAGGTAGGTTGAAGGTTAAGGTTCCCTGCAAACCCAATCCCTCTCACACTTATGGACCTAATCTGACAAGGTTCAACATCCTATGCGGTCGTCAGCGTCACAGACTTTCGAGAAACGATGATACGTTCACCATTTCTGGTTCGGCATCATTGTCTCACGAAGCGGCCTCACTTAGCTGACTCCCAAGTGATCGGTCTCCAGAGTCGACAACTTTCAGATCCAACACCCTTTCCTAACCAATGCACAAGATAGGATGTCTTCAATTGAAAACCTCGTCTGAACGTGAATTTCATGGAGACTAGTGTATGCTGCCATACAGGTCCATCACTACTTTCCACTTCTAATGCTAAGGTTACGCTCAAGCCTATGTTTTGGCTTATCTCTCAATGGAACATCCCCACCCACAACACAACAACATGATATATATGACAATGCTGAAAGTAAAATGCAATAATAAAAATGCAAATGCAGCACATATACACATATATACACACCCAAAGACAACACACACAAGCACTAGGATTGACTCGCATAGGGGATGGGAAAAGTCCCCAGCAGAGTCGCCAGCTGTCGCTACTGCGAAAAAGGAGGCCGACAATGACAGAAGAGTCGCCATCGTTCGTTATTTATCCCAATGAGAGGGAAAGGAAACGATAAGAGAAAACCTACAAAAGAGGGATAAGATCGGTCATCGCAACCAAATATCGGGTTCGGGAGTCGGTTACGCAAGGGGAAGGTATTAGCACCCCTTACGTCCGTCGTACTCGACGGGATCCATGCTTGTTGTCAAATCTATAAGGGTGTAAAACTATCTAAGCTACAGGCAACGGGGACAAAGAAAAGAAAAAGAGACTCAATAAAGCGTCGCCGCTCTATGCCTACGTATTCTCATCTGGCATGAGAAATCAGAGTCAACGTAGTTTGGAAAACTACGGGTGAAGGTGGGGGAAGTTGCTCGCCAAGACATCGTCGTCTTGTGCCTACGCATCCTCGTCTGGTACGAGAAATCAGAGCAAACGTAGTTCGGGCTGAAACGACCACAGGTTGGTTCAAGCGTTTTAAACCGAGTAGGGTTAAACAGTGATTCCAGTAGTTAGGGACGATGCATGTTTGCGGTAGAATCATGGCTTAACAAAACTCTTTCTGAAAATGGTTTTCCAATTAAGATTCCGAAGGATGAAAAAAAGATTTGATGCTTTTGTTTTTTGTGTTTTTTAAGACAAGAAGTGGATTGAGCTATGGTTTGAAACTCATGTCGCACTAAAGACTATGACTCGAGAGCGAATGCGTCGCATATCGCCCAAAGGGCATACGCTAAACACCCTAGACAGTTGAGAGGAGGCCCCCCAACCATCATTCCTCGAATACTTAAGGCTCGTAGCATACGACACAAATCTTTCTTTATTAGGTGTTTTGAATTGTTTAGGAGATGAGTAGAGAAAGACTCGAGCTAAGGGGAAATTGGACCCTAAAGTTATCATACACAATGCTCCTAAAGTTGGGATGAGAGGGAAGAACTAACCTAATGTTATTATGCATAGAATTGAACACCTAATGTCTCTCCTACTCCCATCCTAAACCGAGGGACTAGGAATCCTAGGGGGATCATGGCACAAGGCCAAGTAAACATTAAATAATTCACTCACAAGTGAAATGAAAAAGAAAAGGAATTGATGAAATAAAATAAAATGATAAAATGGAAAATAAAATAAAATAAAATAAAAAGGATGGAAAATAAAATAACACATAAAAATAATAAAATAAGATTTTTGATATTTAAAACTATTTTTAAAATAAAGTGAAAGTTAAATAATAAATAAAAGAAAATAGAAGAAATAAAATAAAACTAAACACTAAAAAAGAGAAAGTGCCCCCCAAGGCTTGAACCCAAGACCTTGGGGTTGCAAGCTAAAAATTAAGCCAACCAAACTATTCTCACGTGCTTGACAAATGATGGAAAAGAAAAAAAAAAGAAATATTAAAAACGTAAAAAATAAATGATTTAGAGCAAAAATGCCCCTAGCAGGGGTCGAACTCAGGTTCTGAACATGGCATGGCAAGGCTTTAACCACTGGGGTGGCGATACATCCATTGTATAATGCCACCCCTTAAATACAAATACCAAAAAAAGGCAAAATTCTGGGCAAGGTGCAAGGCAAGCCAAGGCAAAATTCTGGGCAAGGTGCAAGGCAAGCCAAAGCAAAAATCAAAATACGTTTTCGTCATAACTCTCTCAAAACTCCACCAAATTTGATGAATTAAAAACCTATCTCACTCAATTTTTCACAAGGAACAAGATGGTGCTATTAGTTTTCTCAAACAATGAATACAACTCAAAATTCGAATGGAAATGCAAGTTAAGGTTTTGAAATGCATTTTGAGATCAAAGTTGTACGAACTGATGCAACCTGGTTTATAGAAAGATACATGCAAATTTCACGTGTTCAGAAGGTCAAGTATCAACAGAATTATGGATCAAAAGACATTAGGACAAGATTTTGGCATATGAGTCGCAAACAAAATGAACATGACTTGAACATAATCAAAACATAATGGTCAATAACAAGGCCAAGACCATCACCGACTCAGTCCAACACAAACTCAATAAATTCAAACAATCATGAGCTAAATGCAAACTGGATCAATCACTAATGAATCTCTAAACCACACTGTCAGCCAAAGATTCACACATAGCAGTTGGCCTAACAGAACAACATGAAATTAATTGACATGAATAAACAAAGCACTAGTGTCTTATGATGCTAATAAGCAGTTCAAGGCAGAAACTCAAACATGACTCACAAGTCCAAGAAAAACACAAAGCAAAACATATATGCTTAAAATAGTTGACAAACACCAAACCTAGACATGTTTAAACAGCTGGCACATACAAAACATGGACATGTTCATGACAGTTAGCACACACAAGATATGGGCATGTTCATGACAGTTAGCACACACAAGACATAGAAATACCCAAAACAGTTTTAAAGCCAACACAAAAACTAGCATGAACAGACCCTACACCCACCACTCATATAAACATGTCATGCCAATCAGTGTCAAACTCAATCCAACAAACTGTTCCACTCACACCTGATGGACAAATGCTGCTAGCAGATTTTTAAATGATAAGCAAGTCTCAAAACAACAATGCATCATAAAATAACAAACTCAAACTTGAGACATCCTTACAGTAGTGAATTCCAACCATGGCAACACTTAACTCAATCTATCCAATTCAAACATGATAGGGCAGTTGCTAATTCACCAAACAGGTTTTTTTTAGAGCAGTGATTGCATCAACAACTGACACACTCTATTTCAAAATCAAACAAAAGGCCAAGGCACAAATAAGACAAATGGTCATATGCATAACAGTGGGCACATCCAAGATGGTTTGCATACACACATGAAGTTGTTTTTTTGGTCCAAACAGAAAGTGCCAAGCACAACAAATTTTTGTGGTCACAATGCAAACACATGTGCAACAATGAACATGTATAGGTTGAACAAACTCAAAACAGACCATAATAGCAAGTTGGTGTTTCCATTGAATCATGCTTCAAACAACATACATAAATGAATTCTGTATCAGAAATGCCTTCACAAAAACAATACACAATAAAGTCTTCACATCTAAACACTAGCCTAACATGCTTGTTCATCCTATACATGCTTGGATGTTCTAGTAGCAATGATCAAACACAAGTAGCAGGCCAACGATTTTACATAAAAAAACTTCTTGCATAATCAATAAAACCACATTTAAATAGAGACAACAACAGGCTTTCACATACAAGATAATTGACAAATGCAACATGCCAGCACATACAAAATGATGAACATATGCAAAAACAACTAGGCACTTCCACCACAGTTTGCACTATACACTAAGTCATTCTTGAATCCAAACAGCAGCAAACACTAACTAGGCTCTAACAAGAAATACCAAGGAAACTAATACAACGATTCAACCACTCTAAGCATCTTAACATGAGCTAACACATCCAACTTCACAAAAATTTTGACAGCAGCCCTTATACAAAGAGATCCAATGACAGCTACAAAACAAATCTAACATGAAGAATAGATTTCAGCAGAGCTTCCAACAATTTAAACCAAACAGTCTTAATCACATGATAGTTTACAAATTCATGACAGCAGGAGTCTAGTTCTTACAATGCCAACAACAACTGAGATTCATTTCAGCAAGCAAACCAACTAAATTTCAACTCAGTATTTGAACAGAAATAGCATCAAGTTTGAGACATGAAAATATTAACATCAATTCAAATACACTGTTTCAAAAGAAAGTTATTATTCATGACAGCAAGTACCACCAAATTTTAGCATGAAACCCAAATCTTGACAGCCAATGTAACTTTAACACATCAATGCCAAACAACAATGATCAAAATGCATCAAAATGTCTCACAACTTCATGACAGCAAGACAACAAACAAAACACATTCAAAACCAAACACAAGATAAAGTCAACCCTAAACCTGAGAATGTTGAGCAACAAACAAACAATTCAACCCCAAAGTATATTCTTCATACAAACAACTTGCAAATCAAAATAGCAACATTATACATCGATAACAGTAGGATTGACCAAAACCAAATCAATGCTTCAAATAAAGGTCAGCCAAACACCAAGAATACAAACACATTCAAACATGCTTTCATGATGACTATGCATATGAAAAAGAAAGTTTAGAAATAACTTACCTCTTGAAGACTTCCCAAAGCAAGCTATCCCTCTTTTGATGCAAGCCTCTGAACAGCCCCTCCACAAGTTGGTTCTTGGCCAAAATTTGAAGTCACCCTTTTTCTTGTAGCAGTAAGTGGTCTTGAGCAGCAAAAATTGTTTCTTTTGCAAAAACAGTAACTGAAAGGTGTTTAGGTGATGATGGAATGGAATGAAGTTTGTGAAAAGGTTCAATACTGAGGTAGACTCGAAGGAATTTCTTGGAGGATGCAAGATAAACTTCAGATTTTTGACTCAAAATGGTGGCTAGGGTTTTGCCCAACTGCTAGTTAGCTTAAATAGGATGTGAAAAGGGGATTGTGGGGGATTTTACTATGGTGAAAGATGGATGGATCAGATGCTACATGTTCAAGGTTGTTTGAATTAAATGGTGAATCAAAGAGTAGTACAAGAGCATGCTGGCTTTCTTGTTGTTTTCTGGAGTGGAGCGAACAAGCTGGATGGTCTGCACAGTGGGCATAATGAGGGTGGGTGGTCTCCTCCTTTTTAGGGCAAGAAATTCAAAATAGTGTACAAGTGGTACAAGCTTAGTTCCCCCTGTTATGGTAATGTTTGGTATACAAAGAATGCACCAAGAATACATACCATGCGTGTGGCATGCTGTAAGATGTGGTGGCCAAAGTGCTTCATGAATGACACTTTGCAAAAGCTCCAAGAGGCTCACTTCAAACCACCATAAGTGAATGAATACTCAAGCAAATGATATGATGTTTAAACAAAAAATGAAGATTGCATATCCATGAACAACTTTCATGTTGAGATGAAATTGATACAAGGCCAAAAATGGTATGAAAAATTCACTTGAAAATCTGTCCTCAAGAGACATTCTCCATACTTAGTGAAATTTCACTAAGTTTCCACACTTGCCAACTTGAAAACCCTATCTTGTGAACACCATATCTCATGCTATGATGGATGAAAAATTGAGCTCTAACCATGATTGAAAAGCTTCAAATGAGGTCTACAACTTTCATGCTTGAGAAAAATTAAAATGGAGTTGGGAAGATCATGAAAAATAGGCATAAAAACCATGACATGAAAATCTGCCTAGAGGTAACTTAGAAAAATTCTAAGTTATGAATTTTGGACTATTTTTTTCCAACTTTGAACCTCCATAACTTGATCTCCAAGCATCATATGGAAGACTTCTTGCACTTTTTAGAAATCTTGAAATACAAGGAACAACTTTGATGTTGGCCAAAGGTTCATTTGAAACCTTGATCATGAAGAAAAATGGCTTTGAAGATAGTTGTTCCAACCATAAAACTGTCCAAAAATAGAAAGTTTCTAAAACCCTAAATCCCAAAATAGCAACTTTCAACAACACTTGATTTTTCATAATTTCCTTGACTTTTCTTGATCAAATTCCACCCATTGGTCATATTGAAATTAAGGATCATGATCTTGACCTCAAAAATTCAGGAGTTGACTTTTTCACTGGACATTTGACTTTTCTCCAAATCTCTTGATTTTCAATCAACTGATCAATTGAAGCTCCTCTGATTAAAATTGATGGTCAATCACCCATCCTCAAACACCTTAGGACATATGGAAGGCCATGGAAACAAGTTTTTCTCCAAAAACAAGTTTAGCCTGATTAAAAAAATGAAACCCTAATCTCTCCTTTTTTTGCCTAGGCATTGTTTAGATGAACTGAGTGACCATTTCCACTCCACCATGACCTCTGAGGTATTCAATAAACTTCTACCTCATGTTCTCACTAATGATAAAAACCTTATGGACCCCTTGACAACATTCAGATGGTTTGTACCAGTGCCTTTGCTTGAGCTTGAAATCAATAAAGGTTTTCCTCTTGAATGATACATAAACAAACACTTGATCCCCTGTAAGAACTATGCTATGAAAAATTCACGTGAAAATCTGTCCTCAGGAGACATTCTCCATATTTAGTGAAATTTCACTAAGTTTCCACACTTGCCAACTTGAAAACCCTATCTTTTGAAGACCATATCTCATGCTATGATGGATGAAAAATTGAGCTCTAACAATGATTGAAAAGCTTGAAATGAGGTCTACAAATTTCATGCTTGAGAAAAATTAAAATGGAGTTGGGAAGATCATGAAAAATAGGCATAAAAACCATGACATGAAAATCTTCCTAGAGGTAACTTAGAAAAATTCTAAGTTATGAATTTTGGACTATTTTTTTCCAACTTTGAACCTCCATAACTTGAGCTCCAAGCATCATATGGAAAACTTCTTGCACTTTTTGGAAAGCTTGAAATACAAGGAACTGATAACGCAAAAACATATATATTAAATGCCATGATTTTATGCTACTAATGTTTGGTTTCACCACGATTTTAGATCGTTTCGAGCTTTTTCGTTAAGTATTTTGCAGGTATATGAAGTTCACACTCAAATAGAGCAAGACAAAGAAAACAAATGCTAGAAGACACAAAACAGAAGAAAATGGACGAGAAAAAGTAGCAGAAATGAGTTTTTACTGATATGACGGTCGTCACAGGTCCCTCACGACTGTCACGTGTGTGACGACCGTCACGTGTGTCACGATCGTCATGCTCATCACGAGCGTCTCATCTCCCTCACAATCGTCACAGTTGCAAAAACAGAATAGCATTCACTTTTGAGAACGTGTCAACAGAAGCCCAAAAAATATAACCACGTCTCCCTGGATTCACTCACCCTCAAGTCCACTTCCTGAGGTATTTCACAAAAGAAACATCCACTATAAAAGGAGAAGTTCAAGACTGGAATGGGGGAGCTGCATTGAAGACCATGAAGTGCTGCCCAATTTACTACAAAAAGCCAAACATTGTTTCTGCTTTCTTTCTTCTTTATTTTCTTTTAAAATTCCAGTTGTACTATTTGCTTTTATTTTCCGTATGTTAATCATCACCGAAGTAATAATCCTGCCGACATAGTGGGGATTACTCAAGTGCCGAAGCTGAAATTATTTACAGGTTCATTACTATTAATTAAGTTTCCATATGTCATTATAATGCATGTTTACCTATTCTATTGTTTTCATTCAATTATGTCTGCCTTAAAATCCATGTCTAGCTAAACCTATCGATCGGTATGTAATAAATTAGTAGGACAGGATTCGATAATATCCGGCGTTTTTCCACTTTTCAAACTTGTTTCTGGCCATAGTTTTTAATCAGAATTTATTAAACTAAAATTCGTCGCGACAACGAGAATTTGTTTATAGTAATCTCGCCACGACAGTGGGAGATTCATTAAGGTACGAACCGACATGCAAAAGCTTAGGCTAGGACCAGATAGTAAAAACTAGGCATCTATTTTAAATATAGCGAAAGCGCTTTAAAAGAAATTAGAACTCAATGGTATTCAAAAAGCAATTTTAACCCCGAATGGGATAGCGAAAGCATACGTTCCACCTTAGAGTTACGACTAGCGTCAACAACCAACGTGAGACAGAAGTCTTCAAACCGTTACTTTCTTCTGAAAACTATTTTGAAATTATTAAACCACGCCAGTGACTTATCGTATCCTCGAAGAACTGAGGCATTGCATACCGATTCCCCGTATTAATATTCTAAGAAAACCTTTTAGCCTTTCTTTAATTTAGCCTTTACTTTTGCATCCATTCCCTTAAACCATAACCAACCTAGCTAAACATAGTAACACCCGAGAACACTAGTTTGATTACGAGTCCTTGTGGGATCGATATCTTTTATTACTACGCGATAGACTGTGCACTTGCAGTTAGTTTGGTTAGACTCAGAAAGTCGCGATCAAGTTTTTGGCACCTTTGCCGGGGACCCGTTTAGTCAATAGTGTAAACCTTTGTTACGTATTATAGACTAGGTTAACTATTTTATTTCCCTTTTGCTCGTTCATCAATTGTATGCCAATTACTCGCTCACAAAACGAACATTTGCTACCAACAATCGCCGAACTTGAGCGCTTCCTACACTTAGGAAGACGATTCGTAGAACATCAACAAAGACGTAATAATCCCCAACTTCTCGCTCACACTCCTAAATTTGAAGAAGAATCAACAATGGCTGAAGGACCTCAGAACAGACCTCTGAAGGACTACGCTACCCCATCTCAGATAGAGCCTCATAGTAGCATTGCTGCCTCCACTATCAATCAAAATGATTTTGAACTAAAACCATCATTGCTGTCAGGTGTACAACAACATCAATTCTCAGGAAATGCAACCGAGGATCCGAACAAACATTTAACAAAGTTTGTGCAATACGCAGACATAGTGAAGGCAAATGGCGTAACTCCAGACGCAATAAGACTTCGTCTTTTTCCTTTCTCTCTTAGAGATAGAGCTTGGGCTTGCTTACAATTCTTGCCATCCAACTCCGTTATAACGTGCAAACAGTTGAAGAACGTTTTCTTAGAGAGATACTTTCCGCCAAGCAAATCTGCTATGCTAAGAGCTCAAATTAACGGATTTCGACAGAAAGATGCTGAATCTCTCTACGAATCATGGGAAAAATTCAAAGATATGATGAGAGCATGTCCTCACCACGGTTTAGAAAACTGGGTGACTATTCATACCTTCTATAATGGGCTTATGTACAATACCAGATTAACAGTAGACGCCGCTGCGGGTGGTGCACTTATGGATAAACCTTACGATGAAGCCTATCAACTTATCGAAAACATGTCTCAGAACCATTGCCAATGAAGAGGTGAAAGAAATCCGTCAGAGAAACCCGCAGCAAAAGGTGGAATGTATGAGATCAGCAATCTTGAAAAATTCAATGCTAAGGTAGATGCCTTGACGCAGAAGATCGACAGTTTAACTGTAACGCCGCCTGCTACCATAGCTTCTGTAGCTCCAAACTGTGAGTTATGTGGAATCGCCACTCATAATGCGCCGAAATGCCCATTATTGGCAGGAATCCCACCAGACCAAGTAAACTATGTGCAAGGTAACCCTTACACGAACACCTACAACCCAGGCTGGAGAAACCACCCAAACTTTTCCTACAAAAGCGATAACGCATTGCAAGCACCCGCTGCTCCACCAGGATATCAGAAACCAACCGTAGCTACTCCGAATGCCCCTAGAAAATCAAATCTTGAATTTATGATGGAAAAATTCATAGCTACTCAAGCTCAAACGAACAAAGAATTCCTGAATCAAAACATACACACTAGCGAGCAGATTAAACAGCTAACCAGCAAAGTAGACACTTCAGCCACCCACCACAAAATGCTTGAAATGCAGATATCACAAGTGGCTCAACATCAAGCTTCTGCAGCCGCACCTGCTGGTACATTTCCTGGACAGTCAAAACCTAATCCGAAAGGTCATGCAAACTTTGTCATATTAAGAAGTGGAAAAGAACTGGACGGACCGACCGATTCTAGGAGTGAAAACTCAGCCATGCATCAGAAAACCAATAAACAGGCAGAAAAGGAGTCTGAAACCGAAGAGAAAGAAGATAACGAGAAGGAGGCCACCAAAAATGAAAACCCGTATGTGCCTCCACCGCCGTATAAGCCACTGATTCCTTATCCTCAAAGATTCATAAATTCCAAAACTATAGGGCAGTTTAAGAAATTTGTAGAACTTCTGAAGCAACTGAATATCACCATTCCTTTCACAGAAGCTATCACTCAAATGCCCTCATACGCCAAATTTCTCAAAGAAATCTTGTCTAACAAGAGAAAAATCGAGGATAATGAAACAATTACACTTACTGCCGAGTGAAGCGCGATCATTCAAAATAACATGCCTCCTAAACTAAAAGACCCAGGTAGTTTCTCCATACCTTGTGTCATAGGACAGTTCGTCATAGACAAAGATTTATGCGACTTTGGAGCCAATATAAGTTTCATGCCCTTATCTATATGCAAAAAGCTGAATATGGGTGAACTAAGACCAACCAAAATGTCCGTGTAATTGGCTGACCGATCAGTCAAGTATCTCGTCGGTATATTGGAAAACGTTCCAGTGCGCATAGGTCAATTCTACATTCCAACTGACTTTATAATCATGGATATTAAGGAAGATTTTGTTACCCCGATTATCTTAGGAAGACCTTTCCTAGCAACAGCCGGAGCTATTATAGACGTAAAGAAAGGCAGGCTAACATTCGAAGTAGGAGAAGAAAAGATAGAATTCATCCTCACCAAGTTATTAAAAGCACCAGCCATAGACGACACATGCTACTTAGTAGATTTCATTGACGAATGCATAAGAGAACTGGAGAAGGAAGAAACTAAATACTCTGAAATCATGAAAATCCAAATCCATGAAATTCATGAAGACGACAATTGGCGTGTGCCATACAAAGACGATAGTCTAAGCGAAATCTTAGCACTAACTCCTAATCACATGCCAAGTCCGAAGAACCCAGCTTTAGAGCTTAAAGAATTACCTAAGACCCTCAGGTACGAATTCTTAGATACCGAATTTAAAAGACCAGTGATAGTCAACGCCGATTTAGGCCAGTTAGAAACCAAGAAACTATTAGAAGTCCTAAGGAAATACCTAACTGCGTTAGGCTATAGTATAACTGACCTCAAGGGTATAAGTCCTTCCATCTGTATGCATCGAATCATGCTAGAGGAAGACTGTAAAACTTCTAGAGAACATCAGAGAAGGATAAATCCTATCCTAAGCACTGTGGTCAAAGACAAAGTGAAGAAGTTACTAGATGCAGGAATCATATACCTGATCTCCGACAGCCAATGGGTTAGCCCAACGCACGTCATGCCCAAAAAAGGAGGCATCACCGTGGTAAAGAACTCGAAAGGTGAATCGATAACCCAAAGAGTTGTAACCGGAAGCAGGATGTGTATCAATTACAGAAAACTGAATAAGGCCACTCGGAAAGATCACTTCCCTTTATCTTTCATAGACCAGATGTTGGAAAGATTAGCCAAACATTCGTATTTCTGCTATCTAGACGGTTATTCGGGATTTTTCCAAATTCCTATTCACCCCGATGACCAAGAGAAGACTACATTCACCTGTCCTTATGGCACTTTTGCTTATCGACGAATGTTGTTTGGACTCTGCAATGCTCCCGCAACGTTCCAGAGATGCATGATGGCAATCTTCGCGGATTTCATAGATGACATCATGGAAGTGTTTATGGATGACTTCTCTGTATGCGGACAAAGTTTTGAAGGGTGTTTGTCGAACCTAGAGATGGTACTCGAGAGATGTGCAAAAGAGAACCTTGTTCTCAATTGGGAGAAATGCCATTTCATGGTCCAACAAGGAATAGTTCTAGGACACGTCATATCTGACAAAGAGATTGAGGTTGACAAAGCAAAAATATAAATTCTAAAGGATCTTCAACCTCCGAAAACCGTACGATAAATACGGAGCTTTTTAGGACACGCCGGATTCTACCGACGATTCATAAAAGATTTCTCGAAAATTACAAAACCTCTAACAGGTCTGTTAATGAAAGATGTTGAATTCGTCTTCGACGAGGACTGCTTGGAAGCATTCGAAACTCTAAAAACAGTCCTCGTCACCGCACCAATCATGCAACCTCCAGACTGGCAGCTACCATTTGAAATCATGTGCGATGCGAGTGATTACGCAGTAGGCGTAGTTCTAGGACAAAGGAAAGACAAGAAGCTTCATGCAATCTACTACGCCAGTAGAACTTTGGATCCTGCCCAAATGAACTACGCCACAACAGAAAAGGAACTTCTAGCAATTGTGTTCCCTCGACAAATTCCGTTCCTACTTGGTAGGAGCGAAAATAATCATCTACACAGACCATGCTGCCATTAGGTACCTGATAAGCAAAAAGGATGCCAAACCGAGATTATTGCGATGGATCCTATTGTTACAAGAGTTTGACTTAGAAATCAAAGACAAAAAAGGAACCGAGAACATAGTGGCCGATCACTTGTCCCGAATAGAAAGCATCAAACAAGAATCATTGCCCATCAATGATGATTTCCCTTATAAACGCCTGATAGCCAGATTAGAAAGCGATATGCCACACTTAACCTCGGAAGAACCAGAATTAGAAAAAGCCGTGGAAGCCGTCTACGTATAAGTCACCCTGCCTTGGTATGCTGATATTGTAAATTACTTAGCCGCAGGTGTGCTCCCGTCGGACTTAACGTATCAGCAAAAGAAGAAATTCTTCCACGACTTAAAACACTATTACTGGGATGAACCTCTGCTTTTCAAGAGAGGAGCCGACAACATATTCTGTCGATGCGTCCCAGAGGAAGAAACTGAAGACATCATCTCTCATTATCACTCCACCCCTTACGGTAGACATGCCAGTACCTCAAAGACATGTACGAAAATCCTACAATCGGGCCTATTCTAGCCCAGCCTTTGGAAAGATGTCCACGCTGCTATACTAAGGTGCGGCCGGTGCCAACGCACTGGGAACATTTCAAGGCGTGACGAGATGCCCCAAAAGGGTATTTTAGAAGTGGAAGTATTTGACGTATAGGGGATCAATTTCATGGGTCCATTCCCATCTTCTTTTGGAAACAAATATATACTCGTCGCTGTCGACTACGTATCAAAATGGATTGAGGTCGTTGCCGCTCCAACTAACGACACGCAAGTAGTTATCAAACTCTTTAAGAATACCATCTTTCCCAGATTCGGTGTACCCAGACTTGTCATCAGTGACGGTGGTTCACACTTCATAGCGCGAATTTTTGACAAACTTCTATCGAAATATGGAGTAAAACACCATGTTGCAACACCGTATCACCCGCAGACCAGCGGCCAAGTAGAGGTCTCCAACATAGAAATAAAGCATATCTTGGAAAAGACTGTTGCCACCTCCAGGAAAGATTGGTCATCAAAATTAAACTACGCTTTATGGGCCTATAGGACTGCTTACAAGGCGCCGATAGGAACTACACCATTTAAATTAGTCTACGGGAAATCGTGTCACCTGCTAGTGGAACTAGAGCATAAAGCTTTTTGGGCTATTAAGACGCTAAACCTCAACTACACTGAAGCAGGAGAGAAACAGATCTTGAATCTGCACGAATTGGAAGAACTTAGATTGGACGCATACGAGAATACCCGCATATACAAGGAAAGAACCAAAAAGTGGCACGATAATCGTTTAGTCAGGAAACAGTTCAGTCTGGGATACTTCGTGCTCCTATTCAATTCAAGATTGAAACTCTTCCCAGGAAAACTAAAGTCAAGATGGTCAGGTCCTTTTGAGATAACTAAAATCCTTCATAGTGGAGCTGTCGAAATTAGCGATAAAAATAATGCGCCGTTCACAGTCAACGGATAATATTTAAAGCACTACAACCAAAATGACCACAGTCACCACGTGAGCAGTTTGAAACTGCTAGAGCTTCCTGCTCAACACCCCGACTAGCTTGTCACTAAGCTATCGTCAGACTTTTGACGTTAAAAACAACGCTGAGTGGGAGGCAACCCATTTTCCCTCGTTTTTCCTCTTAGTTTATTTACTTTATGTTTTCCATTTGATTTATACTTTTATTTTCTTTATTTTTATCACCTTCTGTTTCTAAAAATTTAATTTGAGTAAATGTGTTTTCAACTGCTTCCAGGATTTTAAAGTCTTCCTACTTTTCTCCTTTTTATCTGACTAACTCTCGAGCATGGCTAACATCGACTACACGGTTACCGTATTTAGAGGACCCGCTCAGCAAGCCAGATTTGAGGCCCTGACTCAGAGAGGCATCGCTTTGACCTTGTACTATGATGGATCCACTATGGATCAGTTAGGAATCCACGATAGCATCCTCTTTTGTTTAACCAATTAGGCTGGGAGCGAACTGCTCTAAAGACCCGTTTTGTCACCAACCGCGAACTCACGTTCAAATTCCTTAGCTCCCTAGGCTACAGACCCGAATACGGCTATGGATCCACCAAGGAGATGATATGCTTTATACTGTTTGGGACAGAATTCACATACAGCCGTAAATCACTGGCTGACCTCTTAGGCTTCCCTAGCGGACCCGTCATGTATACTGATGCCCATGAAGCTGATATGGATATCGAGTTAGATTATTTCTGGGGTACCATTACAAGTAATTATCACCTTGAGCCAAACGACATGAATACTAACGAGATACATAATCCTGCACTCCGCTACTTCCATAGGATATTAGCCCATACCCTCTTTGGGAAGGAGGAAAACGTTACCGCAATTTCTAAGGAAGAGTTGTTTATCCTGTACTGTGCATCACAAGGTCGTCTCGTCAATGCCATACCGTTTATGATGAGAACCTTCGAAAAGCTTAATCAAGAACCGAACTCACCTATCCTAATAAGAGGCCTCGTCACCATGATTGCACACACAATTGGACTTAGGTACCAACTGAATAGAATCACTCATTTTGGCCACATCAGACCTATGGACATACCGCTTTTCTTTAACCAACATATCATAGGTAACTTAGGACCAGAAACTTACGAGTACCTTATTGCTGACCGACCGGTCTGACTCTTCACATTTCCTAACCATGAGCTGAAGAGTATCCATAACCGAAATAATTAGTTGTATGATTTAGATGAGCCTATGGGTCCTCACTCGCCTCATTCTACACCTCAGGCTTACATGTACGACAAAGATCATATATCAGAAGCACAAGACTTTATGTATTATGAAGACTATGTGTCAGACGCTGAGACAGACCCTGAGACCCCTCCGAATTACCATAATTTCCCTAACCCCATTCCTGACCAACGAACAGAAAAGCTGGACACCATTCTGAAAACAATGGACGACTTCAAGTTGGAAATCACAACAGTCAAGGATGAGCTAACAAGACTGCAGATGGATGTCACAACCTTCATGGACGTATTTTGTGAGCAGTTCGACTACATTACTTAACAGTTTAACAAACTGAAGCAGCAGAAGGATTGATAACTTTAGTTATATTTTAGTTTTACTGCATTCTGAATTATTTCCTGTTTTCTGTTTTTTACAATTTGAACTCCATTTTAATTATTGTACTCCATTCAACATTTACTTTAATTAATGAAATTTCTTTTGCATTTTTAGCTTTAACTCAAAATTCTTCCTTTACAATTCCTTATTTTGTTTGACATACTGGCCTGCAATGTGAATCAATTATAATACAGAACTCTAGTACGAACCACAAAGCACATTTTCTGCAGCTGCAGAATTTGCTGCTATGACGACTGTCACGCCCCCGTTACGTTTGTCACGAGCTTCACGATCGTGACGCTCCTCACGATCGTCACGCGATTAAGATTCTGCTCTATCAGCATAATACGAACCACCCCCTCCTTTTACTTCATAACTTCCCACTACCCCCGTTTAAATCCCTCTCCCTCTACATTTTCAACTTACCACTACCTCCATAGTAACTTTCTCATTCATTACATTCAACCCCATCATTACTCGTTCCACCCATTCACATACCAATCCTCCCATATAAACCCCCAGTTCTCGTATAATTCATTCCACAGGAAAAACACTCTCCCTAATCACTCTCTCTTTTCCAGCCTCCTTCACACTAAACCACTGCAAAACAATGACACGCCATGGTGAAATCCCTGACATGTCTACCATCGTTTTCAGAGAGGGCGAACGCGGAGAACAACAACGAGCAAATTATATTACATTCTATCAACGATCTGTTCAACCGACTCGATACGCCGATGTTGCATGCTTAACTGATTTGGGCATTTTGGAAGGCGTCCAATGGATGCTGCAGAATGCCGGTCTCTGGTTTCTATGCACGACTCCGCAACCGACGTACGAAAAGCTAACCTTGGAGTTCTTGAGTTCTTTCTCATACATCACCCCTACCGGCGAGACTAACCAACTCACCGGTGTTGTATGTTTTTGAATGTTCGGCACCGAATACCAGCTTACCCAAACTCAACTTGCTCAAATGTTACAGTTCCGCCATGGTGCCGATGCTCACTGTAGAGTTCCTTTTGATCACTTCTTTTAAGAAGCCTTCGCACTCTGGAATCAACTTATCGGCACCACCGCCGATGGGTGGGACAACCTCAACGCCACTTACATCCACCACCCTGCCATCCTCTACTTTCACCGGGTGCCCGGAAACACCATTTTTGCAAGAGACAGTAACCATAAGGTCAACTCCAAGGAGCTCTTCTTTCTACAATGCGTCTTCGCTCCTGAAGCCGTCAATGCTGCACCATTTCTCTTGGCCCACATCCAAGCCAAATGTGGTCGAGGTTCCAAGCCTTTCTACTTCGAAGGTATCATTACTTCCATTACCGTGTCCCCCGACCTCGGTAATCGCCTCCAGGACCTCCCATCCCTGCCTCCGGTCTTTCTCGATATTGACTACTGTCGTTCCTCCCACCTCATCAAGGTCTGAGCTGACGAAAAATATCATCTGGTGGTTCGCAACCGCACTATCTACAGCATCATCTTACCATGTCGTGACTACGCCCATCCTTAAAACAGAGCCAACTGGCTCTTTGACACAGAGGCACCAAAAGCTAATGCAGCAGCAACTCAAGAAAACGCCCAAGTGCCCGTTGATGAAGTGCAGGAAGAATTGGACAGAGTTGCTCAGGCTGATGCCCCACATCCGCCACCTACTGAAGGTCATTCCTCTCGCTGCCGCCGCCGCCCTGAGATCGAGGCAACAAACGAAGAAATCCTTCGTGAGATTTGGCAACAAAACGAGCCAGCAGCTCGGCTCGAAAGTCGTCACCAAGAACAACACCAGCAGTTGATGGATTTGTTGGTAGCCCAAGGGGAACGCCTCGACAACGTCGTTGATGAGATGGCTGCTCTAACCGTCCGTGTGGATCGCCTAAGGGAAACCATCTTTCACACCGGCGCTCTGCACCCCACGACCCGAGGAGGACGACATCGCGGTAGAGGAAGAGACAAAGAGTAGTGTACTCCATAGCTATCTTGCTGTTGTTTTATTTATTGCAATTTCATTTTTATTATTGTACACCTTCCACATTCGTTTCAAATAAGTGAGGACACTGCTTGAGATGGTGTGGGAGTGGCATTTTATTTCCATTCACTTCTGTTATATACTCTTTTTCCATTTCACTATTTTAATCCAGTCATTTCAATTCAGCACAATAAAGCGCATTTTTATGTTCTTTTCCGTTACGCGAATCTCTCTGCTTTATCCGTTTTCCTCAAGCTATACAAATTTTTTTCCAAAATCGATGCAACGCCCGATGCGCCAAGATTAAGGTCGGGTCAAGGAACCTCAAGAACGATTGCTAATGATACCCATACCGCTTTGACACCTTAGACCTCCGGTTTATGCGAGTCAGTTCCACTACCTATTATACCAAAGCCTCAGGTTCGAGCACCAAGCGAAGCCCCTAGTAGTTTATACAAGCAGTCAGCACCGCCTTAAGCACATACCACGTGGAAAGCCGATGCAAATAAGTGATCGGTAAGATCATAAAGAAAAGAATTGCTCCACAGCCATGTAGTGATTATCTACCTCTGATATCTCAGAATAACAAAAATAAGCTCATAAAGAAGAGAAGTCCTCTGTCAGTTGGTCTATAGGTCTCTGGTTATGGACTCGGTAGGGCGAATTACAGTTTGATCCCCCACAACTTACAAAGAGGACATATCAACGGGTACCGCACGCGTGCACCAGACCCTGTACAAAGAAAGACTGAATTCACTAACAGGTTATTCAACTACGTACGTGCAAAGAGGTAAAGGGCTTAATGTGATTGTGCTGGAACGAAACTGGGCAAAACTTGGTACGATGGACTTTACGCTAAGCTACATCAGCATGATTGGAACTAGATCGTATAAGAAGGAGGCCTTCGAGAACATACCGCTTAGTGTCATTGTCGTATGCGTGTTGTTTTAAACCCTCTCCGACTTCCCGACTCAGTGCCTCTGAAGCTACTTTGAAAACGCAAAGGAGCGCATCGTGCGACTGCATCGTCTCAGCTCTTATGCTTTTTGCTTGAGGACAAGAAAAGATTCAAGTTTAGGGGAATTTGATAACGTGAAAACGTATATATTAAATGCCATGATTTTATGCTACTAATGTTTGGTTTCACCATGATTTTAGATCATTTCGAGCTTTTTCATTAAGTATTTTGCAGGTATATGAAGTTCACACTCAAATAGAGCAAGACAAAGAAAACAAATACTAGAAGACACAAAAAAGAAGAAAAAGGACGAGAAAAATAGCATAAATGAGTTTTTGCTGATATGACGGTCGTCACAGGTCCCTCACGATCGTCACGTGTGTCACGATTGTCATGCTCATCACGAGCGTCTCATCTCTCTCACGATCATCACAGTTGCAAAAATAGAATAACATTCACTTTTGAGAACGTGTCAACAGAAGCCCAGAAAATATAACCACGTCTCCCTGGATTCACTCACCCTCAACTCCACTTCCTGAGGTATTTCACGTAAGAAACATCCACTATAAAAGGAGAAGTTCAGGACTGGAATGGGGGAGCCGCATTGAAGACCACAAAGTGCTGCCCAATTTACTACAAAAAGCCAAACATTGTTTCTGCTTTCTTTCTTCTTTATTTTCCTTTAAAATTCTAGTTGTACTGTTTGCTTTTATTTTCCGTACGTTAATCGTCACCGAAGTAATAATTCTGCCAACATTGTGGGGGATTACTCAAGTGCCGAAGCTGAAATTATTTACAGGTCCATTACTATTAATTAAGTTTCCATTTGTCATTATAATGCTTGTTTACCTATTCTGCTGTTTTCATTCAATTATGTCTGCCTTAAAATCCATGTCTAGCAAAACCTATCGATCGGTATGTAATAAATTAGTAGGACGAGATTCGATAATATCCGGCGTTTTTCCACTTTTTCAAACTTGTTTCTGGACGTAGTTTTTAATCTGAATTTATTAAACTAAACTTCGTCGCGACAACGAGAATTTGCTTATAGTAATCTTGCCACGACAGTGGAAGATTCATTAAGGTACGAACCGACATGCGAAAGCTGAGGCTAGGACCAGATAGTAAAAACTAGGCATCTATTTTAAATACAGCGAAAGTGCTTTAAAAGAAATTAGAACTCAATGGTTTTCAAAAAGCAATTTTAACCCCGAATGGGATAGCGAAAGCATACGTTCCACCTTAGAGTTACGACTAGCGTCAACAACCAACGTGAGACAGAAGTCTTCAAACCGTTACTTTCTTCTGAAAACTATTTTAAAATTATTAAACCACGCCAGTGACTTATCGAATCCTCGAAGAACTGAGGCATTACATATCGATTCCCCGTATTAATATTCTAAGAAAACCTTTTAGCCTTTACTTTTGCATCCATTCCCTTAAAC
Organism: Lathyrus sativus; assembly: GCA_963859935.3. NCBI lineage: Eukaryota > Viridiplantae > Streptophyta > Magnoliopsida > Fabales > Fabaceae > Lathyrus > Lathyrus sativus. The sequence goes on from OZ012738.1 coordinate 36,875,941, forward strand.
CATATCCAACCTAGCTAAACATAGTAACACCCGAGAACACTAGTTTGATTATGAGTCCTTGTGGGATCGATATCTTTTATTACTACGCGATAGACTGTGCACTTGCAGTTAGTTCGGTTAGACTCAGAAAGTCGCGATCAGGAATAACTTTGATGTTGGCCAAAGGTTCATTTGAAACCTTGATCATGAAGAAAAATGGCTTTGAAGATGGCTGTTCCAACCATAAAACTTTCCAAAAATAGAAAGTTTCTAAAACCCTAAATCCCAAAATAACAACTTTCAACAACTCTTAATTTTTCATGATTTCCTTGACTTTTCTTGATAAAATTCCACCCATTGGTCATATTGAAATTAAGGATCATGATCTTGACCTTGAAAAGTCAAGAGTTGACTTTTTCACTGCACATTTGACTTTTCTCCAAATATCTTGATTTTCAATCAACTGATCAATTGAAGCTCCTCTGATTAAAATTGATGGTCAATCACCCATCCTAAAACACCTTAGAACATATGGAAGGCCATGGAAACAAGTTTTTCTCCAAAAATAAGTTTAGCCTGATTAAAAAAATGAAACCCTAATCTCTCCTTTTTTTGCCTAGGCATTGTTTAGATGAACTGAGTGACCATTTCCACTCCACCATGACCTCTGAGGTATTCAACAAACTTCTATCTCGTGTTCTCACTAATGATAAAAACCTTATGGACCCCTTGACAATATTCTGATGGTTTGTACCAGTGCCTTTGCTTGAGCTTGAAACCAATAAAGACTTTCCTCTTGAATGATACACAAACAAATACTTGATCCCCTGTAAGAACTATGCTATGCAAATGCAAAAATGCTAAAAATGCAATGAAACATAAGCCAAATATTAAGAAAAAGGTTGGTCAAATTTTGGGGTGCAACACTATGATGGCTTCCCAGTGCCCATGTTTAAATGTGAATGGGTTAATACCACAAACCCAATAGGCATTAAGATAGATAAATTGGGTTTTACCTCTATAAACTTTGCAAGACTACTACATACTGGGGAACATGAAGATAATGAGCCATATATTCAAGCGTTGGAAGCTCAGATGGTTTTTTATGTAGATGACGAGAGTGAACAAGGATGAAGCATACCTGTTCATTTGAAGCCAAGAGACTTGTATGACATGAGTGAAAATGATGAAATTATGACACCCATTGAGCCATATCCATCACAAAATTTGGAACAAATTTTTTCTAATGATGATCCTGGAACTTCAGCGGAAAATGATGACAATAATTAGGATATAGTTTTTTTATTGATAAGAAGTCTAGCTTGTTTGTAACTCGTGTGAGACTTATGTTTTTTGTTTCTTATCCCTAACTAATGTATGAGGTTCTTAGTTTTTATGTTGATTCATCGAACATCGTCGTGTCGTG